>JAGPOW010001806.1:4429219-4455493 GCA_030014935.1 Caiman crocodilus | reverse complement strand
GATTGGTGTAGACTGTATAGATATGGTGTAGGATTGGTGTAGACTTATGGGGTGGTCTATGGTGTGGACTGTATAGATACGGTGTAGGATTGGTGTAGACTGTATAGATATGGTGTAGGATTGGCGTAGACTTATGGTGCAGTATATGGTGTAGACTGTATAGACATGGTGTAGGATTGGAGTAGACTTATGGTGCGGTGTATGGTGCCCCACGACCTCCTCCCTTTCTCTTAACAGCTGTCATAACCGAGCCAACTTAATGGACCTTTGGGCAGCTGCATTCACCTTGGTGAGGTGCTAAATATTATTAACTCCTCTTTCCTTTCCCACTCCCTCCGGCTAGGCAGAAGTGGACTCCGTGTTTTGCAGGTGAGGTTGGCCATCGCCGTTTTTCTGGGGATCTCATCGACAAGCCTAAAAGAGATAGTATCTGGTGGAGGCCCTGCGGCAAAGCGAGGAGCCCCCATCCAGTAATTGGGTCCCATGTCATTATAAATTACATGCAAAAGATTGCAACCAACAATGCGCCCATAAATATAAGCAACGATTATTGATTAAGCGCTGTCTCCAAATAATGAAAGGAATACATCTCCCTTTCTAAAAGGACAAGGTATCTAATCCAATAAAAGGAATTCCTAGCCAGGGTCCCAGATGGACTCTTAAGATCAGTCTGATTATTTTTGAAGCCTTGGCTGCTCTGAATAGGACTGGAAATTGAATTAGCTCTGCAGAGAGACGGCCCCGGCCAATCACTCAGAGAAGCTGAAGGACAGCTTATTGATTTTCATGTTTCGAAAAAATTAAATGATATCCCTTTTTGTTATTTAAAATGCTGCTTAAGCAATTTAGTAATGTAATGTCGGAGGCCTGATTCCAGAGCTCTGAATCGGGGCTGGGGGTGGAGGGGGGAGATGTTTCTCTTGACAGGAGAAGTAGGTGGAAGGAAGATTTAGTGTAATTGCCTTCCTTCCCGAATAATTGATGGTGCCGTAAGAATGGCTCTATTTTGCCAGCCTACTCTCCTGCATGCCATTTATTAAAGATATAATAATTAATTATGTAAATAGTTGATTTATAATCAACAACACCAGGAATTAATTGATTTTTATGTGCAAATTTATGGCGGAAAATATTGATAAGGTCATTACGCCTCCCAAGGAAGCGGCGCCATTGCCAGGAGGAGCAGCACGGCAGGTCTCTGCTGGGACCCTTTGCTCAGTCTAAGCTCATCTTTGTCCTCCCCACAAAGGATATGGCATTTAAGGAAACCCAGGGGGTTGTGGTCTGGCATAGGCGGAGTACCTGGACTCCAAAAATAGCACCTGTTCCAGGAACCGGGATTTGTTTCAATGGGAAATTACCCAGAAATAAACCCCTTGCTCAATGGCTTTATAACTGATTGGCTGGAGTATGCTAGCCAGGGCACAACTCTCTGCAGTGCTTCTTGATTAAGCCTTTGTGAATGATGTCTCTCTCCTTCACTCCCTTCTCCCCCTCCCTGACTCAGCCCCTTCCCACAGCATTGTTTCAGGCAGATTTTTTTTTTTTCCAAACCACTCTTCATCAAATGAATGAGCTGTTATAAATAAAATATCCCCCACCGCCCGCCTTTCATCCTGAACCTTTGCCCAAGCAGCAAACTGGGAAGTGGTTCAAGTTGCAAAATGCTAATAATGTGCTGTGCCTTGTCAGGTCTCCCATCTCCCCGCTGGCAGAGATGCTCAGGCAGGATTTAGGGCCCTGCACGGCTGTGCTGGGTTTGGGCAGAGGTGCCGTGGGGTGCTTGGGGCAGGGTCGAGCCTGGGGGCTGCAGGAGGTTGGTGCACCTTGGACACGATCAGACCCGGTTTAATGCAGCTCTCAGGGCTCAGTGTAAAATGGAGCGATAAGGCCCAAGTCATGTTCTCCTTCCCCTACGACGTCTTCAAGAGGAGGCTAGATAGGCACCTGGCTGGCTCGTCTGACCTCGGTCCTCTTTCCTGCCTGGGGCAGGGGGTCGGACACGACGGTCCTTCGTGGTCCCTTCTGCCTCCACAATCTACGAAACGTCTACGATTTGACGGGAGGACGACTGCCGGTCCAGCCACCCCCGCTGCGAACGGCAGCAGCATCCTGCAACGAAGCTCCTTCGCTCCCGAGAAGGGAAGAGGCAAGCCGAGCATCCGGAGCCCTTCTCTTTCATCCTCCCTCCTCTCACAGAGCATCAACACCTTCATTAACTCGGAGCAAAAGTGCCGCTTAATTGTCCCCACCGCTGTCAGCCGGTTTGATGAAGCACGGTCGCTCTCTGCAGTGCTCCTCCAGCCCAGCCCAGAACCAGCCACCAGAGTCTATTCTAAAGGGCATCTGTCGACCTTCCAGGACAAGAGTTATATCCACTGGGCCAAATCCATCCTTTCTGCGATGCTGGTGTCTTCGGTGGAGTTAAGCCAGGCATAAATCTGCCCCACGATGTCCAAAGTTCCCTGACCTTCAACTAAGGCTTCAGCCTCCTTTTATCTGGGGTAAGTCTAAGCTCTTAATTGGAAATCCAATTCTGGATGGTGGCCAGGTCAGCAGTGAGACGGCACCACTTGGCTCCGAAGGCAGGAGGAGGTGGTATCCTCCGCAGAGCTGCGCGGTCAGGTCGCTCTGCCTAATGGGGGTGACGTAACCCTGCCATCCGCAGAGCGTCGCCGGGTCCCACCCTAGGATCCAGTGCTTTTCCACCCAGGTTGGGTTTTGCCCATTTCTGTACTCCTGGCCTTTGTGCATGAGAAGCCAGAGGTGCAAGATTCATCAGCTCTCCCAGGCAGGATTTGTGTCTGATAGGGGCTGGGTATGAAAGAGCGGTCATGACAGTTGTGGGTAAACCTTATTGCAGACAGAGGAGAGCTGTGAGCTGCTCTCCCCAGCCATGGGCTTGCTAACCTCTTCTGCGCAGCTGCTGCTGTCCCAGCCCGGATCCTTTCCTGAGTAAAGACCGAAGTGTACCTTATCACAGCTTAGTGTTTCACTTCAAAGACAGGATGGTCCCCAGCCCTGGCTGCCGGCACTCCTGGGTGTCTAGTCTGGACCTGCTGCACAGGGCCATGAGAAAGCATTGCCACCCCGGCTGCCTGGTTTTTCATCTCTTCTCTTTGTAAGAGTATCCTTGTTGCTTCAGTTCACTCAGGAGCTCGTGGGAATTTGAACCCAGGCCTCTAAAAGCATTTGGGCTGGGATCGGGGACAGGAGCCTTGGCTACGCTCCGGTCGCTAGATGGGCCCCAAGCCACTGCCTTTGGCGAACCAGTCGCTTGGTCTCCATGGACTGATGGTCTCAGATGCGACACAGCGGTTCTTTGCAGCTCTGCCCTCCCGTGCACATCCTACAAAGCAAGGACATGCACACAAGTCCCGGACACGTGGGACACTTGAATTCCCCACTCCAAACATGTAGCAGCTGCGGAGCCACCCTTCTGGAAGAGGATGCTGTGCTGCTTAGCCTGCGGGGTAAACCAGGCACACAGGCCATGGGGAAAAATCTCCCTGATCCCAAAAGCCCAGATTATCGTAGACCAGGCATTCAGAGAAGCAGCTGTGATTGACGGCTCGACGGCGGGCTGATCGGTGCCATGGGTCGGGGAGAGGGACTCAGCTGCTGAGGATGGGGGATGGGAAAGCATGTCTCCCCGTGGAAAGAGGCATCTCTTTTCCTGCCGCTCGTGTTTTCCAAACCTTGGCTGCAAGCTCAAGATCTATTTATAACCCCCCCCAGAACCCCTGTTTCCCAAGCCTGGCCGAAAACAAATGCGCAAAGAGTAGCAAAGGGGCAGATTGCAAGGAGAACAGATGGTGACACTTGTGGAAACTAAATTCTAGCAGTAGTAGAGAGAGGAGAGGGTGCAAAGCAAAGCTGGAAGAGGACAAGGTACTCCGTGGCATGGGGGCCTGGAGCAGGACTTGAACATTTACCTCTGGTACCTCTTGAGGCTCCCGCGCCGCTTTTTGGATTGCAACCAAAACTATAATGGCGACCGGGAGGATTGGAGAAGCAAGTTGGGGAAAGCAATGGCCAGATGTGAAAGAAGGAACTAAAGCATGTCTTAAGTGAACCTGCAGCCAAATGCCGTGGCTTCTTGCTCTTCCCTGGAAGCAGCGGGTGGGCATTCACTGTAGCAGGTCGTCACATGGCAGACATGCAAACCTGATGCTGCTTTAGGGCATTTGTACACATCACGGGTTTTGCTCTTTCTTGCGCTCCAACAGCAAGACTGTTTGCACGAGCAGGTTTTCTGGAGGCCTTAAAAGTCTTTCTGGTGCATTCAAGTAAAACTCCTTGGATTTAGTTTAGTTTGGCTCGCCGCGAATTAAACGTTGTGTCCGTGGATTTGTGACGTGCAAACAAAAAGGCACTCAGCGATGTGTGATGAGCCCCTTTGACGTGGGTAATGAGCCCGTGGCAACTTAAACTGTATTGTGTGAACGTGGCAAATCCAGTCAGTCCGATAGTAAATATCTACTCGAGATCTTTTTTTGCCAGGAGGAAGAACAGGCCATCACATCACATACATCTCCCCTAACTCACGGCTTCTGTTTAAAAATTGGTCTTAAGAGTAATGGTGTTGCTATTCCCTATAAGACAGGAAGAGAGATGGGACCAGAAGTGGGGAGACCACCAATCCAAGGGTGCCTCTATCACCGGGTCCTTCCATAACGTTCCCAAATCCCTTCTCTGTACCTTGCAAGATCTTTTTTCCCGTTCTTGGGAGTAAAAGGATGAGTGCAGCGAGGCCCTGATCTTAGAGCAACTTTAAGGCAAATAGCAATGGACACAAAACCGCCTTGTTCATAGTCAGCAATATCAAAGCTACGCACATATGGTCCCCTTACCCCCGCAGGATGCAACCCCCTAAACTTGGAGACGAATGGTTCTGATACACAGTCCTCTGCATGAGCTGATGTGCCCAAGCAGGGCAGAGCGTGGCATTAGGGGATAATATTACGCTGCCCAACTTTAGCTACATTAAACCAAGGGCTTACGTTAAACCCTATCTGATCGATAAGGAAACGGGAAACAATTCCCAGTCATAACACAAAGGAGCAAGAATCTTTGGCAGCATAAGCATTAATGGTGCCTAGAGGGACAAGAGACCCAATAAAAATGCACCTTTAATTAAAAAAAAATGTGATCACAAATAAGGGGAAATGAGTGGATTCTGCAAGGCAGCAGGACAGAGTTACCGGTGAGGAGCTGGGAGGCAGAATCTGCTGATGTGCACGAGAGAGAGCAGCAAGCTGCCGCCTGAGACAGCGCGGGGCTTGATTTGTCCATCCCAGGATGAAGGGAAGGCAGCTTGCACCTCCCTTATTCAGGAGGCTGCCTCCTTGCTCTGGAGCCATTAATTGCCCCTTCTTCACTGGCCCTGTCCGTGCTCCGTTATGTTCCCAGGTGTCTATCCATCCCCCCGCCAGCTCTCAGAAAACCTTTCACTGCTCCACACACCTGGAGTGCTGCAGAGGTCCAACCTGGCTGGCTTAAAGGGTTGGAAGAATGGAATTGAGCCCCATATTGGGGAAGCAGATCGCACCGCTGTGCATCAAGCTGGTGCAACAGGCTGCGGTTTGCTGCAGGGAGGCAGCATATTATTATCGATGCGCAGCAGCTTGAGTACACAGGGCACACAGGGTAGTGCAGGGAGACAGTGCATGGGAATGCCCACAGCAGTGAGGGGCTATATAGTGTCGGGAAGTCCCCCTCCAGGGCAGTTTGCCCTGATTTGCTCCAGCCTGATGCTATACAGGTAGGCAATCTACTGAGAGGCAGAGCATGTGGCTGTCACTGTATCTCCAATAAGCGGCGTGCCATAAGAACCACTGACAAGGGCTACATTAAACCAGATCTGATCGATTCCAATCTGATTAATACTAAATGCTCATATAGGACGTCAGATCAAAGCGTGTTGCAAATATTAATTAATCCCTGCTGCTGCCTTGGGAAGGAAGCAGGAACTCTGCTCCGTTTAAAGGAGGCAGCTAAGAGCAGCGATGTACCAATCGTGGAGCCCCGGCGAAGCAGCCAGCCTCAGCCACCCCATCTGCAGCACATGGCTGACCCCCCGGAGTCCCCTGCCAGCCCGGGCTGCTCCCACCAGGCTCCATGTGCTGCACACGAAGAAGCTCTGCAGCTAATTGCTCCAGAGTTTTCTGCTCTTGGCCGCACGTTCACACCGTGTATTAACTGCACTCTTCAGGTCTGAGAAAGCAGCAGTGCCTATCACTCTGACCAAGATGGCCTCATTGGTTTGTTGTTCTGGATCAACCTGCCATCACTCACCTTCTACCCACATTGGAAGCCTTTTGGGGCAGGGACCACCTTTTTGGTTTGTTTCGGGTGTGTACAGTGCCTAGCACCACCGGGCCTTTGGCTAGGAATCGTGTTTCTTGGCCCTACTGCCATAAAGAGGAGGAGACAAAGCAAGAAGTCTGATCTTTGGGGGCAGAAACCAAAGAAAATCCGAGGCATAAAAAACAGATGCAGAATACCAGTCTGTTCTGGCACTTTGGGATCATAAGACTGGGCATCAGAACAGCCCAGAGTTAACTGGGAACTGACTCTATTATTAGCGAGGCAAGGACTTTTTTGTGATATCTTTTATTGGGTCAGCTGTATCTTTGGGAGAGATATGGACAAGCTTTTGGGCACTGAGTACTATTCTTCGGGCCCATCTACATGTGCATTTTACTGTGCAGTAGACTAATTTACTGCATAGTAAAGCGTCACTGTCTACATGTGCACGGCAGGCTGGTGTGGGCTAAATTACTGTGTCGTTGGATAGTCCCATCGGACATGAGTACTGTCTGAAGTTGCAGTAAATTATTGTGCTTAAACACACGTGTAGATGGTGATGGGGCTGGCTGGGGCATGGCGGTGCTTCAGCGCGGAGGTTAGCTGGCAGGCAGGCCCCATGTCGAAGCACCCTCGTGCCCCAGCCAGCTGCTCCATGGCTTGTGGAGCCCAGTCAGAGCAGCCCTGGGCTGGCACATTGACCTTCTGGGTCCTCTGTGTGCTGCAGGGGGGTGACTGGGGCACGAGGGTGCTTCAGCCAGCCGCTGCACAGCACATGGAGCCCTGTTGGAGCAGCTTGCTTCAGGCACCCCCTCTGCAGCACACGGTTAACCCCCTGGGTCCCACTGCCAGCCCGGGCTGCTCCCACCAGGCTCCATGTGCTGCACACGAATAAACTCCAGAGCTAATTGCTCCGGAGTATTTTGCTCCTAAGTGCACATTCAAACTGTGCTTTAATTGCATGTGTAGATGCACCCTGCAGGTCTGAGAAAGCAGCAAACTCTGAGAGCCCGGATCCTTTTAAAAGCAGCATTCACGGGCAGCTCTGAAATATCGAGGCAGATGATGATGTTCTAAATTCACTAATGCCGTGGTCTGTGTAAGACCTGTTTTCAGGTTCCCCCTTGCCCACAGGGGTGGAGGGAAAAGGAGAGCATCAGTCTTGTGATACTAATGATGATTCCCAAGTCGCTAACAGGGTTAGGACTGGAACATAGGCATTCCTAGTCCCCGGCTCCCGACAGGAAACGTCCAGGCCATTCTGCCTTCTCTAATCCACTAAATCAATGGGGCCACGCAAGCTACTTCAAGTTAAGCACATGCTGAATCAGGATCTTGTTGGGGAAAGGACAGGAGAAGGTGAACACGCTGCTGGAGCTCAGATGTAGTCAGGTGCCAAGAAAGCTGTGTAAGGCACAAGCCAAAGAGGTGACAGGAACAAACCCAGCAGCACTTAGAGGTGCACAAAATACCCAATGGGGATTGCAAAGTACTTTGAAATGCAAGGTTTCTCGTGCTTTCTTAAGAGTTCAAAACTGGGGCATGCTGTCACAGACAAGCTGCACAGGTTTTTTCAACCAAAATTGATCTCATTTTCATGGTTCAGGTTTGAGAAAACCAGGCTTATCTCCAAGTGAAGGTGGATTCTGTTTCCAAATCCTAGGCAATTTCCTTAATGTAAAAATAACCACCTGAGGGAAACAGCGAGTCAACCCAAATTGTTGGGAAGATTCGAAATCCTGGCAAAGCAGGGGAGGGGGCAGGCAGGCGGATGGAGCTGCGGACGCTTATGGATTTCTGGCACTTCTAAAGACTCTTTCCCATCCATGCACAGTCGTGATAGGCAAGGTCTCTGGGGGGCAGGCAGTGTCCAGTGCCAGGTTGGAGCCTCACACTGGACTTTTAGGCAGAAACAGAGGTTGGACCATATTCTTTCCCCTCCTCCAGTGCTGCTCAGAGCATAGTTTGACTATATGGGGCATTAGGGAAGGTCTCAGCTGGGAAAGCCAAGTCCCTTCTGCCCCTCCAAGGAGGAGGAATGATAGCCGCTTTGTCTCCTGTACTTAAATTGCATTCTGCACATTGCCACGTGGTGCGGGAATCTCACCCCCTTCCCTGCATCGATTCTCACAGAGCAAATGGGAAGCTGAGGCAGCAAGAGACTGCTTCAGAGTATACGACATAGCACGGCCCATGCTGGTCTCAAACTAGAATGGTAATTACCAGTCATCCTTCTTCTCTCAGGAGTAGGAGGGGGACCTGAGCCCCACCAGCTCCCACCTGCGATCTTTAGGGACCATAGTAAGTTAGAGCAGCCCTTGTGCTGCTTTGAGACCAAAGGGTGGAGCCCGCAAGCATGGAATCAGCGCCACTTGGGCCCTGATAGCTCCCCGCATCCTGCAGCAAGGAGCCAATCTTGGCTGTGATCTTTGGGCGTGTCTACACAAGATGCGTTAATGTGCATTAGCCTATTTTAATGCACATTACAGGCACATGTCTACACAGGCGTACCCGTAACGCACGTTAAAAATGGTGAAATTAGGGGTGATTAGTTAAAACACATTAACGCACGTACAGACGTGACTCAGCACTAACTTTAGTGCTGGCTCTGCCCTGCCACTTCGGGCACATGGCAGGGCTGCAGGGACTTGGCACTAATTTTAGTGCCAAATGCATTAACTTTAGTGCCAAGTCCCTGTACGTGTAGACACCTACCAAAAACTGCTTAATGCGCATTAGTTTAATGCGTATTAAATTAAACCCTGCTTAAATGCATGTGTAGATGCACCCTTTGAGTGTGAGTCTCCTCTCAGTTGCATCTTTGCAAGTCAGGAGTAACTGCTGAGGTCACTAGCATAGGCGAGCAGAGCGACCCCCTGAGACTCACCCTATCAAATCATGTGTGAGCACGCAGCTAGATTGGCAGCACTTTCCTCCCTGTAAACCCTAAGCGACGCCCTTTCTAGCCTCCTGCTTACATCACCCAGTGTCCAAGCCCGGGGCCTGCCTCCTCCGTCATTTCACCAAGTGAGCGAGAAGGCTGCTAAGGCACAGAGAAGCTGAAAGATCATCCTTTTCCCTAAAAGCTTCCAAATTTAACTCTAGCTTATCTAGTTGTTTCCTGGCATGAGATACGGATTTGTTTTCTGTCCTTCTTACACTACAGGGGGCAGCTGAAATCAGGGCACAAAGGCCTCATCTGCACGCACAAGTTGCAATGGTTCAGCTCAAAATCAAGTTGCTTGGCCTCCCGCTCGGGTACCACCAGGTCATGGCTATAGTTCTTTGCTGGGGTGTCGGGTGCTATGGATTTGCTTTGCCTGTGCGCACCCATGGCTGCTCTGTGACTTCACAGAGCTCTTCCCTTCACATCTGTGACTCTTTCACCAAGCGCCGAAATTCACTTAAAATCCTGAAAACTTACATAAATAAAGCCAGACAGCCAGATCTTGCAAGAGTCTAATGAAATCATAAAGCTTAGGGTTTTAATTAGTTTCTTACCCTTGCTATATAAAATGATCATCATCACTCATGTCAAAGCTAACACTTATTCTGGGATATAAAAAGTATGATTCCCTTGGACGTGGGCATGAAGAATTTAAGCGGCGAAAGCTGAGCCAGAGCCGGCTGGGCTGGGAAAAGGGAGAAGATGACAGAAAGAAAGAGAGACACCATGATTTGTGCCCCATAGCTCAGTGGGTTTCGTAACTTCAGTGGGTTTGTCTACACAGGCATTTACTGCTCAGTAAGTGGTTTTTACGCTGGCGTCTACACATACAGGAGTTACAACGCAATAAACTACTAAAGTTAGTCCCAAGTCCACCCACACACACAGGGTTACCGCGTGCTAAAGCATCTACATATGCGTTACTGCGCAGTACAGGCACGCACAGGTAGGTGTGCGCTTGTGCTGGTTACTGCACAGTAACCTACGTTACTGCAGAGTAATTCTGCATGTGTAGACGCGCCCAGTGTGTGTCAGAAAGCCAAGGGACCCCGTCCCGAGGCAGATAGCCACAGTAAGTCCGAAGCAGCCCCTAGTCCCAACAGGGAGCTGGCCTCTGAGAATCTCTGTGTACCCCTTGGTAGCTAGGAGGGGGTTATAAATTGCAAGTTAGGTTTCTTGTAGGTCTCCGGTTAGGTTTCTTGTAGCCTGCCACCACTACATGTAGAGTTTCCAATATCAGGCATCAGGGGCGTTGGGTATAGCTGTGTTGGTCTGCGTTGGGCTAAGGCAGGGGTGGACAAAATGCAGCCCGTCAGCCAGATGCGGCCCACCAGGCCATTCTACCTGGCCCGCGGGACCCCTACAAAATTTAGAAAATTAATATTTATCTGCCCCCGGCTGCCTGCCACACGGCCCTCAATGGCTTCCCAAAACTCAGTAAGCGGCCCTCCGCCCAAAATAATTGCCCGTCCGTGGTAAGGACATAGGCGGACAAGGTTCTTCGAGTTGGTCTGATAAAAGATATCACCTTTACCCGAAGTACCTTGTGTGCCAGTATCAGGCATGGACTGTAATCTGGCCCAGCGCTCCGGGGGCTTCCTGAGCTCCAGCCCCTGCAGCTGAGGCTAGGCCATGCAGCCGCTTCCCCATGGGTCTGCGGGCGCACTCAGAATTGCTCTCTGGCTCTCTGTTCAGCACGTGCATCTTGCCCTCTGCTCTAAGGTGGCCACGTTGCCTTATTTCCAGCATCTGGGTCACACGGGCCCAGAATGAGCGAGGGCGGCACGCTTGGGTGCGTCTTGGGAGCAGCGTGAGCAAGCCTGCAGAGCCTGCTCCGTTAGATGGCCAGGGTCCTGCCCAAGCTCCCGGGGGCTGGAAGCTGCTCAGATCCTGCAGCAGAAGTGCGTCGGCTCGGTCGGTGGCTGCTGTAAGTCGGACACGTTCCCGTGCCTAGCACGGCCTCGACATCGAAAACTGGCTCGTTGGCTCTGCCGTGGCAGCCCCAAACGAGGGCTTTCACTCGTGCACTCGTTTCATCTGTAAATCTGTTGCTCTGTTGCGCTGCGACCATCTCCTCAGCCAAGAAAAGCACAACCCAGCATTAAGTGGCTTAGTCAGAACGCTTTTAGAAATGAACAGCAGCTTGGCTTGAGGTGTACAGGGCATTATTATTATTATTATTATTATTATTTTCCTTGCACAAGCTTCTGCATGGAGCCTGCAGTCAATACAGGTCTGTCGCTGAGAGTTATTAAAGATACTTTTTTTTTTTTTTTTTTTTGCTTTCCCAAGTGCCTTGATTGAC
The DNA here is from genome assembly GCA_030014935.1 of Caiman crocodilus. Classification (NCBI taxonomy): domain Eukaryota; kingdom Metazoa; phylum Chordata; order Crocodylia; family Alligatoridae; genus Caiman; species Caiman crocodilus. Next base: position 4,443,932 of record JAGPOW010001806.1, on the reverse strand, counting down.
ACCCTAATAGCACCCTCCAGATGTGATAAGGTCAAATTCGAATTTAATCAACGTTTTTGTTGTTTGTTTTTTTTCTCCTCCTTGGCCAATGCATAAACATGACAGAGCCGCGGGAAGCTGCAGGCAGTGGGGGAGCGTGTGTGATAAGCTTTTTCCCCTGGCTCCCGTCCAAATCATTTTAATGACAAGCTGCTTAACTGTATGGTGACCCACATCTGATTGAATTCCTATGGAATCGTTTACATTTAAACAAAGGAAAACAGCCCCCGTCTATTAGTGATTAAGCAGCCAAACACATGGCAAGATGGAAGCGCTCGCTTGAAGCTGGGATCTCCTCTCCCATCCGGCGCTCTTTCATCAGCTCGGCACAGAGGGGATATTTCCTGTCTGGCGTTTAAAAGGGAAACGGGGGCCAGTTTGGATGCTGGTTCCCCGGGCTTTTCCTTGGCCTGCTGCAGACCTCTCTGAAAGCAGGTTTGAAAAGCAGCGTGGCGTGAAAATCCAGGACTTCCGGGTCCTCCTCCCGGAAATATCACTGCCTTCCTCCATAACCTTTGGGCTTAAAATATTTTTGGCTGCTGGTTGTGGGTGGTTAGAAATCCAGACACCCCAAATCCACAGTTGAAAAATGATGGACCTGCCCCGGGCGTGCCTCAGTTTCCCGGTGCGTGGAAGGGGGAGAATAACGCTGACCGAAGGCGGCTGTACACGCCACGACGTTGGAGCCGCGCTCTAGTTAGGTTTGTCTGACGCGCTGCGAGTTTCGGTCCCCTCTCCCACCGATCGGAAGATCTTAATGATGTGAGGCTCTTCTTTGCCCCTCGAGGGTCGTGACACCTGCAGTTCGGCCTGAGGCCCTGGCTCCTGGAGTCACGCGACTATGCGAGCAGGTCAGCTCGCAAGGTTTACAAGTATGTTTTAGCTCTTCTGCGGGTAGAGAAAAGGTTGTAATGTCGGATGGGGGGTTTCCATCGCTTTCCTGGTGTTTGAACGGCGTGCAGTCAGGATCGGGGCCCAGCAAAACCGAACCAACGTTAGCCATTTGCAGACGGTAGAATTTGACGCAAACCCAGGCGAAGAAACGAAGGCAGCTCCTCCTGTTGCGTTTGTCCAGGCAGACCGCATTACGCAGAGCAAAGCTGCTTCCTAACGGACGTGGGATGCGCTGCAAAGTCAGGAGGGAGACGCCACCCACTTCGTGAGGACCCGGACCCCGTGTCGGCTCTCTGTCTCCTTTCCGCGCATCCAGAGGAAAGGGTGGGAGAGGCGGTGGCGCAGGTGAGCGGAGCCTCGAGGCTAAATTTCAACAAAGCGCGAGCAGACCCACCATCGTCTCGTCAAAATATTTGGACTCCTGGATAAACCGAAGCAGAAGGTACGGCCAAGCCGCCGGCTGCCCTGCCAACCGCATGCAGGCCCGGGGATGGGAGTTGCTCACGAGGAGCAGAGAGCTCCTGTATGACCGGCGCAGCTCCCTGCCCGGCGGCGGTAGACATGGGTTGAGCGCCCTGAAGGCCCCCTCCGCGCCGCACACAATACCGAGAACATTTAAATGCCACCCGACTCCATTTATCGGGGAAATATTTTGTATCGAATGCCATTTTGGATGCACTTCCTTTGATGGGTCTCGGCAGATAACGCCGATTATAAAATTATTAGCAAACGAATGGGCTTCCCTCGCTCCAATTAAATGATAAGAGCTGAAGCAAAGGGGCAGATTTTTATCGCGATCAGATTATGGGCACGTATTGTGCCAGTAATAAAGCAGGCACTTTCCTGATCCGATACCTGCAGTACAGCTCCTTGGATCGGTGTTTGCTCGGGAAGAAATAGCAAGATCTTTGCAGAAGCGGTAACAATGCTGGAAGTGCCTTTATCGCAGGAGGTAAGAGAGTCGCTTGAAATGAGTCACGCTGATCGCGGTGAGGATAATGAAAGTGACTGAGGTAGGAGGAGAGGATGGGGGGCTGAAGTCGTAGGGCACCGGTCCTGAGCGCTGTAGGATCTGCGAAAGGGATGTAGTCTTAAGGAGGGGTTTGCTCCAGCCCGGGGGGCAGCCTTATGCAAGAGGGGAGGTAAGGGAGCTATAGGATGGCATATTGGGAGGGCTGAGTGCTAGAAGACGTGTGTGAGTGGCAGGGCTGCTAATGCACTTTCAGACTCTTGACCCCTTGCACCCATTACCTTCCCTGTACCAGTGGCCAAGCCTTGGTGCAGCAAAGGAAATCAAAACTTAATAACCATAACGAGCCTAAGGCAGCTGCCAGCTGGAGTTGGGCTAACTGCGGGATGCCCCATGCAGGGGGAAATGAGACCCCTGACATGTTCACATCCTGACACATGACAGCGGATGCTATTTACCGTAGCGCACGTGGCCAAAAGCCTGGTGAGGCGGCTCTGTGCCCATAGAAAGAGCCCAGCCAGTGCATTTTACTCCTTAACTTCCTCTGGTGCTGAATCCCAGGGGCTGGTAAATGCAAAGAGGCCATGACTGTCCTCGCCGATGGTGCAAATCAAAACCCAGCTTGCTGGGGGTTATCTGACCCAGCAGTCTTTCCTGTCCGAGGTCAGGGGGGCTTGCCACTGGAAGACCCTTCCAGGCCCTGACGTCTATCTAGAAACCATGAAAAGCAGCTCCAGCTATGCGGATGTGCAGTAGCTGAAGACCTGACGTAACAGAGTTACGGGAGCCTTCAGCCGGTGGGCAGGAGGGCCTAGGCCACGGGAGTCCGCTTCACAGCCTGGCAATGCGGCGCCGTGAGAACGACCGACGGGAGGACGTCGTTCTTCATGAACCGCAGCCGCGTTACGGGCTCCTCGTCCCGTTCACGTCGAGCCCCCCAAATCTGGATCTTCTCCGGACCTTCTGCAATACTCGTGCATGTAGAAGTGCGCTGCTGGGCTCCAGGAAAAGGCTGAACTCTGAGAGCGTGCAAAGGACCAGCCGTTCCCCAGGGAAGAGCATTTGTCCCCACAGCGGTGCGGTTTGATTTCCAGCACTGAAAGGAGCCTGGAAGGAAAGGGCGGGAGACACAACCCGTGTCAGCGCCGTAACACTCAAAGTCAGTCTGATTTTCTTCCAAGTGCAAGAACGCACGTGCACGAGAGAGAGGGAAAGATCAAGATCATATTTAAATCCTGGCTGTAGGTCAAGTGCTTTTAATTACTCATCCATAACGATCAGATCAAATTATCTCAGGTAGCTAATTCCCATGGATTTTGCTCTAGTTTACACTGATGTAAATCATTACCCTGGTTGGAGTTGCTCTGGATTTGCACCCCGAGATCAGGACGCATCCCCAGTGATTTCATTCCCCGTGCAGTTCCCCCCCGCCCCCCCTCCATGAGCGTCTGCAGCTACTACAAAGCCCAAGTGACATCGACTTTCGGAGACTTGAAAGGGCTTCTTGAGAGGCTAATTAATGTTATCACTGCACCAGATCAGCAAGGTAAAGAACTGTTTTCTCCTCCTGATGCATCACCAACATGCGGGGAGTTTTACAGCCGCCCAGCCCGCCGGCTGCTGATTCTGCTTTCACTCCCTATTATTTACAACCCCGCGCAAAGACAAAAAACAAAAAGAAAAGGTCTCCTTTTTCTTCCCCGTCCTGGGGAAGAACGCGGGCCAAGCGCTGAGTCGGCAGAAGCTGCCGCCAAACCAGGAGCCCATTTCCCTGAAAAATCTCCGAGCCTCCCGAGTGGCAGGGGTGAACCGCTTGCATTTGCCGCATCGCTCTGCTTCTCGTCCCGTCCTCCCCTGCAAGCAGGAAACAGCCCTCTTGAATATAATTTCTATTGAAAGCAAATGGTGTCTGTGTCTGATTAGTTCTGGCTTGAGGCTGTATCAACAAGCTCGCTGTTGGTCCTGCATTTGCAGCCTGGAATATTTTAGGGCACTTGAGTCTGACAGATTCATGTCGGGCTCTTCGAGAGGGTTTATTACATTAAGCCATTTTATCATTGACTCGCCAAAGTGTTATGCTCTCAGCTGGAGAGAGGGAGCAGAAGTAACCGCTCGGGCCTCGGATGCAGACTAGAGGGCCAAATCTTGCAGCCCGCACCCAGGGGCCGGCTTCTGAGCCCCCTCAAAGCCAGCTCCTGCTGCCTCTGAAGCCAATGGCAAAGCGCCGCCAGGAGACGGGTCAAGTCATCGGTGTGAATCGAGAGGATGTCCGTCGCAATGAGCGAAACCACACGCACGCTGCGTTTGTAAAAGCAAGAACGGGCTCGAGATCTTTATGACGCTCTCTCGCCGAGGACCAGCGACGCCGCTGGAAGTCAGGGGAGCCGAGCCGATTTGCACGGAGGGTTTATCCATCATTTGGGGGCTAAAAGGGATGGAAGGATCCCGCCGGGCCCCATGCAAGAGGCACCGATCCCACAGGTGGGAGGCTGGGGGAAAGTCAGGTGCCGAGCCGCCAGGTCCCTGTGGCTTCCTGCCGCCGGCGACGCAGGGGGATGAGCCCCCGCCCCAGCCTTGCACCGCCGGCAGAGCAGCCCGGTGCCCCTTCTCCCGGAGCTGCCCTGGCTCCACGGCGCTAGCATCAGCAAAACTTGTCGGCGTCAGCAAATGTGACTCACAAGACAAACAGGGAGCCGAGAGGGAAAGTGCCTTTTATTTTGTTTTATTATTTCGCAAAGCCGCTTCTCGGAGCGTAAGCGCACAAATACAGCCGGAGTCACTTCCTCTCTGACAGCCCTGGTGCTCCCAACAGGCTGCGTTTTGGCCACGTTCCCTCACCGGCAGCCTCATTCGCCATTGAACGAAGGCTCCTTTGTTCCCCTTGAACAGCAGAAAGGGACCTTCAAGGGAGCGGGAAATGTCCCCGGATGATTGCCCCTGCAGAGGTGACCTCCTCTGGGCTCTGCCCCGGAGCTGGGCCACAGCCTCTCCGTTGCACGAGAAACGCGGGAAACGAGTATTCTGTTTCCAGACCCCGAGCATCAATTTTGCAGTCTCTCCTGGAAGAGGAAATCCTACAAACCAAACGGTTGGAGATCGTCCGAAAGGCTCGCTCCGAACGGAGGCTGGGAGTTGTGCCTCTCTCTCCAGCTCCGAAGCGCCTGGCTGAGCTGCGGTTCTCCGCGCTGGGGATCCCAGGTCCGCGGCAGGGACGGTGAAACCTCGGGGGTCCCTGACACTAGCAGTCCGCGTGACACGGCTGCATTAGACGTGCAAGCCGAGCAATCTGGCAAGTTTCCTAACTTGCACGGCCACTTCCCCAGGACACCACTGCACGCACCGTGGCTCGCTGACTAACGACCAAACGCTTCTGCGCTGAGCGGGGCTCTCCCCCTCCCTGGCTCAAAGGCAGCTTGCTGCAAGAGCAAAGGGAGCTGAGAACAAAGCACCTTGGAGGCCCGTGGCCCGTTTGACTTTGCTTTTACAAATGGTTGGTCCCTTTAGTGCAGCGGATCATGGGGAGACCCCTGAGGAGTGTTTCCGAGAGAAGAAACCACAGCAAAAAAAGAGACAGCAATTGTGCTGGTAGCTGCACCGTTCATCCCAAAGTGTTACAGGAGCAATTAAGGCTTCTCCTATAGTACTGGCTCTTTCTGCTGAGACAAAGATCTGCCTCTCGCCCTGCTTCGGTCGTCACCGGGACCCACCAGGTGAAGGATGGGAGGCCACAACGTGCCAATTTAATATGCTGAGCCACAACCATCTGTCCAGCTCTTGGGCCAGATCGGATCCTCGGCTCCTGTAAATCAGTTTTGCTCCGGTGACTCCCATGGAGCGATGCCAGTTTGTATCAGGCAGAGACTCCAGGCCTGCAATCATTACTTGCATCTTCAGCGCGAGCCATTGACAAATCAATGCGAACGGTAACCCGGCTTGCAGCGGACCTTGCTCGCACTTGGGCTTGAGCCGCCCTGTTCCCTGCTTCTTCGTAACGACAGCAAGAAAAGTTCGGGATATTTGGCTTGAGGGCTCGTTGGTTGCGTGTGTTTTTTCTGTTTAAAAACATCAAGAAAGCCAGCGGTGAACTTCTCGGGGATGCACCCAACCCTCCCCTGCCACCTGCTGCCAGCCACAGCCGTTGGGGAGAAGGCAGGGTGGAGATGCTCCTTATAGACTAATTCGGACACGGATCAGTGTCCTGAGCATGAGTTCACTTCATCAGATGCTGTGAAAGGACGTGCACAGAGCAGGGGTGCTCAACCTGTCCCGCAGGCTACATCTGCCCCCGTGGGGAGCCTCCAAACCAGTGCAGGATCAATAGAGACCAATTCCAGGCAGGCAGGGTCCCCAGGGCCCGATCCCAATGCGTGGGGGACAGATGGAGGCAATATGGGCCCTGGGGCCCAATCCTGGCTGGGCGGAGAGGGCATGGGACTCCTCTCCAGGACTGGGCACCCAGCTAGGATCCCACTCCAGCTAGATGGATGTGGCCCAGGGCCCCAGAGCCCAGTCCTGGCTCGTGAGAGCGGTGTGGGGCCCAACACAGCCCGTGGACCCTTGTTGCGTCGGGGGGCGTATGGTCCGGTATTTGCATGCACCTAGGACAGCAACGAAGCACTCGTGTCTTATAGATATTTGAAATACATTCCCTTCCCCGTTTAATCATAGAAAATTAAAGTTGGAAGGGACCTCAGGAGGTCACATCTAGTCCACCCCCCTGCTCCAAGCAGGACCAGCCCCAACTGCTTCATCCCAGCCAAAGCTTGGTGTAGCTGGGTTTAAAAACCTCCAAGGATGGAGATTGCACCACCGCTCTGGGTGACCCCTTCCAGCGCTTCACCACCCTCCTCGTGAGAAAGTTTTTCCTGATATCCAACGTCAACGTCCCTTGCTGCAGCTTGAGCCCATTGCTCCTGCTGTCATCTGCCCCCACTGAGACCAGCCCAGCTCCATCCTCTTTGCAACCCCCCTGCAAGGAGCCGAAGGCTGCTGTTAATCCCCCCTCGGTCTTCTCCTCTGCAGACTAAATAAGCCCAGGTCTCTCCGCCTGTCCTCATCAGTCACTTTAACATTCAAAGAAACGGTTGTGCAATAGCCTGCTCCACCACGACCGGTGCTGGGACGACACTACCGTCCCCAGCACGCAGGCATTGTGCCGGTGCCGTGCTCCGTCATACTTTGCACTTTCCAAAGGCACCTTCTACTGGGGGCTCCCAAAGCACTTTGCGGACAGAACTAGCAGCGTACAACCCCCCGGTGAAGCGGCTAAGTACAATCACACTCGTTTCACAGACGGGCAAAGCGAGGTACGGACTGCAGTTAAAGAGACCTCTCGAGGGTCGCCCGGGGAGTCGATGGCAAAGCTGGGAACTGGAGCCCGAAGCCAGCGTCCTGCTCGGATCACACCAGAACAGACTGTACAGGGTGGGTCTTCCGATCTGGTTGGGGGCAGTTCGGCCAGAAAAGGTCGGGAGCTAGACAGCGGCGTGTCGGAAGTGCAGAAGCACGGGTTGCTCAGGGATGGGTGTGATACTGGGTTTGCAGAGCACTTAAAACCCTTGTCATTTCCCCCAGTTCATCAGCCGGGATAAAGGACACACAGTGAAAAAGAGTGACTTTCCCAAGCCCACAAAGGGGGTCGGCAGTAGAGCTCTAAGCCCAGCCGCTTGATTCCCTGTCCATGGGAAGCACACAGCTTTCTCTCCCCGTTACACCTTGTCTTCAAAGCCGTGCTTTGTCTGTTCGCAACACAAGTGGCTTGCAAATCGAAAGACAAGAGAGAGATAATAAAAACAGATGAAAGCCTATCAGAAATCAACCAACGTCCATTAAAGAGCACGCTTGGTAACCCTTCATTTAGCTAACCTCTTCTTTAAAGGAACTGACTGAGCAGTTAAATGTATTTGCTCCGGAGACTGATAACTCCAAAAGTAGAACTCGGTCTCTAAAGAGCTTTAAGCTTTGTTAAAAGGAAGCAAATGACTCTCTGTCCTACCACATAAGACATTAATCTTTAAATGTTATGCAGATGACTGTCGAAAGAGGCCATTTGTTATAGGAGAGGGGAAAAGAAATGAAGGGGATTTTTTGGCTAGATTGCCAGGAGAACAAATTCCCAACTGTGGGTTTGGGGCATTGTTTCAAGCAGGAGCAATGTTAGTTTTGCACTGGAGCGACACGGAAAAAATAAAACGTTTAATGCAAGACGAAGTGTATTCCAGGCCAGGGGTTTCCTGTGCTCCTCTTGCAATGACTGAAGCTGTGCGCGTGTTAATAATGGTGCTCCCCTTCACACCCTGTCGGAGCCTGCCCTGAATCACAATCCTGTCTATAACTAACACAGCAAACTTGGGGTTTGGGCGTGCAACGCGTCTACAGCCACGTAATCAGCCTTGACGCCGGTGTAGATGAGGGATGGCCACAATACATACAGCCCTTCGCCAGCGTAGCTTACTTGAATCCGGTAGAGAATTACCCTGGGGTAAATTATCCCACCGCAAGCGCCTGCAGTTTATCCCGGGGCAGCCAGTTGCTTAAGGCAGGGCCGTTTCCTGCTCCCTTGCCACCCAGCGGCAAAGTGCCCTAATAGCAGCCTACAGCGTGCAGCTGCCTGTGGATGGCTGCACATGTGTCCTCTCCAGTGCCTGGTGTGACTTACAGGAGGCCTGTCAGACCTAGCAAGGGCAGAGGAAACAGGAGATACCACCAACATGACCCTTTGCCCTTGAACATGAGTGCACACAAATGGTCGCATCTGCTGGCAAGGTCAAAATGTCAAGATCAAAAGGGCACTAGGAAAAAATGGCTCTCAGGCATGTACAGCCCGGGTTACATCAAGAGCAGCTGGTATTTCCCGTGCCTGCCAAGCAGCTGAAATCTCCGAGTAGGGAGATGGAGGCAGGATCTTCTCCGTCAGGAAACAAGACGGCTCCCAGTCCTACTCCGGTCTCTGCCCAGTCTTCAGGCATTAGGATCGGCAGTACTCAACCGGCGATTCTGCACCAGATTCCTCCAGAGCTAAATCCATCACGTATTCCCCTTCGACCAGGGATTTTCTGTGCAAAGGAGAACACCTCTTTTGATCTGAATGGCTGGCTACTGCAGCTCGGGAGAGAAGCTGGTGATGGAGTCAGGCCCCTTTGAGGGGATTCTTCCAATTTCCACCCACGTGCAAGCTCTGCTTTGTAGGGCAGGAGAGGAATCGAGTGCCACGGTTTCCTGCTCCCAGCTCCGCGTGTCTTTGAGCCGGCGCCCCAACCCCCAGGCCCGCTCTCTCTGCTTCCCCCAGGGTCGCACACCTGTGCTGCTCAGGTTGTGCTGAAGCTTTCTTCTCCGTCCCAGCGTCCCCTCTGCTCTTCTCCGCCCGAGCACTCATCCGCAAACTCTCCTTCCCAGGCGAAGCCTCTCCAACCAGGACTGCCAAATTCCTCCATCGCCTTGCCCTTTCTTTTGGAAACGTAACCCTCTCTTGCAGCTAGCTCTCTGGGCTAAGGGGCAGTGGCTAAAGCACAGCAGCTTCAAGCTACTGCGACCTTCCTGCACGAGATCTCCGTCCGCTTCGCGTGCAAGATAAGTTCCCAGCGCGCTATTTTGTCCGCTGACCTTCCTGCTTCTCTGAAAGCATTATCAGCCTGCTAGTTGTTGTTGCAGTGTCCCAGTAGTGCTGCTCCTCCTAATGCTAATATTTTTCTCATCTTAAAGCAACTTGAACTAGCATGACTAAGTGCCACAGAGGTCACTTGGGAATAATCAGGTTGGGGTGGGTTTTTTGTGCCAGCCTCTTCCGAAAGAGTGGAGAGATGCGTGCAACGCGTCTTCGGGTCTCTGCGTCACACGCAGACTTTGGGGAATCAGTGTTAATGGACATGAACATGTTTAGGCTTTTCTCTTAATCTCTTATCACAAGATTAGCTAATGTCTGCTAAGCCCGGGAGAATTCGGTAATGATAAAGGATAATCAGCGGAGATGGGAAGATAAGCTTTTCCCCACATGGTTTTCTAGAAACCAACCTAGCGGAGTCTAAGGAGATTATTTCTTTTCTGTCTCCAAGAGTTGTGTGTTCATACAGGCCCCCGTCCCAGAGGCCATCGAATCAACGCTTCTCTTGACGTCAGCAGACTTTGCATTGGAGGCAGCCTGCCCCGTGCAGCTTTGCCTCGATACTTGCAGCATCACAGAAAATGAGGTTGGAAGGGACCTCAGGAGGTCATCTAGCCCAGCCGCCAGAGCGGCATGGGCTTTAGGGAAGACCCTACAGAGCGGTCCCTGCAGGGAAGAGTGGGTTGGGCCCGAGCCCAGAAGGGAGCACAGTCATCTACCTGCGTGGGGGGACACATCTTGGCCAGATATCTCAGAGCGGGCCTTCAGCAGTTATGTATTTTAGGGGACTTCCTGCTCCTGGTCCCACATGATCCATGCATGTGGGGCTGCAGCACCCTGCACAGAGCCAGGCTGCAGGGTTGCAGGGACTACAGCCCAGGTGCGGGCAGGGACATCTGATTACATGTCTGCCGGGAGGACTCGGCCAGGTGATACAGATAATTGGCTGGCTATGGGAAGTTTGAAAGGCTCCTGGGAAGCGCAGAGAAACACCGTGAGAGGTGGAGAAGCCAGCGGTGCCAGGGTACTTCTTGGGGCCTGGAAAGAAAGCCCTGGAAGCAGCAGGAGCAGCAGCAGCAGCACTGTGCCATGCCCAGGTAGAGAAGGAAGGCTGCGGTGTGGCGAGAGCGGCGTGGAGCTGGGGGCACCTTCCTGGGCTGGAGAAGACGCAGGACTGTGAGTGCACCTGTCTGGGCTGTAATATGGGTGGTGTTGAGCTCTCACTTACGTTTATGATGGTTCCTGAGAGCCAAGCGTGCCCGGGGAAATAAAGAACTGCGTGAAGTTTAAGGACTGGTCGAGTTAAACCAGCCCCAGCCTGCTACAGGGCCCAATTTTAGCTTATTGGCCCTCTGAGCTACTCATCTGGGGCCTTAACTGTGGGTTCGCATTGAGTGACCTGACCGCGCGGGTGCTGTAGAGGCAGGTGTCTGCTCCGTACCTGGCTTTGAACCTGCTGGGGCTGGAAGCCCGGAATGACTGAGAGCTTTGCGGAGAGGATCTCCTTAATGTGCAGGTCCGCTGAGCGGTCCCTTCCTCGTGCCGGCTAACCCAGCAGCCACTTGCAGAGCGTAGCTGTGTATTTCAAGGGGATTGATTCCAAAATCACAACGGCTGCATTTATTGGCAAACACAGGGCAGACCTGGTGGGAAACCAGTGCTTGTTCCCTAAGGAAGCGGAGGAGACGCCGTCCTGGGGAGCGGTGCACGTTCAGTTGCGCATCCGGGCTTGGTGTCCTTAATCCCAGTGCTCATAGGGGTTTTTTTCCCGTCTCTCCTTCCAGCCATAGTGCATTAAGTCAGGACCCAGGCCTTGTAGAAGAGGGAGCCCATGGATCTACAGAGCTTGGTTATTTGGATAAAGCCTACTGCCGTAGGGTTGGGTTGGCCGTGGAGATGGGCCAAAGGATATGCCGCTGGTAGGGGAGGGAGCCAGGAGTGCTTTGCAAGCAGGCGGGTTTTGAGGATGTTTGTGGCAGGTTTTCTGACGTCTGTTGCACGCTTGAAGCCTGGGCACCAACCGGGCCCGGCCTTGTTCTTCATTGCTCTGCCACCTGAGCGGCGCTTGATATCGTTGCAAAGTGAACATAAATATTCAGTTGGATCAGGACAGCTGGTTTGCACCCATTTGGGCTCCAGGATAAATAACTGCACAAACAGCAGAGCAGTGGGGGATTCAGGCTGTTGGTCTTATTCTTTCCATCCTTCTCGGTGAGCAGGAGAGAAGACCTTGATCTTAAGTTGGCACATCAGAGGGCTGCGATCTGGGCAAGGACTGGCCTGCGACGAGAAAAGAGATGGCCGGAGGTGCGGCGTCGAAAACAGGATCCAAACCTCCTCAATACTTAATGCCCCTTATCTGCTTGCAGAGATGGGCCTCAGCCAGAAAACGTGGTCCAAACCCACTCTGGTCTCTGCAGAGCTTTCCATGTCCGGGGTTGTCTGCATCGGAGCTTCCCAAAGAGTAACATCGGGTGGGGAAACCGAGGCACAAAACCATTGCCTGGATTGCGCCGGTTCAAGTCTTTCGGCAGAGCTAGGACCAGACTAGGTGCTAGCTGAGGGTTTAACCATCCTGTTCAGATGTGCAGCTCTCCATAATGCCCTTCTCCCAAGCAAATCAAAGAGGCTGTTGTCCAGGGCTGCACCCTGCTCTGCTGAATGCAATTAAACTTGCATTTATACCTTTTGGTGCACGCTTCACTTTGCTGACAGTGACTCTATACATTTCATTATCCACTTGTAACTGTTCAGTCTTCCCCAATCTTTTGTTTCCTTGTGATGAGTTTACAATCAGTTTAACTCTCCTCTGACATGAGCTGTGTGTCTTTTGAGCTCGAGCAGATTTAAACTCCTTTCCTTCTCCAAGGAAATTGGTTCTGTAGAGTTGCCTGCTATTGTGAGTCCCTTTTGCTGCTCAGATTACATCTTCCTAGTCCACAGATGATTCTCTTGTTGTCGCTGCTGTCATCGTGTTCAGATGGAGATCCCTGCTCATTTATACTCCTGGGCTGGTTGGGTTTGGTTTCGTTTCTTTTATCCAGGACTCTTTTTGCCATGAATATTGGGGCAGATCCTGTCCGGCTATTCTTCACCAAGCTACTGGCCCCTTGAGACCATAGCTGGTCAGGGTACCTTGCAGCAGCCCCTTGGCTGCTCTAAAGGAAGCCAGGAGTGGACACGTATTGCCCATCTGTCTGTACCTTGGGTTGCTGAGCACCCGGCCTAGATCCTCGAAGGCTTTCAGAGGGAGTCAGGCGCCTAAGTGAGAGTAAGGCACCAAAATACATTTGAGAGTCTGGATTCTAGTCCACTTTACTTCCTGGTGTGTGCATGTGCATGGGCGCATGTCTGTGCATGCACATGGGCACGTGTTCGCTATGCATTGGCATCGTGAGCTTTCAAGGTGTTTTACCCTGACGCTCATCATTGCTCAGACTTTATACCTGGGGGAACCAAGGCCTGGAGAACGGACTTGCCTAAAATACACAACAAATCGGCAAGAACGAGAGCCAGACGCCCGTGGTTTCCATGCCGTACTCGCTGGTCTGCACTGTTTCTCACCGCTGCTGTGTTTTGTGTTCCTGGCACCTTTTAAGGATAGGTTTAGCTCCTTGCCCCAGACTTGAAATCTGCAGATCTCGGAGCATTTGGCAAAGTCCATTCTCATTACTCTGTGCTTAACAAGCGGGGAAGCTGGGGCACCGATGGAGAGGAAACCTATTCAACAGCAGGCAGTGCCAGGAGCTGACCCCCCCACCCCCACGTCCTCGTCCCCACTCCAGTGCCATCGGTGTTGGACCCGGCCATCCTATATCTGTGCAACTTTGAGACCCTTTCCTAGCATTAATTAATTCAGCCCTGGCTCCACTTCGAGGTCAGGGGCTTCTGCTCCCCTCGCAGGGCTGGGGGGCAGCTCCAAAATGATGGTTGTTTCATAAATCTCACACCAGAACTTGCCGGATGTCCTAAGGAAGTATTTAGGGGGCATTCTCATCATTCAACCTGTACTGCTAGATAATGAAGCGACAGTGGAATTGGAGACAAATTTCTTGCAAAGTGAGATACTCTTTTTTTTTTATTACTTAAAACAAGCTTAAATTAACGACTGTAGCGAATGATCCCCCAGAGTTAGATAAGGGGTTAAGGATCATTGGTCTTAATGATGACAGCCCAGTCACTAAATGTGATGAGTTATGTTGCGAGGTTAAGGTTTATAGCCCAGATATATTGTCTCCATGTGAAGCTTGGTTGACTGGCAAAGTAAATGACTCACAAATTGACCTGGAGAATAGCATTTTTCCCCCCCATTGGGTAAATGGTGTTTGGAAACCTCCAATTATGTGATGAATTAAAGAGTCGTCCTATTTGAAAGAGAGGAGAAACACCGGATACGTTGTGGGAGCAACCTTATGCATTGTCGGCTTAAATACTCCCGCGGATTTATTTTCTTGTCCCGTGGCTTTGACCTCGCACCCGCTGGAAAGCAGCAGTGCTACCCGGCTAGAAACGCTGGACCCGGTTCTCCGCTTCGGGGTTTGCATCAGCCCCTCTGAAATCGGTGGCAGGCCTCCTAGGGATTTGGTGAAGGATGAGTCGAGCCCTTTATGCTAGGCTTACACGGTGATTTCAGCGGTGCTACTCCTTTGATTCAGCGAATGAGACCCGTGATGTAGCATCCCAGTGGGACGGCGCTGACCCTGGATACCGGTGGAAACGTTGGCGGTCTCCATTCAAGCCAACGGAGCCCCGCTGCTCCATGGCAGGAGATGCTGATCTGATTTCCCCATTGCCTTGAGCCTTGCAGAGTCGTTACATCCGGGCCAAGAACGTGTATAAAGCCGCTGGATGAGAACGGCAGCGCTGTTTCCCCCGGAGGAGCGTCGGAGCCTGATGGGGTCGCAGGGTTAGGGAGTATCGGGCTCGACTTTTGGTCTGGATTTGAGCGGAAGGGGAAACTCGGTCCCAGTTCCTCTGTGTTGATCGGTCTCTGAGCTTTTGGAGGAAACCTAGCATGCTCCAGCCGCAGCAGCTCGAGCAGACGGCCCCTGTCAGCGAGCTCCTGTCTTGCTCTCAGTGTTGAGTTGCTCAAACATTTAATCAGCTCCTCAGGCCCCTGTTTTTGCAGCCAACTTCATGCTGCCACTGCTAGGAGGTCCTGACCTTGCTGGTTTGAAACCCTCTTGGATGTGGCTACCAAAGAAGTAGGC
>JAGPOW010001806.1:4399118-4414963 GCA_030014935.1 Caiman crocodilus | reverse complement strand
TGTGTGTGTGTGTGCATGTAAAGCATGCTGCATAATAGAGCCCTCGCCCAGACTTGTAGGTGCTGTTGGATTACTACTAACTATTGCTGCCAGGAGTAAAAGGTGGCGTACTAAGTGGTCTGCTCCAAATAACATAGGGGCTTGGGGCTTGCGACTGTCTCCGGGGACAGTGCGCGTCACCGGGCAACTCATTTGCCTCGAGTTGGAAGCGACTTCCCTGTCAACACACTGGAGCGCTGTGAAAAGAGCAGCGGAGTGTCTTTAAGCGCCTAGATGATATCACCAGGCAGGAACAGCATCCAATTTCCGGATCCTGTGTTTGAACAGCAAACAAGAAAGATATGAGCGCCACAGCTCCAGGAGCATCTTCATAAATATCACAAGGCACGAGACTCTCCCTTTGCAAAGCTAACTCGAAATAACGCCCTGAGCCGGAGCTGTGCCCACTACTGGGGCTACAGCCACGCTCCATCAGCCGGTTCAAATAATAACAAATAAAACACAAAATTATAACGGTGCAATGCTCGAAAATGAGCCTGTCACTTTGTGTCTGCGCCAGGCATCAGTCATGGAGACACCGACTCAGGTTCTGCTATTAGCCGCTGGAAGCAGGAAAGATTAAAGACATGCTCGCAGAAATCCCTTTCCCTTTCTACAGGTATCTCTGTCACCTTCATTTTTTAAATGTATCCTTTTTCCTCTCTCTTTCTCCCCCTCCCTTTCTGCTCCGCCGTGGTTTCAAGCTCTTTTTTCTTGTTTAATGAATGGCCCCATTTCAGGCATTCTTACACCTGGTTTGGATGCATGGGGAAGAAGGGTGGTTCAGTGGTTAGGATGTACACTCAGAGATGTGGGTTCAAGTCCCTGCCCAGCCACAGAGTTCTTGTAAGAGCCTGGGCAAATCACTGTGGGTGCTGTTTGCCAATGGACTTAGGCGTGGCAGGCGGAGTGGGCCTGCGCCGGGGTGCTAGGCGTGGCAGGCGGAGTGGGCCTGCGCCGGGGTGCTGGGCGTGGTTGGCTGACAAGGTTCTTTGGGTAAATCCAGTATCTCTTTTATAAGACCAACTCCAAATAGTTGGAACAGTCCTTCTTAGCAAGCTTTCAGGTTTAAAGACCCTTCATCAGACTGAGGAAGCATCTGCGATTGGTGTGTGTGCTCTTCCTAACTCTCATTTAGGTGCCTAAATCCCTTGGGAGTCAATGGCCTCTTGGGGCAGGGACTGTAGACAATGCCTGGCCCAGCTGGGATCTTGTCTTTAGCACCAAGCAAATAATTAACAATTCAGGTGGGGGGTTTTCATGGTTATTAACAAATATGCCCCCTCCCCCACAAATAGTCCTGAATGCTGCAGCTGTTCAGAATTGATGCGGGGGGGGGGGGGGAATTATTAGGGGAAAGAAGGAGGATACAAAGTTACATGCACAGGGTTCCCATCTCCTTGACTGACAGTAATTACCCTGCGCTGCGTTGTGCAGCACAGAACAGCGTACGTTGGAATCGGCGCCGGAGATGCCGCACGCCTCAACAGTTTTGCCAATTTGAATATCTTTTAAGCGCGGCGCGTTCCCTTCTTCCTCCCCCCCCGCCCCTTTCCTGATGCCTTAAAAAGAGTTTTGTTTTAACTAAACAACGTTTTACATCGCACGAGGCTCCATCATGTCGCTCCTATTTGTTTTCCCTTTGCCGTGACAGGAGCTGACATTATTTTGATTAGAAGATTTCTCCGCATTTTGAAACAACGCTCACTCTTTCTGTAATTTTTTTTTTTTTTAACCCTCCCTGTTTAAGTCGTTTGGATTTCGGCTCTCCAGGGACGGATCCAGATCTCTGCCCTAAAAATCTCAAGCAACTTCATTGCGTGGGCTTCTCCGTCGGCCTGTCCCACGTGTAATCCTTTGTGCAATTCCCAAGTGAAGGTAATGGCGTATCTGTAAGGGTGTATTAATAACCAGCATAGCTCTTCTGGAATAATGATGCTGGTGTAGCTATTCTGGATTAATCTCCCCGTGTGCATGCTCTCGTTCTTGCATAAGAGCTAGTCGGAAGTAAAGGCGGCTGACAGAGACGCAGCTATTCTCAGCAGGAGCTCTTTTTCTAGCATAGCTCAACTCTCTCCCAGCAGACAAACTATACCAGTACGGTACTCCGACTCGCGTTGTCCCCGTGGAACGAAGCAATTACCATTAACCATTTTCCGTGAATATCTTCGTGCATTTGCTTGGGCTGCGCCTCGGCCCTTTTGGCATTCCTTCTCTACCAACAGGCTTGCGAACCAGTTTGTGGACAGCGTGTCGTATTAAGATTAATATTCAACATTTGGGGGTAATCCTCACAGTCTGTTGAGACTCAGCTTTGAATGAGTGGGACGGTTCCTTCATTTCCAGCATCTTTAAGACGGTCAGAATTGACTTTAGTAAAATCTATCTATCTGTATTATTATGAGTATTATTATTATTACTGTTATGCTATTGCTAGTGTGATGCTAGTACTGCTGCTCTAAGAGCATCCAAGCTATACTAAGTGCTGTTCAGACCTGGCAGGGGAGACCGGCCCTGCCTGGAGGAGTGCATCATCTTCAAAAGGATGGTATTTGCAGAAACAGTGACTATTAGAGCCAATTTCCAGCTCAGACTCATTAACGCTGACACCAGAAACCTGAGTCTTAGACTTGCACTTCTTCTCCAGTCAGGGAGCAAGTGCAATGCAAGGTGCCCACGTGTCCACTGGAAAACAACTTGAATTTCGGTCACCAAAAGCGGTTTTGCAAGGAGTGCTGCATGGTGAAGGCATTGCTCTAGGACTGGGGGAATCTGGTTCAGCTACCCTGTACCTTTATTCATAAAGTGCAAAATAAGTGTAAAGCCCTGGAAGTGGAGGAGTTTTCCTTGGTTAGTGGTGAACTTCCTTGCAGCAGAGCCCTGTGCATTGCTTTGCTCCTTAAATGGGGATGCTGTGACTCGATACCTAAGTAAATGCCTGCCAGCTTTATCGATCTCGGCTGCACTCAAATGCCTGGTTTCTACCAGTGCAAAGTGGGTGTAAAGGGCTTGCACAGTTTTATGTACGCTGATGCAAATGAGCACACAAGCTGCCAGGCAGTGGGGGATCCTCCGCTGCCCTCAATACAGTTACTCCTGATTTTACGCCAGGATGCATTTCTGAATCTGGCCCCCTGATCTGTCACAGCAAGCCCTGGGATCAATGGAAAACCCAAGATTGTCTTTCCAGGCGTTTTCACACATCAGCTGTTCCAAAATCCTGGTCAGGAACCGGGACGGACTGTCCTCAGGGTCAGCTACCCCCCGATCAATCCCAGCTGAGCGAAGCGTCTCGCAAGAGCGATCCGTCAATGGGAACTCGGTAGCCAGGGCCGCGGTAGTGCTAAGCAATTTAATCCTTTCTTTTTATGAGGAGGGAGGGCAGAGAGGGAGTATAGGAACGCAGGTTGAAAATCAGCTGCGGCGTTTTGTGTTTGAAATACCAAGCCTTTCAAATCCTTCCAAAGGAACTTAGCGAAGGCCACAGGTAGAACATGCTTTTAAATTTCCTGGCGTCTCTTAATCATTAGCTGCATCCAGAGGGAATTAAATAACGTCAGTCAACATAAATTATTCTTCGCAGGAGCATCAGCAGTGTGGGCAGTTTTTATTGTAACTTAAGCAGGAAATTGAAATATCAGCATCGGAGTGTGAAATGCGCCATTGGAATGAACCGTTCTTCATAAAGCGAGAGGAGAAATGTAAAGAAGATTACACACTATTAGTCCCACTAGAATTTTGCTCCTAATCTTCCTTAAATTGAAAAATTGTTTGGAAGAGTTAGCAGCTTTCTCTTAGTGTAAAACAGAGGGGATGGTCACAGCTAGGCAGGAACCAAAGGGATTTCCGATATGCGAGGGATGGAGGGAGGTTGGAATGCAGAAATCCACCTCTCCTTTTAGGTACTTACCTGGCCTCAGTTTTCGTAATCTCTTAGCACCCCACGGTCTTTATAAAACTGATCCCGTCCCATGGGAGGCAGAGCGGCGCCGTTCTGCCCATTGCACAGATGGAAGAACTGAGACGCAGTTGCCCTCGCGCCCTGTGGTGGGGCAGAGAGTTGAACACCGTTGTTAAATTAATGCTGACTTCCTGGGCAGTGCTTCCAGCTTCCCCCAAGACTGCGCCTGAAGACGCATCATGTCGCCCAGCTGGGAAGCGATAGTTTTCTCGAGGACCCCGTGTGGAAAGGCGTCCTGGCTGACGCCAGAATTTCTCCAGCACCAGAAGTTCAAAAGTGTCCCAGCTGCTTCCCTTGCCATCCCGCCACGCGCCACTGACTCCTGCTCCACGATGCTGATCCCTCCAGTGCACTGCCAGGGATGCTCCCTGCCCTGTGCCACTGACCCCCTGCTGCCGTGGGACCCATCGAACCATCCTGGGGCAGATCAAACCTCTTTGATGCTGACTAAGCCAACCCAGCGTTCAAGGCAGGATCATCTATAGACCATCCCAGGGAGATGCTTGTCTGACCTGCACTTCTCTCCCAAGATTAGAATAAATTGTTTGAGTTGATGTTTAAATGCGCTGGCACCCAACCGTCTGGCCCTGCAGGCCCAGTGGGTGGCACGGGTCCATTTGCAGGCCAGATCCCATGTGGAGTGGGTCCATGAGTATGACTCCATGTGTCCAGACCTAACCCAACCTGATCCCGTGTGCCCCAATTCCCTGCCCCATGCGCTGAGCAATCTAGTGCACAGGGCCACATTATCTGGCCCATAGGTCCAGAAATTCGGCAGCGGGAGAATAGCAATTAATGCTGCCGCTGCTCCTCCCCCACTGCCAAGTTTCTAGATCTGCAAGGAGCCCTTGCAGCCCAGATGACACAGCTCCAGGGGCAGGACCTGGCCCACAGGCTAGAGGTTGAGCACCCCTGCTCCCATATAACACAAGCAGCTAAAGCAGGGGTGGGCAACATGCAGCCCGTGGGCTGGATGTGGCCCGCCAGGCCCTTCTAAAAAAGTTAGCGCCCCTAAAAAATTTAGAAATGTTATATTTATCTGCCCCTGGCTACCTGTCACGCGGCTTGCCAAAACTCAGTAATTGCCCACCGCTGATCTAAACCAAATGGTTTAATGTGAGCAAGACCGGATTCGTTTAAACTTTTTACTTAGCAAAACATGTAGAAACTGATTCTGTGCATTTTCCCGCAAGTCCTTCTGGTATCGACCGCTGACCAAAAAGATGTTCTCTTGCAAATGTTTTGGGGAGCTCTGTCCCTCCACCTGGACCTGACATCCTGGGCCAGGGAGCAGCGGGGAGCCCTGCATCGGGGAGATGGGCTCTGCTCTTTGAGAGGCCCCTGCAGAAAGGCAAGTAAGTGAAAGGGAGGGAGTGAAAATATTCAGGTTTAAGGAGCTGGAACGATTAATTCATGATTAAAAAAAAAAAAAAAAAAAGGGTGGAGGGGGGGATCATTGTTTAAGGGTCTTCCTTGGCCCTACTTTAGCAAAACTTCCTCTGAGGACAAGGCTCCAGCACTCTGAAGACATGGAGACTTCTGCCTTTGGAAGGAGAGAGGCCCCAGTCCTATAAGAGGGTTTGAAGAGCATCTCTCAGCCGCGCACTGGGAGCTGTAATCATGGCACAACTCGGCAAACCCAAGCACACTTGAATCAAGTTAGCTCGCACACCAGTAGCAGGGAAGCTGTAACGCCCGGGACTTCAGGGCAGGCTGCAGAACATCTGGTCCTACGTGTGTAGGGTGCACAGGGATCTCTGCCTCTTTGCAAACCCCTGAAATACAGCCACCTTTGAGCAGCACGTGCATCTCTCAGCAACTTGGTTGAACAGTTTAGAGCAGGAAATCACGAAACCTATGCCGAATCCAGCTGAAACTTCAGAGGAAATAAAGGGAGGCAGAACGCAGCTTTGACGCACACTTGCATTAATTCGTGTCTGTCTTATCTGTCATCAGACGGGTATATTTGATCAACCTGTCAATCATTTTAGTGTTTACAGCATGCTCATCCCCCTGAGCATCCGACCTAGCTGCTTATCGATAAAATCTGGTTTATTATACCACCGCCTTCCCTTTCTTTGTTATTATCCCCAGTGAAAGAAGCAGACAGGAATTCGAAGCTGTGATTTCACCGTTGCTGGAAATGAAGTGACTCTTGATCCTTAATTGCGCGCGCGCACACGCACACAGACACACACACCCTCAGTGCTCCAGGGGACAATGAAGGATGTCACCGAGCTTCAAACTCATGGAGGGGAAAAAAAATCTCCTGGCAGAGAGAGTTTACGTACACGGTGTGTCAGGAGGAAAAGGGAAGAGAAAGGAAAGACTCTGGGGGGTAATTGTTATTGCCTGCCTTGAAAGAAGAGGCAAACCTTGAACGCTCCCATCAGTTGACAATCTGTTATTGCTGCACAGCCACCGTTACCTTGCCGCTCCGAAGAACACGAGGGGTTTCAAAGCGAGCGCCCGCATAATGCTATTTACCAAACTTGCACTTATTAAGGTCATTCATTCTCAAGCTCGTAACCTGGGCTTTTATTTCCGTAGCATCCGGGAGGCGTATGGATGTTCGACGAGACAATTTGCTCTGCCTCAGGTGCTCTCGGCACCCTTGGGACCCGCCGGGTCTCCTCTCGAAGCACTGCTAGAATTGCTAACGAGGTTACCTTGGCAAGGCGGGGCTGTACACACAGACTGTCTGTTAGTGTAAATGGCACCGTTCCCGCGTCAGGAATTCGACTCTCGGTGTTTCTGAAATGCAAAAAGGCACCAACCGAGCCGTTCCCAGATGCGCAGCTTCTGCCGAGCCCATTGGGAATTAGGCACTCGGGCCGTTTTCAAATTCCCGCTTGGTGCTTCTTGACATCAGACCTGTAAAAATCCCTCCGTCATCCCGGCTTGTGAACAGCGAGTTTTTAGCTTCCCCAGCTTTGAGAAACGGGGGGTCATTGCCAAAGGGCGAGCAGCTCTACCACTCTGCGCATTGGAGATCCCGGTATGCCTGCCAGGAAGGACCGGGCTTGCCGCGTTTGATACTTCCCGGGTTAACCAGACTAGAAAAAGCCTTTTGGTTTCTTTTCATTTCGGGGAGAATCTCCGCCGTTCCTTCGTTTCAGATCAGAAAGAAACCCAAAGAGCCCCGGCCCCTTTTCTTGGTAAGTTGGACGTGATCTTTAAGGGTGGCAATCTGATGGAGTACAATGCTGCTTTCATGGTGCAGGAGCAGAACGGTAATCGGCCGATGCCTGCAGGCTCGTTTTTAAGGGGCACGTTGCCTGCAACAAAGCTCTCCACGTCGGCTAGCCCTGGCTGGCATCGGAGCAGAGACTCTGGATGCTGAAAAGCTCACCCGGCCTGTCCAGTCGAGGAGTGTCCTGTTGGGAGGCTTGCACGCCGCAGTGCATGCAGCCCCTGTCCTGGGCAGGGAAATCCCAGGTCGCTTTTCCATCTTGCACGGTCATTTCCAGTCGTGCAAAACGTGTGCAGGCTCCAACCATCCTCGGCGCTCGCGTGCATTTTGCACCGGTGGAAAAACGAACGCACCGCGTGTAAGGAGCAGAGCCAACCCATTTGTTTGCAGTGCTGTCAGCTCTGCCGATCCATGCCGCAGCCTCTGGATAAAAGAATAACCAGACTCAAAGGACGTCGGCTCTTAAAAGTATAAAATCAGACTGTTAACTTGGGATGACGGACTATGATTTCAAGCGCTGTTCAGGAGCCATTGAATAAACAGTCTTCTATTTCTTTTTTTTTTCCCTTTACAGCTGTGTGCGCATCAGACTACAATTAAATAGCCAAGGAAACTTGACCCTTTTTGTTTTAAACCCCCAAAATTGTGAAACCTCCTGCCCACAAAAGTGCCCGGGGGTAACAGCGTTGAATCTGATCCCAGTTGGCAGAGGACCGATGGCAGAAATTTGCCCTTACCGTTTCTCTGAGACCGTGAGCCGGGGTGGTGGAGTCTCCCCCCTTCATTCACCTGCTGTCCCAGGCTCCTGGCCTGGTGCTGAGCCTGGAAAAGTGTTTGAAATCTCGAGTCGGCGCCTTGAAATTTGGACGCTGGTTTATTCTTTGCCTGCGGCCAGGGCTGGAAGAGCAGCATTGACGCTCGGAGGAAAGGCTTATGGCTGAGGTGGAGTCCGATGCAGGATTTAACACCTGGCAAGGAGATGACTTTGAACAGGATCCTCTCCTGACCTTTGCTGGTATTTTTCTAGCTGGTGATTGACAACAGGAAAGAAAAAAAAAGCGCTGGAAAGTCCCCGAAGCATCGCACAGAAGTGAGTTGCTTTAAATCTGAGCTGCAACCTGTCATTGCAGCGTGACCCCATAAAGCATGTAGGAGCGATGATCGGGTTCGATAGGAGTCATTCAGCAAGAAGCGTGCCAGGGCAAGTGGCACCACGTAACGCGGAGTCGCTCTATCTCGCTGAAGTCTGCCTCCACTTACCCTGTCTGTAGGTCTGAAGTGACCATTCAGGTCGGGGGGTTGTTTCAGAGGATGGCTGCTGGAACTGCCCCTGCACTCCCTTCATCTCCGACCCCAAGAGGGCTAGAAGGGGAGGAAGAGGATGCCTAGACCAAGCCAGTTGTAACTACAGCAGAGAGGACGTCTTGCCCTGTACTAAAGCAGTGTACGCACCAGCAGACAAACCCAGGTGGGCACAACGTGCCCAAGTTGACACAACCATTGGCACACTTCTGCCCGATTGCACGCCCATGGGCATGCAATGTTGCCAGTGTAGTTTGGGGGCCTGTTTCCCCACGTCTGGACTTTTGATGCTTCGCGTCACTATTTATTCCTGCGGCGTCCCAGAGCAAAGCTTCCCTAAGCGGTCGCGGGGCCAGTTTGTTCTGCCAAGCCCACGGCCCCCAGCGGGGCTGGGCTGCCTCGAGCTAACGGCCTCGGGTTATTAGAAAGGAGCGGACTGCAGAAGCGCGTGCAGCCCTTCGGCCGCGTGGAAGGATGAGTAATGAAGGGACCGTAATGGGTTTCTATATATAACAAGTCACTGGATGTTCCCGCGTTGCTTGCTAATAGATTAGCTCGAGACTGGCTCCGAGTGCGTGGGCAGCATTGCCACCAAAACCGACAGCTGTGCTTCGGCGAGCTCTTGGCGCGGGTCTCTGCCCAAGGAGGCAGCGATGGGCTGCGTTGGCCCTTCCAGAGGTTTTGCATGTGGGTAGCACGTTGGACAAGACGGTCATGTAGAAGTCAGATCTGAGACAATTCAGGTTGGAAGGACCCTCAGGAGGTCACATCTAGTCCAAGCCCTGGCTGGGATGATGGAGTTGGGGCTGGTGCTGCTTGGAGCAGGGGTTGGACTAGATGTGACCCCCCAAGGTCTCTTCCAACCCTCATATTTTCTAATTTTATGTCATCCCAGCCAAGGCTTTGTCTAGCCAGGTCTTCAAGGATGGAGAGTCCACCACCTCCCTGGGGAACCTGGTCCAGTGCATCACTACCCTCGTAGTGAGAGAGTTTTCTCTCATATCCAATTTCACTTCTTCCCTTGCTGCAGTCTGAGCCCGTCGCTCCTTGTTCTGTCATCTGCCCCCACTGAGAAATAGCTCCTGCTGCTCGCAGTCTCCATTCCCCTCTGGCTTGGCCCTGCCTGCCTCACCCGTCCCTCAATGCCACCCCAGTCCCCCGCTCTCCCATCCCTTTCGCCATCATTCATGGCCCCGTTTCCCACCACCAGCCGTGATCTTCTTCCTCTCATTCACAGGATGTACCTGGTGTTTCCAATCAACCTGCCTAGACGTAGAAATAATCAGCAAATCCTTATCACCAAAGGGAACTTGAAGAGAGTGCCTGATGGATGGCAGGCTCCTCTTGCAGCGTAGCTCCCTATGCATCTGTACAAGCCCTCACTACCATGGGGTCATATAGATCTGCTCTATCTACGGTGCTGATTTTTTTCACCGCATTTGTAAAGCAGATCTCTAGCTGGATGCCTGCACCTGCCAGATAAACCACTGGCCTCAAAGCAGGTGGGCTTTAGCTCCTGTACAGCCTGCTCCGGACCAAGAGCCTGCATTAATGCATGTGCTTGTGTTTAAAGGCAAGTCTTCCTCCAGGCAAATGCAGGAGGAGAACCAGCGAAGGCCTCCTCTATTTGTCCCTTAGCAAAGGCAAGCCACTTGAGCGGCGCACGCTGGGGCTGCACTTTTGCTCTCATATCTCCCAGCCTTCTCCTGTAGTTACTACACCATATAGCCTCCAGGTGCAAAAGGATTAATGCCAGTACGACGTGCCTTGCCCCGGCCAAAAGCCACCG
This sequence comes from Caiman crocodilus, assembly GCA_030014935.1. Lineage (NCBI taxonomy): Eukaryota > Metazoa > Chordata > Crocodylia > Alligatoridae > Caiman > Caiman crocodilus. The sequence goes on along the minus strand of JAGPOW010001806.1, from coordinate 4,404,679 downwards.
CGTGCCACCTTGGAAGTGAAAGAACTGCTCCAGGCGCTGCGAGCGTGCCAGCTGCAGAACCGCTCTCTTTGCTGGAAAGGATGGGCCGGCAATGACACCGCTGGTCTCTAACTTGGGAAAACCAGGATGGCTTTGAGCGAGTCGTGGCCTTTCCGTGGGTCACTTCCCCACCAGCAAAGGTGTCACAGGAGAGTGCTGAAGCTAGGCCGATCAGAGACTGCAAAGCACTTAGCGGCTGTCGTAATGGGGGTTGCAGAAGGACTGCGAGGGTGTCCGTAGTGCGCACAGCTCCTCGTTTAACACAGTTTGCAACTCCACCGAACTCGCTTTGCCGCCGGGCTGCCGGTCCCCCCTGCTCCTCCTCGCCTCGGGAGGGCTTGACGGTACCACGGAGAACTGGAGATCCCAACCCCCTACCGCCAGAAATCCTGCCTGCTTATAATTCACCCCCGTGAATTATTCATCAGGCCTGGTGCCTCTGTCAGATCTGCCGGCAGTAAGCCTCCTACCAGCAGGGTTTGTCTTACGGGTGCGCCTGAGACCCGCTGCATTTCTTTCGACTAGAAAAAGAGTATATACGTCTACGCAAAGAGCGTTTGTATAAGGAGTGGGTCTGTGTGCATGTGCGCACACATGCACGCACACAGGCTATATGCAAATAGCACGGGCCCAACACAGTAAGGGTTGGGATCAATGGGATTATAGCCCGGATGAATAAATATATCTGTTGGCTCTCTCGTTCGAAAAATACGGGGTCGTAACGGTGAAGGGATCTGTTCCTCGGCGTCTGTGCTAAGCTTCAAAACCACGTTCCTGCGTGCTCTGGGGAGGGGAGGGAGGAGGCAAAGGTCACGTCTCAGCGTCTCGGAGGTCCTGCCAGTAGCACCGAGGTCTTCTGTCTCTTCAAGTCTTGATCAGTCTTGTGTTCGGAGGCTGCCTGGAGTGACATCCACTCCTCTGCACATGACAGCACCCTCTCTGCTCGCCGCCCTAAATATGGTGTGCGTCCAGCCTTTATTAATTTATAACAATAGCTGATGGGGTTTGGGAATGAATGGGGCAATGAAAGATTTGACATAGCAATTAGAGTTGCTTTCATAGCTAGGCATGGCTTTCGCTGGAAGGGAAGGCATTGCAAACCAGGGATAATTGATTCCCTTTGGAGAAAAAAAAAACCCCAAGAAACAAAAGGCCAGGATCTGGGCCAAAACTCCTTGCACTTACTCTGCTGTAAATCCAGAGTCGGTGGATGGCAGTGGGGTTACTGGTTCCAGCAGCAAATGCGAGAAGGTAATATTTCTAGCCAACTTAATGAGCTATAGGTGCCTTCGGTTCCCTTGAAAATCCCAGCCTCCCTTGATCCTTGTTGAGTGCGTCTGGAACGTGTGTGAAGTGTGCTGCAATTCATCTCCTTCCTCTGTGTTTTAAGCTGGGCCCAGGCGGCTTTGCAGCTCAGTTACAGTTGCCGACTTACAGACGCAACCAGCTCCCGAATGCCAGCGCGTGTAGCACTGAGAGCGGCGATGATGATGATGATGATGATGATGATGTGGGATGAAAAATCATCTCTTGCCTTTTCTCGGCCGACCTATCGGGGGTTTCCGCTCGCTGACTGTTGCCCTGAGACGTGGTCTGTTTTAACCCTAGGTCAGGACGTCGCTGGAGCCAGGATGGAGCAGCCAGGGTTGAGGAATCGGGTCAGCAGCTCAGCTCGGAGATGGACGGTGCTATTAGCAGGTAGGCGCCACGGCCGAATTTGCAGATCACCGAGTCGGGGCTTGGAAGACGTGGTTTCTCTTCCCAGCTCTGCCTCTTATCTGGGTGACAAGGCACTTCGTCCTTTTGTGCCTCTGTCTTCCAGTCTATAAAATGGGTCAATGATGCAGCCTTCTTTGTAAAACGCTTTCAGACCCACTATTGAAAGGTGCTGTAGACCAGCTATTGCTGTCAGTGGCCCAGCTCCACTGAAGGGGTGAGAGTGGGAGCCCTCCTAGGCTTGCATGGGGTTGTACCTTCCCAGTCCATCTTACTGCTCCACTTTACCCAGTCCGTCCTGTCCATCTTACTGGTCCATCTTGTCCATCTTACTGGTCCATCTTGCCCAGTCTCCTGTGTTACACAGCAGCAGAGAGTGGACGTTGAAAGGGAGAGCGAGCAGGGTCTGACCGGGAGTTTTCCCGCTGTTCCTCCCCCACTTGCAGCCTCCAGCATTTAGGGTCCGGGAAGCTCCGATTCGAAGGCCGTGCCCCTCACTCCCATGCCCAATAGCGACCGGTGCCCCTTTCCTCCAAGAATTTGTCCAAGCCCTTTTTTGAATGCAGCTTTTTGAAACTATCAGCATCCACCACATCTGGTGGCAGCGAGTCCAACACTTTACTTACACGCTGGGAGAAGAAGAACGTCCTGGTGTCCATCTTACACTTGCTCTCCACCCGTTTCATTGCGTGACCCCAAGTTTTTGTGTTGTGAGACTGTAAATACTAGTTACTTTCTCTTCACCACGTAGGATTTTGTAAACCCTTATCATACCCCCACCTCTAAGTGTCTCTCTCTTAAGGTGAATAGACCTAACCTCTTTAGTTTTTCCTCGTATGGAGGCTCCTTCATACCACTGATCATCCTCGTCGCTCCTCTCTGTACCGTCTCTAGTTCTTCCATATCCTGTTTGAGGTGCGGGGACCAAAACGGGGCACCGTCTTCAAGGTATGAATGCAGCACGGCTTTACAAGGGCACATTGCAATAGTTTCTGTTGTGTTTCCAATTCCTTTCTTAATAATTCCTGCCGTTTGGTTGGGGAACTGGAGCAGTAGGTTTGCCAACCTCCCCCTGAAAAAATCCCCAGTGATCCCAGGGGCCTGCTTTTCCCACCCTGGCTGTTGAGAGCAGCTCAGTGGTGCACGGGGGCCTGCCGCATGTGGACTTCCCAGGTGGGCACGGGCACGGGACGGGGTGGAGGGGTCTGCGCCACTGACTGCATTGCCACCAAGACGGGCTGGGGGGAAGCAAGGGGAGAAGGCAGGAAAGAGAGTTGGGCAAGGATGTGGCGCTGCGCAGGGAGATGTCAGACATCCACCGTAGGGGCTGTTTGAATCCCAGCTCTGAGGTTTCTGCAGCAAGGGAATCGCAGCAGCTCCAGCTCATACGCCGAGCGCTACCGTTTTGATCATCACAGCAATCCCTCCCCGCTCCCCTTTTTCTTGTACCGCTTAGTGCCACGGACCAGAAGGAAAGAGGCTTTGATCAGACGATAAGAGCTGGGATTTTAGCATTTGGAGAGTGTCCTGCCGGGGCTCTCTGGGGAGTGAGGGGGGGTGTCTCTAATTATTTTGCTCGGGGGCAACCCCTGCATTAGCATTGATCTCCCTTTCAGATGGAAAGGGTGGGTGTTTGGGGGTGGCTTTTTGCCGGAGCATTCGCCGACAGTGCTCTCTCGTGTGCAGAGCAGGCACGCTGGGTTCCCGTTCCCGTGTGGGGCTGGGGAAAATCTCTGTCCAGAGGAGAGATTGCCATATATCATCCCACCGTTGCACAGAGATGCCACTGAAGCCACCAGCATCCCTGTGGCTGGATACACGATGCATCAGTGGCTGTGCGGCAGCTCCCGCGGCATGACCGTTCCCAGTCTCTTTGCTCCCTGAAGGCATTCCCCAGCCATTTGGGAGTTGGGGGAGGACAAGTGATCTCCCCGCTCTTCCCTGCAGCCTTGTGCCCTCTGGGGTCAGGCCCTGGTGTGAAAGAGCAAGCGCATCCCAAGGAGGAGCTGCAGCCGCAGTCTGTAATCATCACCCGAGGCCTAGGGGGGCTCCAAATACCTGAATCTCTGGAAGGAGCAAGAAAGCCTGAGCTGGCTCCAGCCCACCGTGCTGCCTGCAGATGGGGATACAAGTTGCCCTGGATCGTAAGCAGCATTAGCAGGGTGCGTCGGAGGATGCCATAAGTAATATAATGCAATGCACTGACAAATAGCAGCTCAGAGGAGACCGCGTAAGAGCATATGTCTGTTTGCAACCCCCCCTGCTCGCTGACCCCTGTTAGATGTCTGACACCACCTGCTAATACGCAACTCAACATGACTGATCCAAGTGGAAGCGACAGCTTCTGGCAACCACTCACCAGCCTGGAAATTCAGACCGAGTCCTTGAAAATGCTCAGTTAAAAGGCTTGGATGCTGGGCCTTGCTCCAGTCCCCGTGCGCGGCCGTGGCTGCAGTGAGATGATGGCGAGTACTCCCGGGTCACAAGCCCCGGGGGGCCAGCACGAGCAGCTCCGCACTGCTCCCTCTCCCAGGCGCGGGGACGGGAGGGGGTTTATCTGGGCATTCAGTACAAGTGCCCCCTCCTCAACACCGCTCAAGTAAGACATTTGGGCTTGGCTGATTGGGGCTGGGGGGCATTGCAGTCCAGAGTAAATCCTTCCCTTCTTCAGGGGGACGAGTAACACAGTCCCGAATCCAAAGCTGGGGTGCCCCAGGTCCTTCATGCATGTTCCTGACGTGGATCGGGAGGCTGGGCTCTCACCTGAGAAGTCCTTTGGGAGCTTGAAAGGGCAGAGCACCGAGGACCGCACGTACTGTCAATGTGCGTGCATCTGTGGGGACGGATGTGTGCACGGGTTGGTTTTATGCAGGATGGACGTTTGTCTCTCTGTGGGGCTTATATGGGACGTACGTGTGCATCCGCACGGGATGCATGTGCGGGAGCAGTGGCAGGGTGGGTCGGTGGGAGCTCCTGACCTGGGTACATATCTGTGGGTCCGTGCGTGATGTGTGCAGCAGGGACGTGCTTTTGTGCCTGCGCAGATGCACACGGGATGTGCCTGGGGTCTGCAGCGCGGTTTCTAATGGCTGAGTTATAAAGAGCGCATCGCGCCAGGGCCCAGCGTAACTTGTCCTCTCTCAGCCAGTGCTTAAATGCCAATGCAATAACAAACAAGATGCATTATTTAAAAGCCACTGTGCTTGACCCTACAAGGAGCTTTTCAATCGCCTGAATGTCAAAGAGAAGGATGTCGCTGTTGCGGTGATTGCTGGTGGGTTAACCTCCCTCTCATTTACAACGTGACCGAGGTAAGGGAAAAGAGCAGCCGAGAAGTGGGGGGCCGGGGAAGAATCGAGCGCAGTCGCTCAGCGTGGAGCTGCCCCTGCTGCCCACCCCCGGGACCGGCGGGGCTGAATCGGGGGGAAATCATTAGTTTTTCCAGGACCTGCAAGAGGTGTCTGTTAAAGGGGCTTCCTCTCAGCCCACCCAGCCGACGCTGGGACCCATGGAGCCAGGCTCGTTTATTCGCCGTTGCTGCTGTTTGCACTGCTGACAGCCTTGCATCTCCTGCCTTCTCCAGCAAGGTCGGAGCTGTGAGCAGAGTCCCACAGGAGCTGGACACATGGTGCCGGGTCTGGGCCCGGGGCTGTTGGCTCTGCAGCATGAGGAATTTGTGTTCCCGGCACTCGGAGCCGTTCCCCCGGGGCCTCGGCAATGAGGTTTCCCAATGCCGTGCCCCCCCCGTGGGAGGGCACAGCCGTGCTGGCATGCGGAGAAGAGTCGGGGGTGGGGGGGTAAGGCAG
>JAGPOW010001806.1:4372736-4392927 GCA_030014935.1 Caiman crocodilus | reverse complement strand
ATATATATATATATATAAGAAGAAGGGTTTACAAAAAGGAAATCAGGTTGGGGGATTGCTCGGTTGAGATGGGCCGTAAAATGCTCAACTAACTAGAGTGAATGTAGCTCTTGTAAACGCCATGTGTAAACAGTTTAATCACCTTGTTAACACACTTGCCAGCAATAACTTTCCTGACTAGTGCCTGCTCGGAAATATTCATGCACTCGTGCATCACGCTAATGAACTTATCAACGCATTCATAAGCCATTAATTAAACATTTATTAGTAATTATGCTTTGGTATCATTTCCTGTCTAAGTCCCCGCGTTATAAATGGAGCGTCTCGCCCCAATTGAGTCCGCATCGCCAGCCGTCTCTCTGCCCTGATTGAATGGTGCCATCTGCCCCTTGCCTGGATGCACGGAGCGACCACCCTCGGGTTCCTCTTGACTCCGCTCCACGGGCGTAAAAGCAGAGCGTCTGAATGGGGGAGCTCACACTTCATCGGGAGCCCTCTGCTTAACAATGTGGAAAGGAAGCAGATTGTCAGAAAGGCAGAATTGTAACGGGCGCCGTTCACAATTAACAAGGCAAATGTGTGCAATGGGGTGGCTGGCACTCCTACAGCAAGAGCTACAGCAGCTCCTCGTTGGAAACAGTGTCGCAGCTCCTGGAGGAGAATTAATGGACTTCTTTGGGCTACTGTAGGCACGAATGTTATCGGCGTGGTTATTTATGATTTCTGTCACAGTCGCTGTATTGCCTGCTCTATCTATCTGTTGTACTAACCTGTTGTATCTTGTCCTATCATTTGGATTGTGAGCTCTGCAAGGCAGCTTTGGCAGTTTTGTTTTATGGATGACATGTTCAGAAGCACCAAAGTGATCTAGGGGCCTAAATCCCATTTTCAAACGTGACTTAGGAACTTCGGTATCATTGCCCATCAGTTAGACTTAGGCTTGCAAAGCCCAGATCCTGGTTGGTATTTAGCTGCCTAACTCCTGCTAGTATTGATTATGTCTAAATGCTTTTGAGAATCTGGGCCCTAAGTGCCCAAGTTGCTTTTGAAAATAGGACTTAGGCCTCTAAATCACTGAGGTACTTCTGAACATCTTATCGTATGGGTGCGGATACAAAGAGATATGGGATAAGCAGAAGAGGGAATAGCGCTGGGCTGAACTGAACTGAGTTGCACCTGTTTACACAAAAGGGGGTCTGGTCCTCTTTGGTCTTTTCTCCAAGGCAGAAGGTGAGCTGGATGGTGCCTGGTGGAGCCTCACAAAGAAGCTCAGTAGCAAAAGGACTGAGTAGAGAACTCACTGACCTGAGTTGGGATTTAGGTGTTTAAGCAGCCACGTGGTGTCTGAGGGTGAAATCACATGTTACATTTAGACCGGGGGGGGGGCAAAATGCAGCCCAAGGGCCAGATGCAGCCCTCCAGGCCATCCTATCCAGCCCACGGGGCCCCTAAAAAATTTAGAAAATATTTATCTGCTCTTGGCTGCCTGTCATGTGGCCCTCAGTGGCTTGCCAAAACTCAGTAAGTGGCCCTCCACCCAAAATAATTGCCCGCCCCTGATGTAGACCATACTAAAGGCACCTAAAATGCAACATTAAAGCTTGTTAACTCATGTTAAGTGCTCTCTGAGCAGCTCAAAGTTCAACCATTGCAGGCAAAGTTTAACTCTGGGCTGCGCTACCCAGCTCATGTTGGAGTAACTTCGGTTTGCTCCACAGAGATAAAAAGAGCAATTTGCTCACTGGATCCCAGGATGCACCACTCCTACTCCCCATCCCCCATCTAGGGCAGGGATAGAGCCCAGGTATCCTGGCTCCTAGCCACACCCTGACTAGCCAGCCCTCAAGTGACAAACCAGTATTAACCCTTAACATGTGACTGCTCACTGCACGTCCTAACTTTGACACAGCTGGATGTTGCACAGATTGAGTGTGGTCTAAGGTTAACTTGTAACTTCACCCAGAGAGACTCTGGGCCCCACGTGGCAGAAATCTCAGCTGGTTGGGTGAAATTTCCAGGATTTGAGCTCAACATCTTACAAGGGTTTGCCTTCTTCCTGTCCAGAATTGGGTAACAGATGGGGACCTACTGAAATCGCAATTGCTGCAGCCCCTCAGCCAATCAGGCGCATGGGGGGGGTGCCCTTTACACTTGGGTCGCAAAAATGCCTGGGATTTGCCCACAAAATCAGCCGGCAGCCACCTCGAATTCAGCAGACCCATAGTAATAGGTCACCTGTGGTATCGGACCTAACTCGGGAGGCGAATTCGCTTTGCCCAGCTAAGAGGTGGAGGTGAAAACACATCACCAAGCCCGTAAGCCCATGCCCGCCTTTCAGCTCGGGCGTGGTTCTGCTTCCCCTTCGGCACTGCCCCTCTTGATTTAACCCTGTGGCATCCGGCTGAACCATGCTGAGCAGTTACACGGAGGTATTCATATAAGGGGGTGCAGATCTCTGCCTCGCTCTCCCCACTGGATCTCCAGTCCAGCGCTCTTTCCACTGGGCATCGTTCTCGCTCTTTATTGACTGGACGACGCAGGCTGGGAGGAGCAGTTCCAGGAGGAGCCAAAGGCTCTGCCAGTGGCCACCAGCCTCGAAAAACATGCCTTCCCTCTCCGTTACAGCCGAGTCCTGGCTCTTCTCCATCGCCGGGGACCCTATCAGTAATCATACTAAGATGGCCTTGGCTTTAGCTGCTTATTCTTGGCGATTTGGATGAATTGGCAGGGAGCTGCTTGATGCTGCACTGGGTCGTGCGCTGTTTTATAAATTTTAATCCTTGCTTTGAATTTTCCAGCAGAATGGGTCTGCTCTACCTCTGGGCTGGAGGAAACTTATTTTCGTTGCCCTGGAAACATGGAGACGACAGCTCCATCGTGTATCAGCAAGAGAGAAAGAACGGGAGAGAAACGGATGACAGAAGGAGGAAAAAATAATAATAAAAGGTCTTTCTGTCTCAAAGGAGCCATCTTCGCCTTCTGGAGCATAGAGAGGCTGTGTCATTATAGGGCCTGATTTTGTCTCCTCTACATGAAGCGTTTTGGGTGATCAGTACCCAATCTAGGAGACACCAGTTTCTTTGCCAGGACCAGGCCAACCAGGGCTACTTTGTCTGAGTTTGACAATAAAGCTAGGGGTGATGGATTAATGCTAATAGCTTCTTCCTTGCATCCAGCTCCAGCGGCCTAAAGTCAGCTCACGCTTGTTATAAATACTTAATCTTTTACCTCGTTCAAACCCCAGTCATTTGCACACTGAGCACATCCGTAGGTCAAAGAGCCATTCGACAAGGAAATGGCCAATCTGGAAAGCAAATCTGACGGGCTGAAAGGCCTCGGTTCCTTGTACAGCAAGGGACACGATTTGAAGATCAAGGAGCCCCCATTTTACCTCCCGTAAAAGCCAATAGGATTATTTTTGCCGTTAATAGGAACAACCTGTTGGTGGAGCCTTCAGCAGGGATAGACGGGAGGAATGCTAGCTTATACCGCAGGTCTCAATCTCTAGATCTAATGGACTAATAATAACCCATAACTAGTCCCAATGAAGACGGTGAATGAGACGAGCGTTTCAGTGCCTAGCTTTGGACAGCAGCAGGTATCAGTTCTCGTGTGGATCATCCATAGACAAGTATGTTGGCAGGCTTTGCTTATATAGGTATGTGACTGTATCCTCGTATAGATAAGTGTTGACCTAGCTTGGGTAACAGGATCAGCCTGTCTGGAGCAGCAGGGATCTCTACCTAGGGCTACTGCCCAGTGTTTCTCTCTTCCTCAGGTGGGTTTTGCAACTGTTGTGCTATGCCTGCAATGCTGGTATCCGTGCAAGCTGGTTTAAACCTAGCTGGCTATTCAGCCTACACTCTAGCCACCCATGGACCTCACAAGGAGCCAGGATCCCAGTGGGTGCGTCTACCCTTGCACATTTACTGCACTATAATTTAAGTTACTGCGCAGTATGGGTGCGTGTCTACATGTTCACACCCATACTGTGCAACAACTATGGCAACTTATCCCAACTTGGGTGTAAATTTGATACCTGCACCTTGCAGGTATCAAATTTACACTCAATTGGTTACTGGGCAGTAATGCACGTGTAGACACCTTACTGCGCAGTAACACTGTGTGTGTGGACTGACTTGGGACTCACTTCAGCTCCAAGTCAGTCCACACACACAGCCTTACTGAGTTTTAATGGTTACACATGTAGACGCCGGCCTAAAAAACACTTACTGTGCAGTAAATACACATGTAGATGCGCCCGCTGTGTGCCTTTGGGTGAACTGGCCAGACAGCTACTCTCTTTGTGGCAGTGGCCACGTGAAAAGGAGTTGCCATCCTGTGCTCTGTCACAAGCAGAGCTTTGTCCTGGAGGGTACAGGCAAGTGCACTGATTTCTGCTATTCCTACGGCGTTCACTGAAGTTGCATCCAGGAATAATAAGCTTGATCCCACTTAGCCCTGCCAAGTTATCCCTTCTGCTTGGGTAGAAACAAGAGTGAACAAGCAGGTGGCAAAGGAAACGGCATGCAACAAATATTCACCTGCTTGGAAAGCAAGAGGAGTTTCAGTTCCTGGTGCCCCCAAACCCTAGTGCCCTCTGCTCACCCTCCATCCAACGAGTTGATATCCTACCACTCCGCTCCTTTCTGTCCTCTAGCACGCTGGCTCGCGGTAATCCCCTCTCCCTTTGCTGAGAGGGGAAGTGCTTCAAGGGCAGGGACTCCATTTTTCTGCTCATCTGTAAAACATCTGGCCCATTGCTGGCACTAAGCTAGCAATGCAGCCACAGCCTTTCTCCCCTCCCAGAGCCTTAGGGAGCCTGCATGCGGGACGCAGAGCTCCCAGCAATGCTGAAGGGAGCTTATGCCCATAATCCACAGCTCAGCTCCATCCTCTTTCCTCGCTGCATCTTCACAATCCCTGCTCTGCTTCCCCCCGGCCCCACGTATCCTCCTGCTGCACCCCATGCATCCCCGCTCTGTCACAGCCCATCCTTTTCACAGCCCGCATCTCCGCTCTGAAGCCCACCCAGGGAAGAAGCTGGGTTTTTCCCTTCCAGCGAGAAGATAAGTGGCCTGAGCCAAATAAAAGTTGTTGGTTTTGTCAATATTCAAGGATCTCTGTATGCTGAGACGCATCTCTTTGCCATGGAGCCTGGGAGCAGCTGCCGGCTGGATTTTAACTTGCCACTGCCATCTACGGGGCTGTGGTTGCTATTAGCAAACAGGTTCGTGTGCATATCGATCATGGCTATTATTATTATCTGCCCATTGCAAAAGGAAGGTTGCAATCCCAGACGTGCTGCTGATGCTGAGATTTCCGCCCCCCACCCCTCTAACCTGCTCCTGCCGCTGTGTCCGTGTAGCTGCCGGGTACGCGAGAGACAGGTTTAGGAGGCACGGCTTGGTGGGGTGGTTTGGGCGCGTTTCAGATCCAGTGCACTTGATCGTGGCCGTATCTGCCTTCTAGTCGTGTTCCTGCCTCTCCAGGCCATTAAAGAACCATTAAATACATGACGAAAGTCTTTGGTAACCCCTTGCCCCATGTTTCTCCTCTATTTCTTTGTTGTCTTTCTCTCCCACTGTCCTCTTCCCTTGTCCTCTCTTTTTTGTTTCTTTTCACTTTTCCATTCCCGGCATTATTTCCTCCCTTGGCAGCATCAGGGAGGTGCTACCTGTTGTGATACGTCACAGGAGCGGCGGGGACCAGCGTAAATCAGGATTATTCCCACTGAAGACAAACCTTCTGAGCTGGTAGGAATCTCTGCTGCTCCACTGCAGTCAATGGAGTTTGCATCAGCGGAGGGTCTGGTCCCACTGGGCTGCACTAGGGTAAATGTGGGGAGGGAACGAAAGGAATTCAGCCGCTACGGCCCGTGGCCTGCTTTCTTGCTGGCGGCGTAAACCTGGAGTTGGTGGATGATTTCAGTGAAGTTCCTCCAGGCTTATCCCAGAGCGACTGATCAGGATCTGGTCCTTCCCTGTGGCCGTTGAGGACTCCAGGGTCCCAAACCATTGCCACGGGAGCCTAGCAGGATTTTCACTACGACGGGCACTGGGAGCAATCTGCTCCCATGCACTGCGGTACAGGAGACGTGCCAGCAATTGCGATTTAACCCCTCTCTTTTCCGCGCACACGCCCAGCCATTTAACACAACTAAAACGGCACTTGTAACTTCATTCCCTTTAATCTTTCTCTCTGCCACGTGCGAGATAAGATGTATTGACGCCATATTGCACTAATGCGGCCCTCCGTAGATTAAAACCGCAGACAATGCTTGCCGTCTGCCTTTGCCAGATATGTTTTCTGACGGTTGTTTGTCCAGTGGGCAGACTATTGCTTGCTGAATCCAGCCCTGCTGCTGACTTGCGGTGTGACTTGGGATGTGACAGTTATCTGCCTGGCATGAGCGTTTGGAGGGTTAAACAAGGGAGGATTGCAGTTCAGATTGGAAGACAGGAGCTCTGGGTGGTCTGAAGCATTGTTGTGGGCACATGAAGCCAGAACGGGGGGGTTTTATTGGGTTTCCTGCCATTGCAGGACTGAACCCAATGGCCCATGCAGTCCCATGCAGTTGGAGGACCTGCCACTCTTCCAGGTCGCCTTGAGTGGGTTGCTCTGTTGGCAGCTGCTTTAGTGCAGCCAGTCTCCTTTGCCCTGGGGGAAGGGAATGAATCAACATGACTTTGGCATCGCATGGCCATCATCAGCAGGTAGACCAGCATCCCTGGACTGTGCAAGCGACATGGCAGCACTACTTGAAAGGATGGAAAAGATGACGGGCAGCGCTGTGGGGAGCCCACATCAGCCATTCAGAGAGCAAACCGTGGAAGAATGGATAAAATGGATGGGGGAAAAAAAGACCCAGCAAATCAGTTAGACTGAGAAAAACCCTGCGTGGGGTGAAGGGACTTCTTAGCAGAGCTGAGTCCCAACAAGGAGCCGAAGTCGGGAAACACTTTAGAGTGGCAGTGCCGGGGACAGGTCTGCAAGGAAGCTGGAGGAAGGAAAGGTGTTGTCCTAGGTGGCATCTAACAAGAAGCAGCTGGAGGGGAGCGAAAGGAAGGGATCAGTCCATCTCACAGGCGAATGCATTAGGAGTGACACTCAAGGGCATGGTATTTCCGGTTACTTCTTTGTCCAGAGAGGCTGGACAGCAGGGGAAGAGTATGAGAGTGGAAACAAAAAATACAGGTGCTGGTTTGAGTAGGAGAATAACACCCAGAGCAGCCAAGGAGGGGAAGCACAAATTCATCCATCCTCCCAGGTTCCCTGCCAGTGCCGTCCAGGCCCGAGTCTCTCCCTGTGGCACAGTGGAGTCAACAACCCTAAATCTTTCCTCTAGAGAGTGCAGGGAACACTTGCGTGGCTCACAGTGTGTCAGGGCAGGCCAGAGTGCAGGGGTTTCTTCCCCCTCCCTTTTGAATCTACAGCCTATGACGTGGTCATTTGTCATTGCAAGGGACTGAATTCAGTGCCCTGGCTGGCCTCTTCTATTCTTGTATTTCTTCCATCAAACCATTGTAGTCTCTGAGAACGGTGCACGAGCCCCTCAAGCCCGGACACCAAGTCTAGGTGAAAGAAACTTTGTGCAGGTTTCTAAGAAGCGATGGTGAGGGAGGAATGATTGCTCCCCAAGGACCCATCTCCACACCCCCATCACCGGGAAGACTTAGCAAGTGGCCCCTGGGAAGCCTGCTCTACCACTTCTCCAGTGATGTTCAGCAGGGCAGTGGGCGACGACAGGCTTTGATGGGTCGGCGGTACGATGCTCCTTCTCTATGCTGAAGCTGGTGAGGGCAACCTTCTGGTCGATGCATTTGGCTGAAAATCAGATCTGGTTTAATTCCCCAGCTCTGGCACGGGCAACTGGGGCAAGATAGGCAGGCGCAGGTCGTCAAACATATATTTAGGCATTTAGCTCCCATCCTTTAATAATATTGGTCTATTTAATAATATTGGTCTAAGACCAGATTGGAAGTCCATAAAGTAGATGGAAGCTTTTCCATTGCACTCGGTGGGGTTTAGATGAGCATCTCAGTTCTGCATCTGCCCCCCTCTTACCCTTTGCCTGGTCTCTGTAGATTGTAGACTCTTTAGGGTAGGGGCTGGTACCCGATTTTAGTTGCTGCCATTAATGCCTATTATAATGCAAATAATAGTAAATCCTTAGTGGCATAAACATTGCGTGATATGGACTCTTGGGCTTTGTGGGTTGCTGAGTCACCGAGCCTCACACATTTGTGTTAGTACACAATGCAACAAGCTGACCGCCCCTACCCTACAAGTCTATCGAACTTGGGCTTTCAAATAAAGCAGGGGCGGGCAATTATTTCAGGCGGAGGGCCGCTTACTGAGTGTTGGCAAGCCATCGAGGGCCGCATGACAGGCAGCCAGGAGCAGATAAATATTCATTTTCTACAGTTTTTTAGTGCTCCGCAGGCCAGATAGAATGGCCTGGCAGGCCGCATCCAGCCCACAGGTTGCATTGTGCCCGCCCCTGAATTAGACAGCGCAAATAATTGATTTTTCAGTTGAGCGACCAAACCAAAAAATAAGGGAAAGATTTCATCAAACGAAAGGTTTTGTTTCACCCACAGCAAAACGGCTCGCTTCAGATTTGGGTGGTTTTGAACCTTTTCTCAAGCTTACTTGATACCAAGCTAAATTTCCAAACGCAATAGCATTCTGCAATGAAAAGCTGGACCTTTTTTCAGGGAGAAGAACAAAATCCCTTGTATGGTGTGTTTGGGTTTTTTGCGCCAAAATGTATTTACCAATTTTATTTGAAACTTGTAAATCTACTCAGAGAATAAAACGTTCACCTAAAAAAAAAACCTCATTTGATATAGGCTGGAAAATTAGCTTCAGACACCTGGCTGGGGTCATGTTTACCTGTCTGGGGTTGCCTGACCTGGGTCGTCTTTGCTGCCGGGGGCAGGGGCCGGTCGGACACGATGCTCCATTGCGGTCCCGTCCGACTCGACAGTCTATGAATCTATAAAAAGAGAGAGAAGGGAACCATTTTGTACACTGTATGATTAGATAGATAAATAGGTAGATAGATAGATAACATCCAAGAAGCTGGGTTATATTCAGCAATGCGTTTGTTCTGCTGGGAGTTTACAGCGAAGCTTTAAGCTGCCGCTTGAAGGATGATTGTTGAATCGAAGCCCCCTAGCATTTAAAAACAATAGTTCTTTATTAGAACTGAAGCAGCTGCTGGTTAATAATAATATCTTCCATTCACGCAGTGTCTTCTATCCCGAAGGACGGTGCAAAGCAGTTAGAATATTTACTCCCAACCTCCTTAGTTAACAATAGCGGGAAGGCAGCCGTAGAAATAATAGGTGTTTAAGAATAATGTTGGGTTAATCCGAGTTGCCTCCGAGGAGGTGTCGGAGAGTTCAGCAGAACCACACAAGGGAGTCGGAGAACGGCTTTCACCTGCTGTCCGTCACGTTCGTTAGCATGGAGCTGGCCTGGTCCTTATCGGATGCCATTCCTTTGACCCGGAGAGCAGCAGAAATGGGGTTAGACCAGGGCGGCCCAGCCTTTTCACCCCATGGGCTGGATGAACGACTGCAGGTCGGTCCCTGGGTCAGCTGTGGTCCGTGGGCTCAATCCCAGCATGCAGCAATGGCCTGACCCTGGCATGCGGCAACAACCTACCCCGGGCCCAGTGCATTTGCATGGTACTGGGGCCAAATCCCTCTGCATGGGGCTGACCCAACTGAGGCCAATCCAGCTGCATGGGTCTTGGAAATTTGGCAGGAGGGGAGTGGTGGCAGTGGGAATTGCCACCACAATTTCCAGGCTCTTGGGTCAGGTGACGTGGCTCCATGGGCCACGGAGCATGGGTTGAGCACCCAGCCTACACTTACAGTGGGTCTTTCTTTTGGGGAGGTCCAGTGCATAAAGACCCTGACTAGGAAGGCACGCTCTTCAGCTCTCCCACTGGTGCAGTGTGACTGCAACGTAGCCACTTCCCTGCCCCGTGCCTCAGTTTCCCCCACTAGGGATATCACTGCCGATTGGCATCTGTAACCACTTTGGTCATCGTGACCAAATCCTGCCTCTGTGCGCAGAGAAAGCCCCAGGGGCAGCACAGTCCCTATATTTCCATGGTGCTGAAAGGAACGGGGCTTGACTGCCAGAACGCACGAGGAGTTGTGCTTTGGCAGCGCTCCGGCTGTCACCGTGCAGGGCTTAGGGCACGGGAAGTCCCGTAGTCAGCTCCTTGCTGTAAATCTATATCCCAGCTCGATCAATGCAGCACAAGTCAGGCAGGCTTCACTGGCCCTTGAGAAAGGTTAGAGCGCCGTACCCATGCCCAGAGGCTACAGTGAGGGGCGCCGTAGAAAAAAAAGTGATAAATAATCGTGCGCAGGAACCGAGCAAGCTGCAAAGACGTGTAACGACTGTGGGAGTTACTAATGGAATTAAAGTTAGTATTGCAGTAGCTTTCTGCAAGTGCCGGAGCAGCACGCGTCTCATTTCTCTTCGCCGGCGTAGATGCAAGTCACCGTTTCAGTGAAGAAGTCGTTGAGCTGGACAGTGCTAGATCCACAAAGCCATCTCAATTAAATGGCTTAGCTCTGCTCACTTTATTTTATATGTGCAGAGGGATGTGTGTACGTGTGCACAGATGTACGTTTTGTGTATTAATTTATATATACATGTACGTGCATAGATAGACAGACATAGGTGGGTATGTACGTGTGGGTAAATATCTGTAAAATGGATACATAGACACCCCCGTCCTCCTTGACATCCCATTCACCTGTGTGAAAGCAGAGTTTAAAGGCTATTTATTTCTATCTTTTGAAAGTTTGCTATATCTCGATAGCGCTACTTAGCAGTTACACTCATCAGAGCATTTACTAATTAAGCCTTCCAATGCCTCTGTGAAGAAAGTAGGTATACTATCCATGAGGGACTTCAAGTAGCATAACTGGCCTCAAGTCGCACAGCGAGGCGGTGGCGCAAGCGGAAGCTCCCAGAAGCTCCCAGTACCTAGACTTCAATGTGGCGTCTGCCCAGGAGACGATCCGGCAGCCCCAGCCGACGGCTGCAGCTCTTGTGGAGGAGAGCGCTGAAGTAGAGCTGGGCAAGTGGAGGCTTTTTGGTTCAGTGACTGAACTGAAAATTGATTAAAAAAAATATATAGTTCGAGTCGAACCAAAGCAGATTTTTTAAAACATTTTTGATTAAATGCAATACATGAAAGCTTGGCTCTCTACTCCACCTGAAACATTACATTTGACTCAAAATGCGACGGCCTGATTTGTCGTGGGTTATTGACTCTTGAACAGTTTCGTTCTCTGTTTTCTTTTCCCTTTAGAAAAGCTTTGCTTTGAACATCTTGAAATAGAACATTTCACAGTTTCCAAAATGAAACATTTTGTAAAAAAAAAGGATGTCAAACATGAACTGTTTTGACATTTTCAAAAATTTCTCCTTACAGATATATATCTCTATAAGCACCCAGTTCCCACCAGCTATCCTGTTTCATTTCTGGTCTGGTCCCCGCCCACCCCCACCCCACGTTCCTGCTTGTCCTTCACACTATCACCAAATATATCTATATCTAGCTATCTATGTATATCCATATCTAGCTATCTATATATCTATATCTATCTATTGATATCTATCTGTAGATGGATAGATAGATATCTATATCAATAGATAGATAGATATAGATATATTGATATATAGCTATAGATAGATGGATAGATATCTATATCTATAGATAGATCTAAATATCTATCTATATCAATAGATATTTATATCTATATCTATCAATAGATAGATATTTATATCTATCGATAGAGATAGATATATATATATATTGATAGATAAATATAGGTATCTATCAATTGATTGATAGATATCTAGCTATAGATCTATATCTAGATATAGATCGATATGTAGATATACCATATATATATACTTTCCCCCAGCTGAAACTATTGGCCAAATTCAACCCAGTTTTGGGACTAGCTCCCGTTCATGTGAAAACTTCAGGTTTTTTAACACTTTTACACTTTACTGAGAACGCTTTGCCCAGATCTAATCTGAACCGCTCTCTCTACTGGTAGGACAGCACCAGTGCACCCAGTTCCCACCAGCTTTACTGTTTCGTTTCAGGTTCCCCCTCCCACGTTCCCACACTAGCCCTACACAGCATCCCTGAACCAGCTGCCACTGGACCTGCTCCCACGAATTCCTGCACAGGTCTCTGAAGCAGGGGCTAAAGGCCTTTGACCTCCACTCCAGTCAATGTTGGCCATTATATACAGTTTAACCTTATCAAACAGACGCAGAGCTTACATGACAAGACCTCTCAGGAGGCAGGAGGCTGCTTCCTTAACAAAAAAATGTTCCCTTCCAAACAGTAATTGTTTTAAACTAGTAGGGGATGCAAGACTGAGGACCTGACCGCCCGTTGCCCTACGCCGTGGGCCCGGTTCTCTGGAGCCCAGCCCTTCATGCATGGGGCTACAAAGTGCTACCAAAACAGAACGGAAGCATTTACACCCGCTGTGCACTTGGCCCTGGTGTAGATTACAACACAAGAGGTTGACCTGGGGTTGCTCCGACCTGGCTCTGCGTGCTACCGGGGGGCTGGCACCCTCGTGCCCCGGCCAGCCCCATCCGCATCTACACATGCGTTGCAGCAGAGTAAATAACTCCACCATAGGATAGTGCTTGTATCCGGCAGTAGCTGAGTAGCTAACTTCATCCTAATAGCACCACTCGTTTAGACACCGAGGCTTTACTGTGGCGCTAATTAGCCAACTCCGCAATAAAGGTCTTGTGTAGACATGCCCGTAGTGACGGTGCCTAGAGGGACAAGGACATTCGTCTGCTGGATCCTCAGCTGGGAACTGTTGAACTCGCTTCATAGAGGCCACCGTACATCCATGCATGTCCAGGGTCTGCAACAGATTCCCCGCAGCAGCGATGCACACACCTACTCCGGACTCCTTCAAAGGACATTTTTCTTGCTGGGATCACGAGATCCCAGCTGACTTCCTGTGTATGGTGGGGGGCTGGACTCGATGATCCCACGAGGTCCCTTCCAGCCCCTAACATCCGTGAAATCTGGACATGGTAGTAAGCACGCCAGCCTCCTGCCATGTCACTCTGCCGCTTTCGACCAAGGCAGAGTGGGTCGGGGATATAGCTGTTCTTATCCCCTTTGCCCTGGTTTTGCACCGATGTAAAGGACCAGCCAAAGTTTAGGGCCACGATTCAAAGCTGGGATTGCTTCCAGGATCCATCAGGTAGCAGTATGCATGCATGCATAAGTAGCCCAGAAATCCATCAAACAAAATAATGCCAAGGAAGCGACTCCTGCATTTCAATACAGGCACAGCCGCTCCCCGGTCTCCGAAGCCCAGCAAAGCCCTGCCCTCCATCAGCCCAGAAGCAAGGTACATTCCAGATGGTTCCCCCATCCTAAAAACTACACTGCACAGCCGATTAAATTCTGCTTGTTGTAATTAAGCCCGACACAATTAGCTGTCAAGCAGGGCACTCATCTGTTTTATGTTGCAATCTCTTCAACAGGCCGGGCTGCTAGACAAGATTGTCACTTTTCGAAAAGATTTTCATTACTTACCCTGGGCTCCGTGTCAGACTATGAAATATAAAAATGTGCTCTGTAGCCAACTCAGGGAAATTCTCATTTAATGTTCCACACAGTATTATGAAAGTAATGTACTCTGAAAATGAATGCATTTTGGAACATTTCGGAAGAAATGTAATTTGTCTGCTAAGTAATGAGTGCATGTTCATGAATTTACCAATTTTTTTTTTTTTTTTGCAATATGTCTTTTGTAAAGTTGGGAAGACTTTTCGCGGCCTAAAGCGCGAGACAGAGAAACACTTGCTTTTTTTGTTGCTGGTTGCATTTTCCCCTTTCTTTCCTGTCTTTTGTTTTTTTCGACTTTGGTTCAAAAGCAGGTTTCCCTCTGTTTCCCCGTTAATTCGATAGCTGCAGTTGAGGTTTCTGTACGCCGAGCAGACACTGCCCCACGCAGATGTAAGCCTGATGGGAAACCAGATATATAGGGTGAAACGGAAAGGATGGAAAATGAGCGAGGTCAGTGAAAACAGAGGAACCTCTTGCTTTCTGCGCCT
Organism: Caiman crocodilus; assembly: GCA_030014935.1. Lineage (NCBI taxonomy): Eukaryota > Metazoa > Chordata > Crocodylia > Alligatoridae > Caiman > Caiman crocodilus. The sequence continues at coordinate 4,378,776 of JAGPOW010001806.1, read as the reverse complement.
TTAAAAATTCAGCGCAAGAAACCCCTTGCCACTACTCACAGCTCAACAACCAGCGTCAGTAGGTGGAGAGGCAATTACAATTTCCCTGCTTGGCTGGGGCCGGGGATTCTGCACCTGGCCAATGGCAGAGGCTAAGAGGGGTCAGCCTCGGAGAGCTGCTGTGCTTCTCGCCATCTGAAATTCAGATTTACAGTTGGGAACTATAACAAAGGATTCGAGGTCTAGGAAGTCTCTCCCCTCGCCTTCAAGTACATGACGGGATCTGGGAGAGAGGCTTGTTCCCCTCGACTGCGGGGCGACGTTGGAAGAGAAGAGCCCCCTGCAACGGTCAGGTATTGGAGTTACTCGACCTTGGCCTTTTCAGCACTGCAGGTCCCAGGGTTCAAGATCTTCTCCTGGCCCAAGCAGGAGATTGGTGCGTGTGTAGACGAAATGGGGGCCCTAAATTGAAGTGGTTGGTTTTTACAAGCACCGCTTCAGTTTAGGGCCCTTTAAACCCCCGTGTTGTGCACACACCTGCCTCTCTGTCGGGGAGGGTGAGCTGCCAGTGGGCGGAGCGGTCCCTGGGCTGTGGGGCTGGAGGGGGGAGGACTGGTGCTTTCCTCCCCGCCACTGGCAGCAGGTACCCTGCTCAGGAGGTCCCAGGGGGCATCGCAGCTGTGAAGGGAAGCACCGGGTGGAGGGAAGCAAAGGATCAGACTCGCTGCTCTTCTTGGGTGGAGCCTGCCTTCCCGGGCTGCTGCCAGGCTGCCCGCACGGGCATCCTGCAGAGCCCCCGAGCTGCACGGAGCCCGATGCTTCGCTCCACGGCTGCAGGGGCAGCAAGCTATGCTCGGAGGAGTTTTAGTTTGCTGCGCCCCAAGTCATTTAAGGCACATTACGCCGCTGAATTTGCAACAGCAGCTAGACTTGCTGCACAATATACCACCGACACATGCAAACACCAATACAATCGTGCTCTTTGGGCAGCGGGCCAGACTCAATGATCTTCCGAGGTCCCTTCTGGCCCTAGTGTCGATGAAATCGATGAACCAATACATGCAAACACTGCCTGGAACAGGGGGTCGGACCCGATGATCTACCAGGTCCCTTCTGACTCTAGAAATCTGTGAATCTATGAATACCATTCAAGCAGTGCAAAAGCAATTAACCTGCTTTAAAGTGTCGTGCACACGTGCCCCTCGTTTTGTCTGTACACGGCGCTAGGAATCAGTACTGCGTCCCATGCGTTAGCTGGCCTTTCAATCAGAGGAGAAATCCCTGATCATTCGTGGCACAATAGTTCTTTGATCTGACTGGGGAGTTAGGTGGGGAAGAGAGTAAAGCAAAATGCATGCAAACTGGGCTAAAGCCAAAGGGTCGGAGGGGAAGCGGAGGAGACAAATGGAGAATTTGGATGAGAAACAGAGTCAGGCACATTCACTGGGGCTGAGCCACCATGCCGTGTCCAGGGCATTGATCCGCCTTCACAGCACCAGCCGTTGCTTGCCGTTGGCCTGAATTAGTGCAATGAAGGGGAAAGAAGTCCTCCGCCGGGCTCTTGGCTTTGTTGGCATCTCCTGTTGCTCTTGCCTCCAACGGTGATGTCATTTGCAAAGTCATGGCCGGTGGACCAGCTAAAGAGCAGCATGGTACCCCGGGGTAGGGGGTCGGGACTGTCCGTGTCATTCCAGACACTGCACCCGCTCCAGGCCACGCGCGTTAGAGGCCCTGTTTGTACCGAGCACGGGGGTCATCGCAGCTCTCTAGCTGGGACGCAGGGTTTTGCAGGAAGGGTGACGAGATCTCCGCTTCTGAGTGCTAGAAGCCCTGGTTCAACTCCTGGTATCAGCTAAAACGGAGCCACTCTCACAGTTGCTCCCTGTGCTTTGCCCTTACGACAAGGTCCGTCTTAGGCCTGCTGCTGCTTGAGCATCTGTTGTCCCAAATCAGTCTTGCGAGACTATCACGAGGGATTTGGGAAGACCCAAAGGTTTGCTGATGCAGGGCCACTTGCACCAGCTGTCGGGGACGCAGCATCTATCAAAGGGAAAATCCAAGCTGTCGCTATGTGCTGGATTTGTTACCTGCCTTGTGCTCGTCCCCGTGACAGAGAGCTTGTTTACACAGGGATGCTCAGGAGCATTAATCTGAATTAACTTTGAAAGTGGATTACTTCAACTGCATTAAAGCCTCTGCTTTGGAAGTGAAGCAAGCTAAATTGAATTAAAGCCACTTTATTTCCACCTAAGAGTGTCAGCCCTGGGCCTTAATGCAATTGAGGTAATCCACTTGAATGTCACACCGTTAGTTAATTTAGATTAACTTTCCTGTCCCAGTGTAGACAAAAGCGTTGAGTTTCCTAGGCATTTTCCTAGGAGGTATTACGATAACAAGACCGGCTTGGCTCCTGCAGGTGGGTATCTGTAAATATTAGTGGAGCAGGACTACCCTAGGTTGGGGTAAAGTCCTACCTCGGTAGGATTGAGCCCCACTGCCATAGCATGGAGTGGGGAGGAGAGGAAACCTGCAACAGCAAAACCTCCATGGGAGCATGCGACAGAGAGGGAATAAATAGAGCAGCAAACAGGAAAACACTGGGTGCGTCTACACGTTCAGTAATGCACCATAATTACAATGCATCAAGTTTAGTTCCTGTAATAACAGGCACTCACTTAATGTGCTGTAATCGGTGCTTCTGCAGATTAGCACAGGTGAATGCTTTTTAAGCGATGCACAGGTGAACAGGTGAATGTTTCTTAAGTGCATTAGGCTAAATCTGCCACACATTAGTGCATTAGCACGGGCTTTTCTTGCCACGCTGATGCACAGTGGAATTAGTCTCCTGCTCATTAAGTGTCTTGTGTAGATGCGCCCAGTGTCTCTGATGACATTTGCCAGCAAGTGCATGCCAAAGCTTTGATGTGGCCCACGAGGATCTGGATGGAGACGCACAACATTCATGTCACAGCCCCGCACCCCTTCCGGCAGAGTCGTCAGACGATACCGACTTTCTGGGAGCTACCCTGCTCGCTGGCTGGACTGGCCTGGACTGCTACAGGTGATCTGGAAAGCAATCCGAAGAGTGTCCCATCGCTCTCAGTCAAACCCCCCGCCTTGAAAAGACCTGGTGCAAAGTTCTGCAGAAAATGACTTTTCAACGAAAAACCCAGCCAAAAATCCCATGTTTGGGGGTTTCAACAAAAAGTTGAATTTTTCCTTGTGACAGCAGACACTTAGCATGACAAAGCTTTGTTTAGGAAAATACCCCATTTTTCCCACCCCTGGAAGCCAGTTTTGCCAGCACATGTTCCAGCATCCCTGTTTGAAAAGCCTGAGATTCACAGTGTAGCTATTAATGCTGCTATAACACATCAAGCATGCAGACCCAGACCTATACAGTGGCTCTCTATGAAGCGTATTCATTATTCAGGAGAGGGATTGGAGGAAGAAGAGAGAGCCAGCTGTCTTTTGGCGATAGGCAGCATGTCTGCTCCTCTCGGGCAGGTATCTATCTATCCCTCACCCCATCTTCGACCCCGTCGACGCGATGCGGAGCAGTGCAGGGGTAGATCGAGCTTCTTCATCCCCTTCCGAAGCAGCTGGGGAAAACGGGCAGCCTTTGAAGTGGGTTGGGCGAGACCCGACCTTTTGTGACATCTTCTCTTTTATTGTAGTTGATTAAGAGATTGAGTGCCGTTCCCAGCCGCGGAGCAGCCTGGGGGAGCCGAGGTTTGGCTGGGGCGGGTGGAATTAGCCTCGTATAGATACAGGTGATTGCCGCGACGAGGCGTATCGTCCTTGCCACACAAAGCTCTTCGGGAAGGGACCGTGTTTTGTGAGGTATTCGTGCAAACCCGGTGCAGCGGGGCTCAGAGTCTTGTCTAGGGCTCCTGTGCGCTCCGGCAGCGCAACTAGTAACAAAACAGCCAACGAGCACGATGGATTTGTAGCCGTTTAAGACTGGAGGACCTCCTGTTTGGATGGGAAGCGTGCTCCTAAAGGAGAGCATTTGACAGGAGGAAACGTTCCTAACGGAAAGCACCCTGCATCATCTCGGTCGGACCTCCTGTTTGGGTGGGAACCGTGTCCCTAAGGGAAAGCATTTGCAGGAGGGTGATGATGTGCGGGAGCTGCGTAGATAATGGGGAGGGGACACAGGCGCAGAGTTCATATAATGCAAAGAAATCTGCCTCCCCTGGATTTCTGTAGTCTCCCCCGTTTCTGCCAAGCCACTAAGTCTCACCCCAGCTCCCAATAACTAGTCCAAAGGTGCTAGTTGTACGAAACACATATGACTCCTCAATAACCGTGCAGGTACGGAGATGTAAGTGTGCAAACTTTGGCTGACAGTTTCTAATGGTATAACCACAACAAAGGGACGGGGAAAAGAAGAGCTTTACCATAACAGATCTATTTTATACCTCTCTTTTGGGGGCAGAGGGCAGGGGGCGCTCTTGAATGTTTTATTTATGGGAGAGCTGCAAATTACCTTAATAATTTCCTTTACTAAGCTGTTTCAGCTACTAAAACATTGTTCTTTGTGGGTGAATAACTTTTAATTTGAGTGTGCTAGTATTCAGCAGAGTGAGGTAATGGATTAGCAATTGCCTGTATTGTAAATGTCATCTTGGTATAATTAGGGTGATTATTGTTAACCAGTGGAGTTTAGTATTTATCTGTCACTGGGTGAGAGAATATAACAAAGCTCCAATTAGTTATAAATGGTGGTGGGTGGTGGGAATAGAGCACCGCCGCCGAAATGCTATTTTGGTTTTAAATTCATCTCACTGTTTATTCCGTTTCAAATCTTCCCTATTGATGCGATCTCTTTCTAACAAAAGGGCGCATGAATCAGGGGGAAGATCAGATGCGGCGTGCGCCGAGCTATGAATTGCACGCTAAGGAGGCAGGTGGAGGCGGGCGCGAGCACGTGACGGTGCATTCCCGTATGCGGCGAGCAGAGCCTGGATTTCTCGGGCCAGCCGAGGGCAAAGGAAACTCAGGAAAGGGCAAATATTAAGTCACAGCGAGAGGGTGAAAGGAGACACCAACCGTCTTCACGCATGAGTTATTCCTCAATAAATGGGAACCGCGAATTGACGCAGGGTATCTAAGGTGGCGGAAAGTGTCTGGTAAAGGCTTAGAAGAAGGCATCGTTTAGCCTCACCCCGATGCTCTGCTAAGGGGCCCCGGGTTCGAAGCCTTTGCACCCACTTACATCGTCTTTTAGAAGTGTAAGTCGTGGATGAAGCTCATGTAAGTAGTAGCTGATGGAGCTACCCGTCAGTAGCTGATGAAGGCCACGTAAGAGTCTCCATGCTGTCTAGCCCCCAATTTCTGACAGTAGTCAGCAACAGCTGCTTAAGAGGAAGGTGCAAGAAACCTTGTCATGGCCAATAATGGACAAGACCATCCATCAGGAATGTTTCTTCCTAACCCCAGGCAGTTAGTGGTCAGCTTATGTCCTAAGCAGAAGGGTCAGTATCCTTTATAAATCCTTATCTGGCCTTATACAACCATGGAAATTCTTATCACTCACATATATTTCTAATCCTTTCTCTTAATCCCGATAAGCTCTTGGCCTTAATAGCATCAATGGGAGTTTTGCCAGAGCAAAGACTGATCAGATCCCCAGAAGCCACTGAAAGATTAAGAGCTAGGTATAGCTTAAAAAGAAAAAGAAGTTGTCACGGGAAGATGTCCGTGTTGCTCTAGTGGCAAAGAAGTCAGAGTAACATTGCAAGTTCAAGGTGAAGCTTTTCTTGGGCTTTTATGGCTATTCATAGCTGGAAACTGGTTTTTTTTCCCCTCCGATTATCTAAATGACAGATGAGTCAAATATCCAGGGAAATGTTTCCACATCCAGACATAAATGACAGAGGCGGTGCTAAGCGAAGCCATCAAGGGCTGAGGAAAGACAGAGAAAAACCTCAAAGAGCTGATAGGAAAATAAAAGACTCGGTGAGGCTGCTTATCTGTGACCTGACTTCAAGATGTCACCCAGGAAGAGTGCCAGAGGCTCCACCGGGACAGTGGATCGTGAATTTTGTAAACCTTA
>JAGPOW010001806.1:4332181-4365739 GCA_030014935.1 Caiman crocodilus | reverse complement strand
CACGTTCTGTTAGGTCAAGCGTGGAAATATGCCTCATGCTAAGAAAGCGAGGTGGTGATGGGAAAACATTCAAATCCAGTGGGAGAGGAGGGTGGAAAAGAAGTTAAACTGGGTCCAGTAAGTCTGGAGCTTGTGGCCTGAATTTCTGCACCAGGAACCCAAGAGGAAGGCTGGGTATGTGATTCGTGAGACCGGGGTCCGTTTTCAGCTCTGCCTGGGGGGGCAAGTGAATGAGCCCCCTCCCCCACCACCCCAAAACCCATTTTCCTAACTCTGCATCTCCAGAAAGTAGCCTGGGCTCGTCTGCATGAGAGGATGCAGCTGCATCCGTGGGGTAGCAGGAGAGGCTGCATGCGGAGGGACTCGGTTGCGGGGCTGCAGCAGGTCGGGCGACACGGAGCCGCTCGAGAGGCGGGGGTGAGCACTGACACACATCCCAGGGAGCCGTGCAGCTCCCAGCGAGCAGCAACGGAAAGTAGGTTGCTTACTGCCACTTACGCCTTTGAAATCTCCTATCGTAGGTGGCCCAGAAGGAACCATCCTAACCATCCCACGTGGCCTCCTGCATGGCACCGACCACAGTCTATTACCGCCGCTACCGCCCATCTACACGGCACCGCCAAAACCCCCATTTGACTCATTGCATCGAATGATTGCACCAGCGCCAGCCAGGCGCGGCTATCAGGAGAATCCGGCCCAGGGAATCAACAAGAAAATGTCCCCCAGGCGAGGAAGAAATCGATACACGACTCACACGGAGGTTAAAAATACATACAGGCGCTAATTAGCCAGCGCTCCGCTCCTGGTCTCCGAGAGGCTCTTGATAAAGGAAATGGCACCATCCAGGTAAATGGTGCAGTTAGCCTCAATTGTTGGAGTCGCCTATTTATTTTGTTCTCCCCCCCTTCATGTAGGTCAGATGTCTTCCCGAGGGGGTTTCTGTTAATCTCCCTCTTAGGATCTCAATTACACACTCAACACAGATTAACGACAACAAAAAAAAGATAATAGAACAGTCAAAGCAAAAGGAAACCTCGGAGGAAAACACAGTGCACTTAGACCAGAACAAATAGCAACGAATTCGCTGGGAAAGAAAAATCAATGCGGCTGATATTTATTACAGTCTTTATGGAAGGAGATGGGACTCCAAACACAGGCTTTTTCAAGTTCTGGTCCACTTGGGTTTAGCCATAAACAGAAATAATGAGTGTTGTGTTCAGCCTTTCATTATTGTTTCATGCCCAGTACATTTTAATTAGGGTAAGGAAAACGAGAGGAAAGGAATAAAATAAAATAAAACCCCAGCTAATTCATAATTTAGTATCTGCTCTTTGCAGGCATCCGTTCCATCTTCCAAAAAGCCATGGGCCCTTTCATTCGGATTGGGTAGCCGCTGTTCAAATGGCCTTTTGATGCGGCACATGAAGAGATAACAAAAAGCCAGGAGGGGGAGCGGGGCAGGAGGAGGCAAACCGTGCCGTGTACTGAATCTAACGCAGCATCGCATCCCGCACCAGGAGGCAGAGCCCAACATTAGGGGCTGCAGTGCGACACCGGCTGGAGCAGACATCGCAACGGTAGAGCACCGAGCGCGCTGTTCTGCACATGTCGTTCGTCGAACCACAACAGTCGTGCAGGCAAGTGAAGGACGTACAGGTTGGATGAATGGACTGCAAGGTGGACAGAAAACTGGGCTCGGAGACTAGTAATCAGTGGCTTGATGTCCGGTTGGCAGCCGGGATCAAGTGGAGCGCCCCAGGGGCCAGTTTTGTTCAATGTCTTCATCAACGACACGGAAGATGAGATAGATGCACCCACAGCAAGCCTGCAAATGGCACCAGGCTGGGGGATATCCCGGAGGGCAGGGCTAGGATGCAGAGCGACCTAGACGAATTGGAGGATTGGGTCAAAAGGAACCTCATGGGGTTCAACAGCGACAAGTGCAAAGTCCTGCACTTAGGACGGAGCGATCCCATGCACCGGTGCAGGCTGGGGGCGACTGGCTGGGCCTGGGGGGCAGTGCACAATAGGGCTGTGTGAAGCTTCGGGTGGTGATTCGAGTCGGAGGAGATTCGGCCCAGTTTGGTGGCCGAATCTTTGAATCCGAATCGAATCGGGGAACGAATTTAAAGGTCCAAATCAATTCAAAGCTCTCCGAAGCTTCAGCAAAGATTCGGACAGCATCGATGATTCGGGCAGTCCCCGGTGGCCGCAGCAGGGAGCTGCAGCCACTCCGAGCTCGTAAGTACCGGGGTGGGGGAGGGGACCATGGGGGTCCCCTGCCAGCCCCCGCCTGCTCCCCCAGCCCCCCATGGCTGCCGCACCTGCCCCAGCTCCTGGTACTTTAAAGAAAAGCCCCAGTGCTGACCGGGTGCTGCTGGGTGGGGGGCGATGCCCATTGCCCCTCACCGCCCCATGCTCTGCACAAGCCCCCTTTACCCTCCCTGCTCCCCCAACCCCCCCTTGAATGGGAATTCAAGGCGAATACTACCCGCCTCGCACAGGCCTAGCGGACAAGAAGGTGGACGTGAGCCGTAGCGTGCCCTTGTTGCCACCAAGGCTGACGGCATCCTGGGCTGCATCGGCAGGAGCGTTGCCAGCAGATGGAGGGCAGCGCTTCTCCCCGTCTGTTCAGCATTGGTGAGGCCACATCTGGAGTCCTGTGTCCAGCTGTGAGCCCCCCCCAACCCCACTGCAGAAAGGATATGGGCAGATTGGAGAGAGTCCAGTGGAGGGCAACAAAAATGGTTCACGGGCTGGGGGACGTGACTTGCAAGGAGAGGCTGTGGGAACGGGGCTGATTTAGTCCGGAGAAGAGGAGCCGGGGGGGGATTTAATAGCTGCCGGAGAAGAGCAGCCGGGGGGCTGCAAAGAGGATGGAGCTGGACTGCTCTCAGTGGGGGCAGGCAACAGAACAAGGAGTAACAGGCTCAAGTTGCAGCAAGGGAAGTTTAGGTTAGATTTTAGGACAATTTTTCTCACTTGGGGGGTAGTAAAGCACTGGACCAGGTTACCCAGAGAGGTGGCGGAGACGTCATCCTTGGAGGTTTTGAAAACCCAGCTAGACCAAGCCTTGCTTGAGATGATGTAGCTGGGGCTGGTCCTGCTCGGAGCAGGGAGTTGGGCTAGATGTGACCCCCTGAGCTCCCTTCAACCCCCATTTGCTGTGATTCTGTGAATGTGTCTGGCTTCCAAGAGTAGCCAAATGTATCCTCAAAGGAAGACCTCAAAGGTCCTTACCCCAGACACATATACAAGCACACGTGTGTGGACACAAGATAGTCTCCTATATCCATATCTGGACACACATGAATTAATGTATACAGATGCCTGTACACAGGCAGGGCAGCACCTAAATATACATACATGCACAAGCACGAATGTATGCTGTACACTTGTCTGCACGCAAGCATGGGAAAATACATAGATGTGCTTACATATGTATATACATAGAGTTCCTGGCACACCCACGTACATGGACGCATGTGTGCTCTACCATGCATTCGCACACATTAGCGTCATCGATCAGGGTCTTTCTGGAGCATGTGATTCAATTGCCCTTATCTTAGCATGCATAATTGCAAAAGCTATTATTGGTCATAAAAATTTTCCCGAATTCTGAATCTCTCGGTTGAGTTCACATCAGGATCCCTGATACCAGCTTTGTTAAGCAGAGCATCTTTCAGGCAATCGATATATTCCACGTGGCGTTAGACTACAGTAATCCAGGTGCCCGTCGACACCTCGACACCCGCCCACTTCTCTGATCCGGCTCACGAGCCAGTAGTGCCTCGGACTTAGCCTCCTGTTCAGCAAAGCGCAGCGCAGAGCATGTGCTGCATCCAAAACAATGGGATTTTTAGGCATGTGCATAAGTACTTTCTGAACCGGATTCATGCCTGGTGCGTTTCCAGCAGAGCGTGCAGATTCAGGGCATTTCTTTGCCTTGGGCTGCCATAGCCGGCTGCAGATTTGGTGCGACTCACCTCTCTCTCTGGTTCGTTGGGTGGGAACTGAAGTGATCTAGACTAGGATATTCAGTGAAGAAAGAAGCAGTGTTTTTGAGGCTAACAAAGTCGGCCCAAAGCCGATCATGCAAAGTACTCCCTTTGCTATGAGTTCGGCCTGAGCACAAGCATTGCTATTGCCCAGCAAATGGAGGACCCCGATCCTGCGCGTTCTCCGTTCCCGCAGCCCGTCGCCCTGGAGAATTTTGCCCGTGAGACTGACCCACAAAGTCCCTTTGCCCGCATCGCAATACCCCTGTAAATTAAATGAGCGCCACGCTCTTTAAAGAGAGGGAAACTGAGGCACAGAATGGTAAACAGAACCGGTGTGTCCTGCCTTCTCAAACCCTCCTGCTTTAGCCACGTTTCTGCCTGGATGCCTCCCGTCACATATTTCGGAGCTTGTTTGCATTGAGGTCTGAGTCCACTTGGGGAGTTGGAAATCTGATTTGGGGCAAGTGCTGTTCCACGCCTGGCTTGAAATCAAATTATTTTAGTTATGGCAGGGAGGGGAAGAGAAATAGAGCAGGTAAAGTAATAGCTACTGTCTAGCATAGATAAGCCAGGCAGGACCAAATATTAATTCTGATTCTGTTAGCATGCCAAACAAAGGGAGCCATAATTCCATCCACCTGTCCAAGTCAAAGAAAATTACTGTCACTGACGGTGCATAATTCAGGAGTGATAAATCATTAAAACCGGATAGAAAAGGTAACATCCAGTTATTTGATACTCTTGGTAATGAGCCTGCTTGAAAGGGGAGTTCCTCTGAGTCACTGCCTTGCGTCCCCTCTTCAAATAGATCTGTAGAGAGGTGGTTTCAAAATTAATTTTAATTGCGAAATATGTGTTGGGTTTTTTTGCAGGGCCAGAAGCCAAATACAACAGGATGAGGCCGTCCTGCATGGCTCCTTTCCTTCCTGTCGCCATAGCGGGGTGAGTATCGCTGGGTTGGTACGTGGTGCATTGGGCTTGACGGGGCCTCTTGGGCTGGAGTCCAGTCCCTTGCATTGACCCTGGTAGTATAGGTAGACCGGGTGCAAGCCCCTTCCCAGCAGCTGATTTCAGAAGGGTTGAGCGACTGACTCATGGTCACACAGCAAGTCAGTGGCAGAGTCGAGAAGGGAGCCTTTGCGTCCTTGCAACACTCTTCCGTTGTGTTCCCCCAGCACATTTCGGAGAGGCTCTGTACCGCACGAGGAGGTTCAAAGCTCTCTCAACGCTGGCAAGAGCTCCCCCCGCTCCAGTAACAGCAGGCACCAAGCCGCTCGCCTCCTGTCCTCGAGCAGGCAAAGACTCAGCAACTGGGTCAGACAGATGCCTCTCCCCAAAGGCAGGCATGGCCGGGGCATGTTCATGCCCAGGGGCAATAGGGCACTATGATCCAGTACTGGAGCAGAGATCTGAAGGTAAAGTCTCTTGAGTGCTATGCTGGGCTGTGCCAGCAGCACACTGCGTGGCCCTACACAGTTCACTCTCCCTCAGAAACAAATTCAATGACCAGCAACCTCTGCAGGCATGCTGTGAGCCCTTCATGAACTAAGGACCTAAACTCATCTCTGTTATACCCCTGAGCCCTGAATAAAGTCACAGAAATACAAGAATGGCCACACTCGATCAGAACAGTGACCCATCTATTCCAGTAAAGGGTCTCTGACCGGGGCCAGCCTGGTGGACCGCGCAAGCCCGAGCCTGATGTTTGCAATGCCCATGCAGAACTTCAGATGACACTCAAAGGTCGACACGCGCAATAAATGTGAAGCAATAAACTCCAGGGCTTGTTGCTCCGGAGTCTGTTGCTCCTGGGTGCAGCATTTGAACTTGCGCCTGGGACCACAACACGTTGAGCTGGGTTGGAGCAGCCCCAGCTGGCAAGGGGGCAGGCGGGGGGTCAGCCTGCCAGCCCGGGGCTGCTCCACCCCAGTCGAGTGGGATGCAGAAGGTCTGGCTGGGGCACGAGGATGCTCTGGTGCGGAGCTAGCTGGCAGGCAGCCCCTGCCCTGAAGCACTTTTGTGCCCAGCTGGCTGGGTCAATGTCTGCACGTGCGCTGCTTAGGAGTAAAAAGCTCCACAGCAGGATAGTACTTGTGTAGACAAGTACTACCCCACTGCAGAGTTAATTAGTTTACTCCAGCTTAATAGGGGCCTACGTGAACGTGCGTGATGTTTACTGTGCAGCTAATTAGTCTACTCTGCAGTAAACGTCTCATGTAGACACACCCAAAGAGAGCAAAATTATACACCATTTCCTTCTTTACAAAATCAGTTCATTTCTAAGGGCCAGAGATTTCTGGATCCTGCTCAGGTCTGCCATTTCCTCCTACTAATCCAGCGACTTTGGGTTATCCTGGAGGAGGAGGAGGACAATCACAATGCCAGGCACAAAACAAAGAAAGAAAAATCTCCTGGGTTCGGGGAACAAAAGAAAGCCATGTCTCAAGCTGTGTCTTTGCATGAAATGGGAAAAGCTGAAGCTTTTTGCAACCACCTGGTGCTGAATTGCCACTTAAAAGAATTATCTTCAACCTCATCCCTGGAAAAAACAGCTATTCATACAGAAGAGACAGACAAACAGAGCAGAAGGCTGGAAATTATCGGGTAGACCGCCCCCCTCCATCCCGCTGCTAAAACAGCTGAAGATGAGATAAAGTAAATCAGTACCAGCGTAAGATATAGGTGTTGAGGAGAGAGGCAAACTTGTGTGTGGAAAGATTTAATTCCTTACCACTTTTGAAATCTAAATGCCTTCAGGATGAATATGGTTTAGATCGCTTCAACCCCTCTGATAATGAAGCGTCTTTAGGTGCGGATCCACCGGTAACGGTTTCTGCCCCTACCCAGAAAAACGAGGAACCCATCCTTGCTTTAAGATCTACGGGCAATGACACCCAGCGAAGAGGAGTGAATTCAGCACTGGCGTGCAAAACAGTGCAATGACAGGCCTGGAAAATCACAACTCACTAGTGAGCTACAAAGCAGGTGCAACGAGAGTATAGGTCTGGGAACGCTGGGACTTATGAAATCGGATAACAGAGCAGGGATCCATCTATGCCAGCATCGTATCTCCGCCACTGGCCAGTCCCAGATACTTCAGACAGAGGTGCAAGGAAGAAATTCAGCAACACGCAATTATGGACTAACGGACCTAGGGGAAATGCTCCCTCATCCCAGACAGTTTTGCTGTTGGCTTATACCCTGAAACATGAGAGTTTTTACTGTCAGTATATTTTTACTGCCTATTTATTGTCGACGTGCATGTTTTTACCACTCCCATCAACAGATAAGCCCTCTTTTAACTCAACCAAAGTCTTGGCATCAAAGATATATAGAAGGACCTTTCCAGAACGGGGCAGCGGACTTCTCTTTGCAGGGTTATCAACCCTTGCTTTCTTTTCTTCTTTAATCATATCTAGCTGAAGATAGTGTCTCAGTGGTTAGTATATGGATAAATGCACTGCAGCTGAGCACTGCTCTATATTATCTATCTATCTATCTATCTATAGTGTTTTATTTAAATCACAGAAAAGTGAAACACCACTATACCTATCTATCTATCTATAAGCACAGAAAAGTGAAACACCACTATACCTATCTATCTATCTATCTATCTGTACTGTTTATTTAAAGCACAGAAAAGTGAAACACCACTATATCTATCTATCTATCTATCTATCTATCTATCTATCTATCTATCTATCTATCTATCTATCTATCCCATTCTCTTTCTTGTGGTACGCATACAGCTGCTTTGCCCTAGCACTGCCTTCATTTAAAATATAGTAATAAAGGTTATCTGCCAGGCTAGTACAGCCTCTGATTCACAATCCGGAGCTGTTGCCACCGGCTTTATGTCAAGATTAAATTATAATGATTTTCACAATGATATGTTTTAATTTCAGCTGTTAAGAGCTTTTCACATGTGCTCAGGAAGGCACATCAGATGAAAAGAGGCTCTTCTCCATCTCGCCATCAGTTTAAAAAGTTCTTTCAAGGGCACCAGCGGGTCACCAAACCCTGTGCTCCAGCCATTAATATTCCAAAGGGACAAGATTGATATTCTGGAAGAACCATTTTTTTTTTAGCAAATAACCTGTAGCTGAAAGTATCCGCTTTCCTGGTCAGAGGGTTTCATATTCAAGACTGAATGGGGTTTTTTTTTCATCTTCTTGATCTAGATCCTCAACTGGCGTAAATCAGTGCGGGTCCCTGGAAGTCAATGCATAGAGCACCATGTGCTTAGGCTAGCTGAGGATCCTGCCCAGCACACAGTAAAGCGGTTGTAAAGAGAGTCTCAACAAATGAAGAAAAAGAATCTTCTTGCGCTTGCAAATACACCGAAATGGAAAAGAAGGCATTGTGGGAATTATTTAAATTAGATTTTAGAATAACAGCAATGAATAATAGATTGATGCAAAGATTAAAGATTTCTTTTTCAACCCACGAAGATTGTAGAAGCGCTCCTGGTTTATAGGTTAATAACGCGCTCGGTGCTCGTGGTGGCAGGGACTGATTCTGCCTTCACATAGGGCCCGTTCCCAGGCTCAGATTCTGATACCTTTCCCCAAAGACACGGGGCAGTTTGTAGAGTAAATTCTTACTGCCGATGCACGTGGCATAATCTGGTCTCTAAACACAGGGGTACCTTGACTCGGTGGAGTAGCCCCATCAAGGTCCAAGGGATCGGTGCAGCGTAAGTTAACTGGCGTGCAGGATTTTGCAGAGACGTAAAGCAGTGGTCGGTCCCCAAGGATCTTTGGGGGAGTTTTGGGACCTGTTGGGTTCAGTTCTGTGTCCTTTATTCTCATCACATATTCTCTTCCCTGGAGAACAGCCTCACTAAAGTCGACGCAGTGAGCCACTGCTCACCACAGTAGGGCACAGCCCAGCCAACAGATGAGGGGTATAATAATTGCAGGCTTTGGGCCCACTTCTTATTCATGCAGTGGCCCCTTCACACAGCTCTAGCAAGAAATTGCATTTTCCCTTGCTGTAAAGGGTCCTGTCAGAGCCATATAAAGAGCCTATATTGTACGAAAGACTTGGCTATCAATCTTCTTATATATTTCTGGCAGCAAATGATTTTTTGGTTGCGATTCTCCCTTCCCCAGCCCCCTGTGTGTGGTCAGTAGCCCCAGCAAAAGTGGTTGTAAAAGAGCACGTTTACACCAATGACCCTGAGGACTGTGAACCTGAGCCCCGCTGGGAATTCAAGCAGTGTTGCAAATTGGCCCTTGACAGCCGAAGACTCGAGACCTCTTCTTCTGCTTCGGGAGGATTTCGGCGCACTTTGCATCCGTTTTCTGCTGTTGCAATGACTGCCCCCAAGAGAACTGGGCCCTACCTGGAACCTTGTTATTAGCAGTTCTGCTTCCTATGTGTCTTTGAGTCGCGGGGCCTGCCTTTGCCAACACTAATCAGCTTTTCAGCATTGCTAGCAGAGCTGTAGAGCTGTCGGGGAACGAGCCAGAGTCTCTCCTGACACATGCACCAGCACAAGAATTGTCAGCTGCATTCTTCCCCCCAGGATATTTATTAGAGGCGGTGATGTACGAAGCAGAAACAACTCAGCTGGAGTTTCATGATCCATGTGGCATGTGCAGTGCCCGCAGTTAGGAAAACCTTGCTTGTTTGCCAGAATAAGCCTAAGCAAGACGGAGAATTATGCTTTGAAAGCATCTGTTTGTCAGACACTCTCAGGATTCTTTACAAAGCTAGGCAAGTATTTCTAGACACGTTTTACAGATGGGGAAACCGAGGCACAAAAAGGTTAGGGCCGACATTTTCCGAAGGATGCTGAAGTCAGTGGGAGCGTTGAGGGATCAGCACCTCCAGAAGATAGGCCCGACCCAGGCTGTTACAGGTTGGGCACCCAAAAGCTGAGGCTGCCTCAGATCCAGGGCTGCTTGTGAATATTTTGGCTTTCTCATGGACATTCGGTCATGCGGGGAGAAACAGAGACCAGAGGCAGTGGCCACTCTGTCCTCCTTTTTATCACGCTGCTTTTGACATATAGCTCTGATAAAGCATTAATGGCCTGGCAGAGGTACTCATGCTTGAGGCTCCTTGGAAAGAAGAGAGCTCAGACAAGACAAGTCAGCTTGCATACAACCCCATGCTGCCCTTCAACCATTACCTGGGCCTGCTTGTCCCGTGTTTCCCAATTACCACCACTGTTTGAACAGTGGCTTTGAACCCTCCCAGCAGCCTCCCTTCTTATCGCTCGATTTTGTTTGCATAGCTTTTTTAACAAAAATATATTTTACTAATGATCACAAGAGCAGTGGGAATGCAGATAAATAAAGTCTAGAATAAATCTGAGAACAAACCGAGATCCTTCTTCCAGAGGAAGAGGCTGACACCACCGGGTGCGTCTACATGAGCCATCCGCTGAGCCGTTGTTACTGCACAGGGCGGAAGACCTCACCGGATCTTGTTGTAGAAGGTCGCAGCCTCTGTGTCAAGACCCGATGGGCCTCTTTGGACCTTGCCTGCCACGCCTTGGATGAAGAAAGAAAAAGAACCAAAGAAAGATGTAACCACGGGAGGAAGAGCAGATGGTCACTCCTGTAACTTAATGAGCTCTCTTCTCTTCACAGGGCTCCGCCATCCCATCCCCTGTCCTCTTACCACTCCAGATGTTTTAGTGCAGATGTTATTCTTGCATTTTTCTCCACCTCATTAGTCCTCCCCTGTAGGGATCATACTTCTGTGAATCTCTATTTTACAAGTCCTAGGAAACAAGTCCTTTGATCCTGGGGCTTCCTATTAAGTTCCCCGCACCCATAGGTCATAAATCCAACCCCTTGAGGAAAAGAGTCTCTCCAACCCCTTGAGGAAAAGACAACATGGGCCTGTGCCCAGCGTCCCCAGAATTCACTCTGTCTCTGTTTTTGTCTCTTTCTAGATGCTAGGAATGGAGACCCTGCGCTCACCAACCCAGATCGCCATCGGCTTCTGCACGGCACACCCAGCTCCCACCTCTTCTCAGGTAGGTCAGTCTCAGTTATATAGTTCTCTGCCGTCTCGAGCTGATCCACCTAAACACCACACCTCTGTGCAATGCCACGAGCCTCTGCTCACACCGCTCCCCTCTCTGGGGAACTAACTGCTGGTCCGTCCCTACTTTAACATCCAGGACCATCAGCTGGGCGGTCTGGCATAGCTTCCAGTTCACTGCTCCACTGGCCCCTCCAGCCTGTCTTCCTAATTATCCTCCAAGGCCTGTCTTTCTAATTATCCTGCGGGGCCTTTTGCCCAGCCCTCTGCTCGCTCCGTCTCACCGCTCAGGTAAGTTTTGCTGCCTGCGTTGCTCTTTGGGTTTCCCGTGATGGGGCACACTTGCTGCCCTGTCACACGCAGTCATTTAGTACTTGCATAACCAAGTACTAAATGGTTGCGCGGGGAAGCAGTGTTACTGCACAGTAGCATCCTGGCAAGGTTGCCGAGTGATGCTTACTGTGCCGTAGCGTCGTGGCATGGTTCGTGCAAGCTCCTGTGCAGTAAGCATCTCGCGTAGACACACCCACTGTGCTCTTAATAAGGCCTTGTCCTTCTCCAGTGACTTTCGGTGTGCTATGAATACATTAATTAATCCTCACCAGCTTTCCCCATCCGGTGTGAAGCTCCCTACTTGTAAGTGGGGGAAGTGGGAGCAGGTGACTTACCCTTGGGCACGTGCTGAGGGTTTGACCTCAGCCCCTCTTGTATCTGACTGAACGTTTACGGCTTCCTCCTGCACATCTGTCCAGTGGTTTAATGGTAATACAAATAACAGGGAATGTCTAAAGCGGGGTCTCCTGCACCTTTTTCTGAGTCAGCTTTTACTGACCACTGTTGGTTGCAGGGCATATGGGTTAGATGCGCCTTGGGCTTGAACCAGCCAATACGGGGGGGCTGCGACCCACTGCTCAGTGGTCTATACAGAGATGGGCAGGAAGGTGGTGTAAGCGCCAGGGAGGCTGGATCTGAAACCGCCCAG
Source organism: Caiman crocodilus (assembly GCA_030014935.1). Taxonomy (NCBI): domain Eukaryota; kingdom Metazoa; phylum Chordata; order Crocodylia; family Alligatoridae; genus Caiman; species Caiman crocodilus. The sequence goes on along the minus strand of JAGPOW010001806.1, from coordinate 4,353,754 downwards.
GGAACTTCAGACTCATTTCTAAGGTTTCAAAAACCCTAGTGAGGCCAGTGAGCTTGCTCCAGATTTGCTTCAATGAAACAGAGAAAGGATATGTGCGCTTAATTTCCTCCCCGCGCGTTGGAGACGGCGGGTAGATTTATCTCCTGTTTTCCAGAGCGCAGTCGTTTTGCTCTGCGCGCTACAACGAGCTCTGAGCAGAGCCGATTCGGATCTCATTCGCATTGGGCCAACTCCGTGGATGTCAGTGGAGTTACTCTGGATACGTGACTGGGTGACGAAGATCTACTCAGTTCGACTCTTTCGGGGGCAGCCGAAGTGCCAAGGTGAAATCCTGATCTCACTGAAGTGAGAGGTGTGCCGTACTTGTCACTCCGGAAGGCCATGCGAATCTAAACTGAGCTTTGAGTTTGGCTCTTAAGTGGACCGGGGATAAGCATATCTACCCGACTTCCAGGGGTGCTCTGAACATTGGCTAGCATTTACCAAGTGGCTCTGAAATGCAGGGCCTGACAATATTATGGATCTACAGGGCAATCATACCTTGTCTCACCTAACAAGGGATGATGACTTATCTTACAGTAATGCCTCGGGATCCCGGCCGGGGTTAGGCCCCGTGTGCTAGGTACTGTCCGTATACGAAGCGAGACACCCTCTCTGCCCCAAAGAACTTGTAATCTCTACAGACCAAGAAGCACAAGCATGGAGAGCCAAAATGCCTTGCCCAGGGTCACACAGCAGCTCGGTAGCAGAGCCAGGAATGACCCCAGGGGTCTTGATGCCTACGAGACGTCTTGGTCGCACAGGCACACTGTTTCCTTGTACCGATGTCATGAAATATGGGAACGGGGCTCACGCATTACCCCTGAGGGCAGTTATCGCAGGCTTTGTTTTTGCTAAGATCCCTTTCCGCTGCTCCAGCTTGGCGAAAAGGCCTTACAGCCATTATAAAGCCTCTTTTGTGCCGCCTTTTCTGTGTAACGGGGCCTCCACGCAAATGAAAATCATGCTGTGCCTTCTCATACCCAAGCTCGTCTAAAAAGTCCTGTGATTGTCTCAGAGGGCCAGGTGTTTAGCTCATGGCTCACGCTTTGTTTCTAATCCAAATTCCCCACGCTCCCTTCCACCTCTTACACATCCTTCTCCCTTGACACCTTTCCTGCCACCCGTGTTCGCTTGTAATTGGAAATGTTAGGAGTGATACAGTGATTCTTTGGCAGATAAGGCCAGTTCTGTTTGGGTGGCAGTGTTGCTGTGGATAGATGGGGTTATTACTAATAACTCGGTTATCCCCAGCAACGCGTGCAATCGAATGAATTTACTCTTTCCCATCGAAGCTGCTTATTTTTCTGCTAGTGGGAAAATAAGGCCATTTGGAGACATTTATGGCAGCTGCAAAGGCCTTTTTGAGCAGAAATATGAGCTACGTCGCTGTAGCTTTGAGCAGGGCACTGAACCCGCCTCATCCATCTTGCTTCACCACCTCTTATTCTCGTCCCGTGCGCTCCTTTACCCGCCGCCGTTTCGATCGGATGGGCGCGGGAATCGCTTGCTTGCTGGATCTCTTCGAGCTGAGCTAAGCTAACTCGTAGAAAGCTGACGGCTTAGACCGCCGCGTGTAACATACGGCGACGGAGACACAGGTAGGTCCGGCAGCACCTACCTCTGGAGGGGAGTTTTTCTCATGAAAGCACATGGCCTGATTCTCCGTTCCCCTGCAGCTTGGGGGACGGTTCGCACCAAGGCAAGGCGGGTGTAAAACGCTACCAAATCCGCAGCGTGTCACTTTACCCCCTGCTTTTGAACAGGTGCAAATCACTGCTCCCTAAAGAGCGGGGCAGCGGAGGATCGGCAGGCATTGTCTTTTCCACGTCTGCACGCGCGGGGGCTTTGTCTCATCGTACCCGAGAACATTTTTAAAATTCATTTGCGGATTTAAACGCTCCTGCGCCTTTGGATCAAAACTTTAGCAGCAGTCATGGGAACATAACAGGGAAAGGGTGTCAATATTAACAATGCGGCCATGCCGATGCAGTGACTGAGATGCCGTCGGACCCACGGATGGAAAAGCAGATGTTTCTGTGAACCTAGCACCACGTTATCTGAGCGTTACCCAGGCATTGCTGGTCTACGTGGATGCTAGTGATTAGTCTGCGGGGTCGGCGAGCACCATGAAAAAACAGGACTGTTATCAGACTGCCGGCATCACTGGTGATCAGCCTGTTACATTTACACTCACGCACATTTATCGAGGCCCAGGAGGGTTCAAAGGCAGGTTCAGACCGAATGAGCTGTACAACTCGCTCTTCCAAGACACAAAGACACACCAGGTTTCTGTTCTGCCTAATGCTTTATAATGAGCAGCGAAGCCACAGAGCAAACACTTGCATAAATAGTTTCTTTTTTTTTTTTAATTTGCTCCCCGTCGTTTCAAATCCATCATGCAATGTGCATTTCGCCAGTCAGGGCGGGCAAAGAGCAATCTGATACAGATCGTACTGCACGGGGTACAGCGCAGGGCTCACGAAACCCTCCAGCCCTGGCCCTGGTCGAACGAATGACCGGGCAGCGCTGCTTCGGATGCATGCAGGCAGACCATTGGGAATGGCGAGGTGGGTACTCGCCCCCTGGCAGAAATGGGCTACGGCATCCCTGCTCCCATGAATGTGGCACCCCTGAGCCAAAGGGCTCCAACAAGGGAACGCGGCCCGGCCACACTGAGTGAAAGAGGACGTGCAAGAGCACGTGGCACAGCTGATCTGGAGGTAGCATGGTGCAGGGCTCCAGAAAGAGAGTCCGAGCGAGCCAAGGGGGCACAGCTGTGCTGAGTGAGAGCACCACCCAGCCCCTCTGCATGAAAGAGTAAGGGAGGTCAGTGAGGTGGTGCCATGCAGGAGCCTTGCCCAGGCCACGAGGCACAGCGGGGCTGTGGGAGGGAGCCCCAGCACTATAGCGCGGCACAGCCCCCGGGAGCGGGGCCGCTCTTGCGCAGCGGCTCGGCACAGCCGCTCCGAGGGGGGGCTCGGGGCAGACCCGCTGAGCCCGAGTCCCAGCGCAGCGACGGGGCAATCGGTGTGCCACGCTGGAGCGGGGTGACGCGGCACCGCCGCGCTGCGTGGGAGCACGGGCAGCTGAACCGGGCAGCCCCGGCGAGGGCACCCTGCGTGGAGCAGCACCGGGAGGGCAGACGGCGCGCCCTGCCTGAGACAGATCCTAGGAAGGAGGTACGATGGCCCTGCATGGGGAAGCAAACACATCTGAGGAGCTGGTGTATTCCCAGGGCCGCCGATGCAATGTTGTTGATTAAAAGGCAGGGCAGGAAATTAAACGAGGCAGATGAATTAAAGCCAGACTCCACAGGCTGCATCTGTTCCTCCGTTCCCTCTGGGTGCAACACTGATATAGCTTTAAAAAGGAAACGTGATGCAGAGGCAAGCTGCCGGGTTGATGGCCTTGTACGCTGCTCTCGGTGCATCTCCAGCTCGGACAGGTGCAGAGCGGCCGCTCCAGCATGCCTCGGCCGGGGCTTGCTCCGGCGGACTGTCCTGCCCGGGCTCGTCCTGAGCTGAGAGGGAGATGGGGTGGGGGAGTTGCACAAGGGTGAGCGGGGACACGTGTGCAAGAGCAGTCAGCGGCAGTGCTCTGGATCATGCAATCCACGGGTGTCACAGCGGCGATAGGATCTCAGCAACAAGTCCCCGTGTGGCGCGGCGTGCCGACTGGCGAACACCCACGTCCCGCAACGAGAGCCGCGTGGAACGCAGGCCGGGGCAAGCGCGCCCGGCAGCCTCCGTCTGCACCTGTCACGTAGGAAGGGCAAAGAGAAACGCCACTGAGGTGTGATGTGCATTACGGGAACGTTACAGCACCAGGACAGACCGCCCAGCCGCAGGCAGAGGAGCCCAGACTGCTTTCTAGGGGACGCAGAAGGGGAGAATACGCCCATTTTATGAGCCAGGTATATGCACGAAGATGCAATCCAGGCGTAACGCACCCCCACGTTGGTAAAAGTCAGCCTTCCTTGCTTTATCGGTTACTCTCATTCATAAATCCCCGTTACTTAAAAGCCACAGATAATAAAGAGTTTGGCTGCTTCGGCAGGCCTTTTACTGGTTGGATCCCGAGATTTAGCGATAACCCCCAACACGGTGGCTGACAATGAAACGGGGAAGGAGAAATGCAACCAGAGGATGCAAAGTAGAATAAAAGAGCAGACGTATGACTCCTGCCCACTCTTTGGCCCCAGTCCTCCAAGCGCAAGAGGGCAAAATGGGTTTGCTTGAACCAGGTTGGAAAGCCTTTTAATGGGAAATGGTAATGCAATAAAAATGTGTGGAAAAACAAACCAAGAGAAGAAAAACCCCTCAAACCTGGCTGTAGCTCCTTTGACGCCTGGTTTGTTCCTGCTCCTTGTATTGTGCTTTTGCATGAGAGAGAAAGCAGGACTGTTTCTGATATTTAGCTATTTTCCCCCTTTCCATACTGCACCTTTGCATGTTTCTGGGTCGGGGTTTTTCCTCCCCTGCAAGCGCTAAGATCCATCCATGCGCAAGACGGGGTCCTCCTGCTCCGAAGCAAGGCAGCAACTGCATTTAAAATGAGAGATTGTCAAGGAGAGCCAAAGCGTCGATCAGCATCTGTCTCGGAGGAAACCTTCAGCATGGGCAGTTCCCACCACCAGTCTGGTTAATTCGCTCCCCCCAAATATCCCCTGAGCTGCGCCAAGGCTTTGGGAGACTGGCAGCTCTGGACATGCTGGACCTGAGCAGATACCAGAGCTGGTACAACACGGATCGGTCTGACGCCAGCAGAGCAAAAGGCCGTGTATTAGACCAACAAGACTTTTGCAAAAAAAACCCCTTGAATTGCAAGCTTTCGGGCACAGAAGCTTGCAATTAAATGTATTTTTTTGTCCAAATCGTGTTGGTCCGATAAAAGATATCATCTCTACTACGAGTCCCGACTGCCTTTTCCTCTAGACCAATACGGCTACAACCTGCATACCTGACCAACGGAAACAAGGACGTGTATTGGTTTTGGGGGGGTTTTATTGGTTTTTTCCTATCAAACTTTCTCTTGAAAAGCTGGGGCAAGGGCTTGGTTGTAAAACCAGATATGCTGGTCGGCAAAAAAGGCGGGTGAGGGAGGGGGAGGGAGGTTGGTTTGGGCTGCACCGTCCCGGTTTTCAACCCAAGCACTCTAAATAGTTAATTATTTTATTAAAAACGAGTCTATCCTGCAGGAAGTGCTGTTTTGATTAAAAAATAGCAAGCAAAAAACCTCCTATATCAAGAGCCAGTTTTGAATGGAGGGGGGAAATGAGTCGGCGTGTTTCGCTGGGTCGAGCTGGCTTCTGTAAAATAAAGGACGAGAGGTTTGGGAGAGGACAGAAAAGCACTGGATAAGCTCTGTGCAGCGAGACGGGTGTATTGCCGTGCGCCAGCGTCAACTGAGCGCCGAGCAGAGGAGTTGACCGAAGTGGTCTTTGCAGGACCCGATGGACCCCGTGCTTAGGGCAGCGGGGCTGGACCCCGTGATCTGCAAGGTCCCTTCCAGCCCCCTAACCAAACGGTGACTGATCCCAGCCCCCGGACGTGCTTCACCACAAGGCCACGCTGCCCCCGTGCTAAACGCGCCCGCTCTCGAGGCGCCGGCTGGCAGCCCGAGGGACTCGCCCGTGTCTTCGTCGCTGCGCTGGGCGGCCTTCCTTTGGCAGCTGAGGCTGCGTGGCAGGGCGACGAGCAAATGTTATGTGTAGTTTTGTTTGAGTGAATTATCCGTGGCCACGAGGCCGAGATGCTTACTGAATCGCCTTGGAGCTGGCATGCAACGGGGAACTTACCAAGAGCCTCTGGCAGGGCTGCGTTTCAGCGGCCCAGCTCTCTTCCATCTGCTTCCCTTCAGCTTCAGCCGCGTGCCCCATCTCTCATGGCCTTGGCTCCGTTCGTGCGGCGTTATCTAAATAAGAGACAAAATGTCCTGAGTGGAGCGTGGCCTGCCAGGCCCCGTCGAAAGCGTGTTTAACACGCGGCAGGGCGGTGACCCTGTCCCACCGGCACGGGGGCACGCAACGCTAGCTCTGCTCCAGCCCTGCGAGTGCAGACGGGCTCCTGCTCCTCGCCGTCCCGTGAGAGCCCTTACGGCTCGGGGCAGACGTACACACCGACCGGGCGAAGGGGCCAGAAACTGGTTCAAACCTGGAGCGGAACAGAAGTTCAGTGCACAGAAACCAGTTTGAAAATGGCTGAAACTGGTTTAAGACGAAAAGAAATGCAAAACTTGAGGGCTCTTGGTTCAGAGCTGATACCTTTTTATTAGACCAACTAAGAAGTGTACTTCTAATAAAAAGGTATCATCTCTGAACTACGAGTCCTCGAGCTTTGCATTGCACTAGGCATCACAGAGGTGGGGGGAGCCCAGCGCCCCTCATTGCCATCAGGAGCCTTTTGCAAACCTGGGCGAGCAGGGTGCTCCCCGGAAGCGTCCCCGGCAGACGCTTCTCCAGTTTGAGCACTCGCTGCTCCACTCGCAGCGCGCTCATTATCCGGGCTTGGCCAGGGACCAGGAGGCGCAGCCCGTAGGCAGCGGCTCTGGACAACGAGCCGCCCCACCCCGCCGAGCCGGCAGGAGCAGTACGGCGCGGCTCGAGCCACTCGTTAAAGAGCGTGCACAAAGCACGTGGAGCGCCGCCGCCGCTCAGGTACTTCGTCGTGCAGCTTCTCAGCACAGAGGTGTGCAAGGCGTTTCGCTCGGTCTGGTTGTGAGCCCGTTGTGCGCTCGCGCTGGCACGGGCAGTGACAACAGGCGGTGGGTTATTGTGGAGGGGGCTGTTCTCGCAGCTAGGAGCAATGGGCTCCAGCTGCAGCAGGGTTGGACTAGATGTGACCTCCTGAGAGCCCTTCCCACCCTCGTTTTCTGTGATTCTAGGGTTATTTTATTTTGCAAAATCCAGGCGGATTAAAATCCAACACCTACTTCTTCCCCACTTGCTATTTCAGGGAGGTTTTGGTGCCCAACGGCCTCTTTAATCCCACCTCTAGCACCGCCGAGGCCCTACAGAAGCCAGGGAAGCCTTCAGCTGCTGGCCAAATCCTCAGCGGATGCAAATCGATATAACTATGCTGAAGTCAGCGGAGACTCTGGCCCTGCGTGTTTCTAATTTACTTCCCGTGCTCATTTGTTGCCTAGAGATGAGACCAGTCCCCACGAGAGGCGTAGGTGGGCTCAGATTCACCTACTGAAGCTCATGCACTTGCACAAGGAACGAATTCGGGTCCGAGAGGTTGCTCCTGGCTGGTGGAGCTCCCCTGTTTTGCTAAATGCCTTGGCCCCAACAGAAGCGCTGATCTCTGGGCTCAATCTCCAGGGTCAGCTCCTGTCCCGCGCCCCGTGGATGGCCGGGCTAAATAATTGCAGCAATTCTCTCCGGCCTTGAAACCTCTGAATTAATTGATTTCAAAGGAGTTACCCCAGCGGAGAGTTTGGCCCAGGAGTAATGCACATGAACGTTACCTTCCACCGGGGTGGGGAAGACGATCCCCCGCCCAGCTGTTGTCTGAGAAACATATTTTTACGAGAATATGTATATTTTTTAAGCATGTGTTATTTATCCAATAGCTATTAACAGGCCCATTAAGGCCATACCAGGCCAGCATATGTCTAAGCATGTGCTCAAGAGCTTAATTAGCTTTCCCTGAGAAAAGAGATTTGCAACGCTAGTTAGTTAGAGGATCGTGACTGTAGTGCGAGATGGTCTGGGGCCTCTTGCCGCGCACAGCTCACGGGCCAGGTCTGTCGGGGAGCTAAGAGAAGGAGTCCTCACACCCAGGTTGACGGGGCCAAGCTGAAGCCGGACAAATACTTACCCCCTGTAGAAATCCAGCGTCGGGCTCGGGCCGCAGGGACGTGCACCGAAGCCCGGTTTGCAGTGGTGCGTGGGCCTGGCACTCACCGTCTGCGCAGGAGGGATAGCATCCCTCAGCCGGTACGGCAGTTCGGTTGGATCTGCACTACCTGCAAGCCCTCTCCATGCCGGCGTAGTGAGAACACATCACCGCGCTCGCCTCGCCCGCCGAGTCCAGGATCCGACCCGCCGAAGGTCCACGCGTGCAAGCGATTCATGCACAAAACACCAGATGACTTTGCAGTGCCGAGGGCTGCTGGATGGAGAAATGGGGCCGTCTTTATCTCCACTTAGAGAAACCCCATTCGCAGCTGGGGAAAAGCTGTGTGTAGACAGAGAGCACGAGATGCGATGCAGTGCAGAATCAGAAGCGATTCCCATCCGCCGTGGGGGTTTTTTGGTTTTGTTTGGGGGGGTTTCTGGAAGAGGTGGGGCAGATAGATCTGCCATTCGGTTCAGACATTAGCCTGGTTCAAGGCCCTCCCAAGGAAAGCAGTATAGCAATTAAAAGCGCTCCGGCTGCTCCGAGCACAGTTAGTGCCGGGGTGCTTCCTGCGGCTCCCTTGCATACTGCAGTTCTTCCTAGCTGTGCTAATGCAGTTTTGCTGAAGGCAGTAGGGTTGCGTGGATGTAACCGAGCAGAGAACGTGCCCCCGAGCGCAGCCAGGGCGGGGGAGAACGGCCAAAAAAATCATCCATCTGCTAAATGATGCTTTAGCAAACCCCATGAGCTTCGTGGGCTCCACGATTTGCACTGAAAGCCACCCGTGTGCACGGGGACGGCACGAGCACGCTGCACCATTCGAGCCTCGCTCAAGCAGGCTTTAATGAACCTCTGTGGTAAAGGTGATATTTTTATTAAACCAATGAGATCTAGTTGGTCTGAGAAAAGGTATCACCTTTACCACGAGTCCCGATTCCTTCCGGCGTGTTTGATCTAAGGCAGTATATGCAATATGAGATGCAGACTGCCGTCGGCAAAGCCGGCTGTTCTGTCGTTCCAGCGTAGCCTTGGGTTAGTGGTTGCTACGGGTCTGATAACCCTGACTAACGTGAGGATGATGATGATGATGTTGGGCGAACGAGTACAATTATCTTCCAGGGGTCTTACTAGCGAGTGCGCAGGTGGCTCCGTAGCCCAATTCTCGACCCGCGTGTCCCGTCGCGGTGAGCACAGGGGTTTCCAAGAGGGATGGGCACCACGTTGGATGATCCGATGGTCTTTTCTGTTCATCTTTTCCCCTTCTGTCTGCCGACGAGCTGTTTCAAAGTCTCGAGGTCCCTCCCAAAGAGTCTTCCTCCATTTTAGTTATTCCTGAGCAAGGGTCTCCCAAGTGTCGAAGTTACACTTCTTCACGTTTGCCGTCAGGGTGTCTTTGAAGCACTTTCTTCGCCCTCCGCTACTCCAGCTGTGAGAAAAAAGATTCCCCTTGGGGGCGGGAGTCAGGCACACGAACGTAACAACCTCACCCCTCCAGCCAAGTTGGTTTTGGATGGTCGTGGCCTCAGCGCTGTTGGAGCTTGCTTCGGCCGAGACGCGGATGTCCGTGCGTCTATCCTCCCTGCTAACCCGAAGGATCTTGCGAAGGCGCCGTTGGTGGTGCTTGTCCAAGTTCTTGAGATGTCTTCTATATGTGGTGCAAGTTCCCGAGCCGTACGGCAGAGTTGGATTGACGCCGGCTCGATAAACCAAGAGCTTTGTTTCAGCAGGGACGTCACGATTGAAGAAGAATCTCTTATCCGGGCGTCCAAAGGCTGCGTTCATGCATCTCGGGCGGCATTGCATTTCTACCTCACCGTCTGCCTTCGATGAAGGATGGCGTCCACGATGCCATCTCTAGCTAGCACGAGAACGGAGCAGGGCCGGCTGCGAAGGCAACGTATGAGAACCGTTGCAGCGGCTCCCGACGCAGCATTTGGCAGGGGTGACCCCAACCCCTTGCTTCGAGTCCTAAAAAAATGTAGTTCATTAAGGAAAATCCTCTTTGATTTTGATAATTAGCCTCCAGCGTTTTCTTGTCCAGACCCACAGCAACCAGGACCAGCAGGTTTGAGTCTTTGATCACGGCTTTAGTTTCCCTCGAAGGATAGTATAGAGAGCCAGGGGGAGCAGGAATGGACCCCAATTCATCCTGGGGCTTGCAGTTAGCTACTTGAGCCTCGTTTTTGCTGCTATTTAGTCGGTCTAATAAAAGATATCGCTTCTACCCCAAGAGTTTTGCCTGCCAAAACCTAGCACAGCACGGCTCTTCGAGTAGATGTGATGCATTTGATTAGACCAACTGAGTATCTAACAAAAGATATCACATCTACCCAAAAAACCTTGCCTGCTATGTCCTTAGACTAGCAAAATGCAGCCCGCCGGTCGGATGCAGCCAGCCAGGCCATTGTATCTGGCTTGCAGGGCCCCTAAAAAATGTAGAAAATGAATATTTATCTGCCTCGGGCTGCCTGTCGCGCGGCCCTCGATGGCTTGCCAAAACTCAATAAACAGCCCTCCACCCAAAATAATTGCCCACCCCTCCCTTAGACCAACACGGCTACGACCAAGACCCCAGAAACCCTAGCACGGACGCTGTGCAGGAAGGGCCGTGCAAACTCACCGACACCCCTGCTTCAGGCCCACTGAATTGGTGGGTCGGTTAAAACGGCTGCAGAGGACACAGGCCGTCCCCACGGCGCGACGAAGAGGGAAGCTGCTAACCGTAGAGGAAGAAAGAGGAAAGGCAGGGGATCGCTGATGGGAGAGGAAGTCGGCACCTACGACGCTGCATCCCCTGGATTCTTGCCGTGTCTTAGGAATAAAAGCCAAGAGGAGAGCGCAACCGGGGCACGGCCCGTTTGGGGCAGAGGGTCTCTCTTGCAAGGTGCTTGCTCAGCTCCGAGCCTAGCAGGTCCTGATTTTTTTTTGCTGGGCTACTGTGCTGCAGGTAATAACCGGGCTGACCCTCCATGCGGAAGGGGTTTCCGCCGTGATTCATGCGGCTTGTGGCCTGTTCACGTGCTTCGCAGGGGTCGGGGTCCCGTTGACTGAGCTCCGGGGTAGTTGACTCAAACTCTTGCCCACGCAGGTCCAAATAAAATTGTTGGTCTTAGCTGGCGGGCTGAGCCCTTTTCTGCCGAGCTGCAGCCTTAAGTGTATTTTTACGGCTAAGTTATAAACCCCAGGAAAGAAAAAAAAGAAAAAGAGCAGCGAAGGGAAGTGCTGACTTGGCCTTCGCTAAATGCCAATTATCTACAAAAGCGTTAAGAGGGGGAGGATGAAAAATAGGGTCATTTTCATGTTTTCCTCTGCTTCGAAGTAAACCGTCCCGTGAGCCCCTCGTAAGGACACGCGGCACGCAGCATGACCATTAATATGTATGGGCACGACAGCGAGCCGCGAACCTTGGCAATCAGAGCAGCTCCGCTTCCGGAATTAATATGGCGAGCGCCTCCGCGCGAAGTGGCAGGCGGGGGATGCTGGAGCAGACAGGGAGATCTTAAAAAAAAAAAATGGGGACTGACCTTTGGAGGGGAAGGAAAGCACCGAGCCTATGAAATATTAAACCCGCTCCTCAATCCTCAGGGATGCCGGCAAGACCTAGCATTGCATTCTCTATTACCCCGATGCTCCCAGACGGACCATGCAATCCGATGCCTTGGCGCTCCCGGTGTCCCACGCCAGGAAGAGAACCGCATTCCCTGTTATCCGGAAGGCGCAGGGTCAAGGGCTGCAGCCGTAACCAAACCCCACGCCCTGTGATGCCCCCAAAGTCTCCACCAGACCCAGCACGATGAAGGCCTGCCACCTTCATAGCCTCGCTATGGCGCTCAGCAAATGTAATCCAGCCCATTTTCATAGACTCTGTTGGCATGCCACTAGGAGCGTGACCGCATTGCCCTGCAGTGTAGACCTGTTCGCCATCGCTTCGGGCTAGATCTTCCAGTTCCCTGGGCCAATTCCAATTCCAGTTCTCCATTTCAGGACACGCTGGACCCAGCCATCTCGGTGCCAATCTCGGATTCTCTGCTTCTCAGCGGGCACGTCCACACGTGCCTCTTTTAAGTGCGCTTAGCCTAAAATCCCCATTTTTAAGGGGCCCCCTTAAGGCGCCTTCAAGATGGCAATTTAAGGCTTTGCGCGCCAAAATTTGATGCCTGCATCAAGCGGCTGTCAAATTTAGGCGTGGATAGCTAGGTCGCATTCGCACACGTGTAGACACGCTCGTGCACATTAATGCGGTGTGCACTGATGGATACACACCACGTTAATGCGCATTAGAGCATTTGCACGTGCACTAATGCGACTTAGCTATTCGCAGCGAAATTTAACGTGCCTTCACGCGCGTTCATGCACCCATGTGTAGACACGCACCTAAATGACCTTAACGTGCCTTAAGCAAAGACACACAGTTTCATAGTTGGTAGGGTCGGAAGGGACCTGAGCAGATCATCAAGTCCAACCCCCGCTGAGACATTAAGTTGCGGTGTGTGTAAATAGATGTGTAGACACACCCAGTCTGAGCCTGGCCAGCGCTACCCCCGTTTGAGGAAGTGCTGATCCCTTGCTGCCCCTCTCCACCCCGTCTCCCCTGCAAAGGGGATGCATTGCCACAAGCTTGTCAGCTTCCTAGGGATCTCAGAAGGGGACAACGCTAGCCCAAGTCTGGGTGGTGGAGGGCACATTTACGCTACATTGCTATTGCGATGAGCTACGGCGACATAGCATCAGTGGGCGCTAACCATGATGCCGCCGCTGCTGCGCTACCATGCAGTAGGATCGAAAATGACCCATGTTGCTGCCAGGACTGCACAGTACCCACCGCGCAGTGAGGGGCACGTGTAGACGCTCCCGGAGAGAGCAACCGAACAGGAAAGGAGGCAGCAAGCCCAAGAAGGAGAATTGAGAGCAGGGAGAAAGCCCGCACGTCCCTGCTTGGCAAAACGTCTCGTTTGAACAGAGTCCAAGGGCGGGTCTCTCTGTCTCTCCCTTATTTCAAACTCAGCCGTGTTGTCAGGCTTGGGAGAACCAACTGAGGACAGCAAGGAGATTCTTTTCCCCTCTTCCTTCTCCCCCCTCTTGCTTAAAGCCTGGAGCAAAGGATTTGCATAGGATCCATAAGCATCAGTGCTAGCAATGGAAGCGAGCAGGAGCTGACCTTTGTAGTAACCATCTACACCTCCGCAAATCCCAGTGGGAAAATGTTTCAAAGCTGCACCAAGGTATTAGCTGAGTGTGTCTTTCCCCACCTCCCACCCCGTCTGTCTACCTCTGGTTGCTGGCGAGAAGTAGGACAGAGCCGTTCTGGACGTTGGCCTCCTTGAGAGTCTCATGCTCCTCCAGCTGCCTGGAATTGTAGTAGAAGGTCTTCTTCCAAGAGGTGATGCCCTCCCGCACCAGGTGAGCCCGCAGGTCCATCACTGTGTCCCTGGGCCTGACTGTCAGGGGCATCAGCACGTCCTCATCAGCCAGGTGCACTTGGATGTGGTACTTCTTCCAGCGGGAAAGGCTCCTTCGGAGAGAATCCATCTTCTCCGGCGCAGCAGGACGGGAAGTGAAGCACTGAGGAGCATCCAGTTGAGCTGGTGAGGCAGGGATGTGGCTCTGAATTCGTTTCCTGCAGTGAACACCTTAAAAACCTCTTGCCAAACCTGTTCCTTCCAGCTGCTGCACTGCGTGCTCCGCATTCCAGGGACGAGCTCACCTGGCTCCTGCCGCCTGCTAGCTGCAAAATACTGGTATGAATCATTTCCCCTCCCCACCACCCCATAATAATTGCAATATATCATCGCAAAGCACTCCCAAAGTGCATTTAAAAACTGATATGTTGAAGTGGATGAGGGAGGAAAGACTTGCAGGGGCAGGCAGTTATTTCAGGCAGAGGGCCGCTTACTGAGTTTGGGCAAGCCATCGAGGGCTGCGTGACAGGCAGCCAGGGGCAGATAAATATTAATTTTCTAAACTTTTTGGGGGGCCTGGCAGGATGAATAGAATGGCTTGGCAGGCCACATCCGGCCCACGGGCTGCGTTTTGCCCACCCCTGGATTAGAGAGACGAATGGATCGAATGGGATCGCTCCCTCTAGTGCTGAAATGCAGCCATCTCTGGGGTGGGCCCTTTGCAGCCGTTCCGCGGTGACCCAGCAGCACAGCGTGACAGTTTAAATCAGGAAGAGAAAAATCCTCTCTCCGATAGAAATTTGGCCGGGAGAGTATAATTACCCACGTGGAGAGCTGAGCAGGCCATGGAAGCTAATTAACACCTCCTCGTTTGTGAAATGTGCCAGGGGACCCTGGACAGCCAGAAACACCCTTTGTCGGTCTCCACTGAACGATCAGCACTCGTGGCAGAGGCGATATCTTGTATTAGACCAACCAGATTTTTGCAAAAAGACTTTTTTTTTGTACAGGTCTCTCTCTCCACTGGAGAATCACAACTCATGGTAGAGGCGATATCTTGTACTAGACCAACTAGATTTTTGCACCAAAAAAAGTATTTTTTTGGTGCAAAAATCTAGTTGGTCTAATACAAGATATCACCTTTACCATGAGTTAATGATTCCTTTTTGCCTCTAGACCAATATGGCTACAAGCTGGATACATCCATTGAGTGATAGCACCTCGAAGGAGCGATGCTTAGACCCTGCACAAGAGCTAGACACCCACGTGGGCCCCTAAGCTGTGCACTCCTGCACTGGGGTGGGTATCAGACGGATACCCCGCCTCCCAGATCCATCGCACGACTGATTCACCTGCCACGGGGTGGCTCATCCCCCGTCTTCCACTTCCTTGCAGGTCTCCCATCTGATTAACAATCTGTCCGAAACCTCCTGCACGCGCGGTGGGAAGCGTCAGCATCACAAGACGGCGGGCGCACAACGGGAGTGAGCCACGGCTCGGCTGTCCCTGCCGCGACGGGAGCGGACCGCACCTTTCGTGTATCCCGCGCACCTTTGAGATGGAGGGGAAGTGCTGTCAACTCTGCGATTATAATTGAATAATCCTGCGCGGCAGACAGTGGCAGCCGCGGAAGATAATTCTTTAGAGAAAACATCATCTAGATAAGGAAGTGGCTTTTTTTTTCCCCCCCAGAAAGATCGGGTCACCTTCTTATCTCGTAGGTAATTTCCTGCAGCCATATTACATGAATGAATCCCCTGTGCCCGTTCTCTAGTACGCGGAATAGCGTTGTGCACTAAAGCACGGCAAGATATTTGTCTTCCAAGTCTTCTCTTCGTTATACAGTGTCGGGCTCTCAAAGGAGCTCATCTCCCCTTTATTAGGCAACGACTAGATGAATTGCCAGACCTTCCAGCTGTGGCCTTTTGCTTCTGAAGATTGCTGGGCAGAAATGCCCTACTCCCTTCTCTTCCCGGTGGGAGCGATGGAGAATATCTCCTGCCCCCATGCCCTTCTCACCCTACTGTCACCGAGGACCATAGACACTCTCTTTCCGTACCCTCCCCTTGCAGGAAAACAAGCTCCTGGCTGCGGTTTTCGGCAGATCTGTCCATTGTCGAGCAGGGAACGTACTTCTGAGTGAACCGGGACTCTTAGTTCCTATTTCTGGGTCTGCCATCGGCTCGCTGTGTGCGCTCGGGGCTAGTTGCATCACCTCCATCCCTCAGTTTCCCCATCCGGAGATGGCAACGACCTGAGCCATTGCGGTGTTTGCACAGCCCCTCCGAGAAAACGCTCACAGCCCTTTTTGCACAACAGGAACATCTTCCTTTGGAGGATTGAGAAGCCGGGTAACAGCCCCTGAGACGTGTCTGTAATGATCCTGGTGTCAGGACGGCGAGTGCCCCCGCTACCTGGAGGGAGCAATGCCACAGCCAGTTTTCTAATCGGAAGTTAGGGCCCTGACTTTGTGCCCCGACATCTAGCCCCCTCCACACAGTGTCTGATGTCGGGGGGTCGTTAGACGCCGCGGGTAGCCAACAGCTCTGCAAATGCAGGCCTTCATTTGAGCGCGCAAATGCATCTTGGGGTAAAGTTCACCCTCCCGCGCGGCAGCTCGGATGCATCATCCTCTGTAAGGGAGCCAAATTTGTCTCTGGTGCAAAGCCAGGCATCCGGGGTGAGCTGGGACCAGGTCCAGTTCTCGCTGCAGGCCAAGGGCAGACTATCATTGACTTCATTTGGAGCTGGAAGAGTTCCCCGAGCGCACCAAAGTGTGAACGCTTTGGCCAGGGAGCGCCAGGGGAAGCAGGAGGCTTTCGCGTTTCAGCTGAGCCCATCTGGTGCCGGTGAGTCCATCACATTCATCCTCCCGGGCTCCGTGACAACCTGACAACTGCCAAGCACCTACCTCAGACACCTTGCAGACAGCTCCTGTTTATTTTTAGAGCTGCTCTTTCCATCAAGTCTCAGATGCGTATCATTAAATATAGAGGGAGAGGGAGAGAGGCAGATGCATCTAGCTGCGGCGGGTTAGTGGTTTTTATTAGCCTGCGATGCATTTGCAAACTCCTTTCGACTCTTGTAGCCGCCACCCGATACGAAGGCACCTTGGTTTTGTGCAGAGCAGCGAGGCCCCGTCCTGCAGGAGCCGGGGAGAGCAGAGCAGAAAAGCCAGGTTATGAAATATTGAAGCGCTGAAGCCCTCCCTGGGACATGGGAATGTCTAATGCCAGCTCCAATTAATTTCGAATTTTTCATTAAACCATTATTAAAAGCAAGGGGACAGGAGAAATAAGGGGAATTGACTTGGGCAGTATATTAAGTACCTTAGTTTTGCCTGAGGATGTTTTATTATCTGTCCACGGCAATTATTGCACAAGCTCCTGATGGTTGGGGGATAAACAGAGGTATGGGATAAAGTTCTCCGAGCTGTTTCCTCCCAGTTATTTTAATCTCTCCCCCCGCAACCTTCGCATCGCCGCCTGCTTGGGTGATGTGCCTGGCATGTCGTATGCGTCTGGAGGACAAGGCAGAGTCAGAGAGCCAAGCCTCGGTGATGATGTATAACCCCAGCATTATTTACAAATCAAATCAAAACTTATTGACTTAAGCCTCTTCCCATATCAAAGGCAAACAGAAGGCGTGCAAACAGGCAGAGAAACACATATTAGGAAAACAAGGAAAGCAATTTAAAAGCAGGCGGGCTATGATATAATGTATACATGTATTTTAATGCAATAAAACATCAAGATTTATCCAGCTCAGGCAGGCTTCTCACTCATGGCAGGCACTTGCTCCTGCTTTTCGCATGCAAAAAAGAGCTGCCAAAGGACGGACCCTCTGATTCGCAGCTTGAGTTGGTGTCAAGAGGGTGACCCGGTTCCCAGGCCTGGCATGAACGGGGCGAGCTCAGCAAGGACATGCATTTTGAACCAGACGTAGCAGTGGGAAGCACTGGGAAGGAAGACACCTAAGCACCAGGAGGACAGGATTTCACAGCGAGCGTCGCCTGGCTAAGAAGCAAAGGACCCTATTGGGATTTGGATCACCCAGGTGTAAATGCAGTGCAACGCCATTGGTTTCGGTGGGGTTGTGCCAGCTTTATGCCGCCGTAACCCAAGAACTGCATTTGGCTTGAAGTTAAAACGTCAGAATTAAAAATTTCAAAATGAAAAATGCGACGTTCAAGAAGCACATCAGCTGGCCGTCGTTGTTGAGGGTGATGTCGCGAGCCGGGTCGGTGTGGAGTCAGGTAGAAGGCAGGGTAGATTTGCACCTTATAACCCGGGGCGGGCGATTATTTTGGGCGGAGGGCCACTTACTGAGTTTCGGCAAGCCATCGAGGGCCGTGTCACTGCAGGGCAGGGCAGATAAATATTACTTTTCTACATTTTTAGGGGCCCCGCAGGCCGGATAGAATAGCCTGGCGGGCCGCATCCGGCCCCCGAGCCGCATTTTGCCCACCCCTGTAACGTAAGCTGGTCAAAGTGGATATATATCCGTGTATAGCAAAAGCAGGGTGCTGTACCTCACTTCATCAGGTGAAATGGCATCAGCCTCAGGCCTTGCAGTACTCACGCCCGTAGGATGGTCTATACTGGGAATGATTTCCTTCTCTTCCCTGGGGTCTAATGGGGTTCAGCGCTGGCACTTGAGTGGAGTTCGCTCGCAGGGATGCCGGGAGAACCTAGGAGTCGTTGCTTGAGGTCAGCTCGTTAGCGCAGCACCGCCTGCCTCTTCCTCCCTGGCCAGAAAAGGAGCAAGGCCCGATGGTGCCCAGCCTCATCGTGGCAATGCAGGGAGAGGAAGCCCTACCAGGCGCGAGTCCTGCCGTACAGCGTTTTCCTCCGGAAAAACAGGTTGGCCAAACCTGTCTGGTAGAGACCTGCCTGTAATGACCCAGCGGGGTCATTTTAATAGCACCACCTATATTTTGCGTAGGGGGAATTGGAGGTGTGGTGGAAATGAAAGACCCGAGCCCAGCAAAAACCACTGGTGGAGTGAGGCTCAGGCTCCAAGGCCCCTGTTTGCTTCCCTAGCGCCAACCTACATTTCGCAAGGTGTTCAGTCCCGTGTGCCGGGCAGCCGCGGCAGCTAGCTGTGCTTGAGAAGACAACAAGGGTCTAGTACTTCAACCAGAGTAACTTGACGGTACAACTCCAAGCTGGGGTTAACGATTGAGATCATCCTCATCCCCGTGATTAGTTGATACCTTTATACTGCTGAACTGAAAGGCTGGGACCAGTTCGGGCGCCCGAGGCCGCGTGGTGTGCAACCACACAGCAAAGGTAGCACCCCAAATCGCTTGGGGCCAGCGCCGCAGAAGGCAGCGAAGAGCCTGCCAAGGTGCTGCCGTGATGTCCTTTGGGGTAGGTGCCTACGCACCTTGGAGCACCTGGGCTTCTGGTGCAAGCAAGCACTTTTCATCGGAAGTTTTCCGGGCAGGTTACTAAGGAGAGGTACAGTCTTTTAGCACTGGAATAGCAGGTCTCACGAGCCACCTGCTGCCAGGCTCGTCTCCAGGTGCCGGGTTTTTTTTCTTCTAGCAAGACAGAGAAGAGGAGGGATATTGTTCTGCTGGCCACGAAGTGCTCTCGTTTCTTGACCGGGCTCCCAGGAGGCTCGTACGGCCTCAGAGCATCCAGCGCCGCCTTCCCTACAACATCTTTCCAGCAGGGCTGGGAGGGTGCAGGGAGGCTTGTCCGATTCCTGGAGCTTTAGTCGTCTCGGGCCTTGCAGTCGATAAAGCTGGACGTCGAGGGTTTTCTCCAGGGTTTGCTCGGTGCGAGTCGGCGGCTGGGACCAGATGGATAGCAGGGGATGGAGCGAGGCAGTCGATGGCCCGTGTCTCGCCAGGCACAACTACAGACCGTCTTACTGAGCCCCAAATCATCCAGCCCTGCGTAAAGCCCAGCCTCAGCATTTGACTCGCCCCCGGCCCTTCCCGCTGCGAGCGCCGTGGCCGCCAGCGCGTCGCATTGCTCCGTTTCGTCCGAAAGCTGCCTCCAAGCGCCCGAAAGCTGCTGCGCTCTGGTCCGTAGGGGCCGGGTGAAGGCCGTGCAACCGCAGCAATGGCACGGGGCCTCGAGAGGACCCCGGGCCCCGGTTGCATTATGGTTTTGTTGCAGTCTGGCCATTTCAGATAAAGAGGAAGGGCCGGAAACAGGACCATGGAAGCAGGAGCGGATGGAGAATGCGGGAATAGTGCTCGCCTGTGGGGACGCGGTGCTTAAAACGTGTGAAGAAACGATAGACATATTGTAAGTAGCATGAGAAGAGCGGGCAGCCGTGGAGAGCCCTTGCTCGGCCCCAGCCGTCGCGCCGCCCCCGTGGCGATGGCTTTGGAGAGCGCTTGCAACTGGGGGGCGAATAACCCCGCTCTTTACTTTCGAATCCAAGCCAGGCTGCATAGGCAGAAACCTCCCCCGGCTCCAAGCAGGCAGACGGGACAGGCAGGAGCCGTGGCGCAAATCGGGACGAGCTCAACTGAACATGCATGGACAGAGGTCGGCACCAGGACGGTGCAAAACTAAAGTGAGCCCCTCGGTGGGGACCCGGCTGCCCGTTTCGGGGCAGGTCCCCGCAGAAACGCTGGCGACCTGGAGTGCAAGGTGCGCAGCTGGCGCCGGTCGCTCGCAGCACATCGGCTTTGGGGGCGCGTAGTCTTTCAGGTGACCTGGGAGAAAAATAAAGGATCTGAGGCTCTTCCAGCCACTCCAAAGGGAGCAAAATGGGCACGGCTGTTTCTCGGGCAGCAAGGGGAAGTGGATTTGTGAACCTGCGCTGCCACCTCGTGGCAAAGAGTCCTCCCGCCGGGAGAGGAGCGGGACGGGGAGAGCGGTCTGCAGGGCAGGCTCGACTGGGCGCTGTGGGACGCTGCTGGAGTTAATGCAAAGGCTTCTGTAGAGAGAAGGGAAGGACTGACCATGAGCTTGGAAATGGGGAGGTGTGGGTTCGTTTCTCGGCCCCCCCGCCCCACGCTTCCCGCGTGCCCTTGGACAAGCGCTGAGGCTCTGTGCCTCAGTTTCCCACCGGCAGCCTGTAGCCAGTACCAGTGAGTGTGCAGCACGGTCCCGGGGAAAGAAATGAGGCGACGTGCCCAAGGTCACCCTGCTGCTCTGTGGCAGAGCCAGCGTTTAGCTCTGGAGCCTCTTTAACCCCAAACACGTGGCTCCTCTCGGAGGTAAGACGACAGGCTTTGCGTCCCACCTCGTGCTAGGGAGCGTGTCCAGCTGCGGGACGGCCGCGTTTAGGGGAGAGCCAGGGGGGCTCCAGGGCAGGCCGTCACATTTTCTTCCAAGCGTTGACTAGCAGGCGGCCGGCGAAGCCCCCGTGCCAGCCACAAATAACTCTCGCGGGAGGAGGGTGCGGGTGGAAACTCTGCCTGCCTTTGCCATCAAGGCGAATCCCTCCCATCTGTGCTGGAAGGGGCCTCGCTGCTGCAAAGGATGCTGCCAGCCTGCTAACGAGAAGCACCGCCAAAGTCCCGGGTGCAGAAACGGATGATTCAGTCTCTCTTGGCAGCCCGGGCCTCTCCACGAACTGCACTGCCTGTGCTATTAGCCAGGTGCATTAGTACGTGTGTAGGATGGGACTGACTTTCCGTCGTAGCACCAGATACTGGCACTCGGAGAGATGGATGGCTCACCCGGGGTTGCGTCTCAGGGGACGAGGCAAATCCCATGTCTTCAGCAGACCCCGCCAAATGCCAGCAGGAAGGCCCGAGGTGTCTGGATCGTTGGACCCCGCTGAGAAGCGCAGAGGTATTCCTGCTGCGATCCATAAGCTGCGACTCAAGAGCACGTGGAAGAGGTTTGAGCCCCTCTGGGGACCGGGGGCCGGGGCAGGGAGGAGATCTATGAACAAGCCAAGCCTGGGTTTTGTGCTTAGCGAGTCGGGGCCGCGTGCTTTTGTCGTTTTGTCGCTGCACACGTGAAGGGAAACGCCACGAGGAGCTCGCACGGGGCTGCCTCCAGCAACGCCGTGCGCGTGGTGTGCGGCTAATGCTGCGCCGTCGCGCTCACGTTGCTGGAGCGGAGAGCGCGGAAGCGGGGTGGAGGGGTAGGGGACCGTCGCATCGCAGCACCAAAGCAAACCCAGTAAAGAACAAGCCCCGGCATTTTGTCCCACGCCAGCAACTGGTTTCTTCTCCCAATTCGAAGCCTTTCCCACACGAACTCATCCAGCCGTGCGGCTGAAAGGGACTGGGGCCAGTTTGTGAGAGCAGAGCCCGAGGCCTCAGCTTCTCGCGCTGCTGAAGGGAAAGGGCTCGAGGCTGGGTCCCAGCC
>JAGPOW010001806.1:4311627-4332081 GCA_030014935.1 Caiman crocodilus | reverse complement strand
GGGCCTCACACATGGGGACCATTGCTCTGGTTCGGGGATCAGCTGCTGAGCTGGGCCATTTGGACATGGTTTAGGAAATGAATGGGTGGACAATGCAAAAATATTTTATATTTATAAATATAAATTCTCTCTCTCTACATCTACATGTTGGAGGTAAAGTTATGCGTCTATATAGATGGATCTAGCTATATATGTAATGGGTTTTTTGTGTGCTTTGATCCGCCAAGTGAACCACAAAGGCCACTTGGCAGAGTTTTGGAGGTAAAGTTTTATATCTATCGCTATCGAGCTAGCTCTAGCTCTACAGATAGATTTATCTCTGTAAAGAGATATCGATAGATCTACCGATATAGATATCCATCTATAGATATAGAGCTCTATCGATCGATTGATCAAGAGACAGATATAGATATAAAACTTGACCTCCAAGACTCTGCCAAGCAGCCTTTGTGGTTCACTTGGCAGCTCAAAGCACGCATAACCCCATTATACAGTTTGCGCCACGTAACTGCGTGCCCCCATCCACTGCCCTCCTCCGGGCGCTTACCCCAAATAGTGTACGCCGGACCCCTCTCCACCAGATGTGGTCTGCCATTTCTTTCCCGTCGTCGTCTTCTGTCTAACATAGAGGAGAGTACCGGTGGGGTGGGAGATCATCCACGCAGGGACAAACCTGAGTTTGCATTTATCTGCTTGGTTCATCTGCTTCTCTCTTTACACTTCGCCCATCTCCTCCCACCTCTGGGCACCCTTCAAAGGAGCTGGCTGGAGGATCGTGGCCGGAAGAGGAGGCCTCCGCAGGAGATGGTTGAAGGGTCCGGGATGAAGTACAGTTTGGTCGGGGAGGTGAGGCCGAGACCCAAGAGGAAACTCTGATGTGCTGTTTTTACCCCTGCCATCTTAGCGCTTGAGCAAGTCACCCAACTCCTCCATGAGGGTAAGGCAGCGGCAGCCTCCTCACCTTCGTCAAGTTTGCTTAGTGAGGGGCCACCTTAGTAATAGCGCTCATCGTGCCGATGAGTGAAATGATAATAACTGGTAAAGGGAGGCGATCTGGTGATGATGATACGGCCCCTGTTCTGGGGGCTGCAGTCACCAGGGACCCTTCTTCTCCCGGTGGCGTGTTCCAGTCTAGCCAGGCAGCGGGCGAGGATGGGGAACTGGCCGGTCGGCGCTGGCCTGCGATCCGAGACCCGGGCTCGCATCTGCATGCTGCAACCACGTGGCTGTAAAGCACCCGCACTGCAGGACGAATGCACTGAGGATTGCAGGGTGCTCCGGTACCACCGTGATGGGGAACACGTGAAGCCGTTGGCATGGGTGGGTGTCAGCCCAGCCTGGGGGTGAGACTCACTCTGGAAGGCCTAGCACCATCTGGGCGTCTCTTTCCCTGGCCCCCCGGGGCATTGCAGGGCACCGACATGGAGTAAGGGTGACCGGGGGGCAGGGGAGTCAACCCGACCTTCTGTAGAAAGCCAAAGCAATGTTGGTTCCAGCTGCAAAGCCTTGAAGGGAAAGTGCTTCCCGTCTCTCCCGCAGCCTCAGCTGGTCACTGGTTCCCAAGCCCAACAGATGTAGGACAGCAGGACCGACGATGACGGTTGCTCAGGGAGTGCACTGCATTCCTCCTGATCTGTTCCTGGAAAGGCAAGGGGCAGAGGGGAAATGCTTGTGTGTTCAGGGAGTGTCTACATGTGCGTTTATACCGGCTTAAATTTACCGCGCAGCAAGCAGGAATAGGTCCGTGTCTACACGTGCAGGCGTTAAAGCGCATTAACGCTGGGTGTGGACTGACTTGGGATTAAAGTTGGACTAAAGTGAGTCCCACGTCAGTCCACACGCACCGTGTCACTGGGCTGTAAGGTGTTTACACATGCTTTACTGCACAGTAACTAATCAGGCGTACATTTGATGCTTGCACAATCAAATTTACACTCACGGCGGCATAAGTCACCATATACACTGTGCAGGATGGGTGTGTATGTGTAGTCATGCACCCATACTATGCAGTCATTTCAGTTACTGCGCAGTAAACGCGCACGTGTAGACGCACCCAGGGTTACTAAAGAACAGTGAGATACTCCTTTACGGAAAACTCCTGTTGTGAGGATCCCTTTTCCGTAAGTCATATTGAACCGGAGCCAGAATGATCTCCTAGCTCTAGAAACATATAGGACCTACAGCAATGGTCTCCATCTGCATTGACATCCGTGGGCCCGAGCCAGCCACTCTCCCGAGCAAGGAGCAGGAGTGGAGCGTGTTGGCTTTCAGCCACCTTTGCTCTCGGAGTTGCCCAAGGTCTTGCAGGGCCAGTCCCAAGAACCGGCCAGTATTAGCAGTCACTGCAATGCAGCGCCAAGAAGGAGAATGAACCAAGACGTGGCGTAACGTAGCCAGGTACGGCAGCAGTTGCGGAAGAGAGGCTTAGCAAAAACAAGGCCAGAATTGCAAGCAGATCTGCACCGTGTCCAGCCGCCAGAAGAGCAGCAGGGAACAAACAGTGACAGCTGCTGAAAAGATGGACTCGTTTCTTCGCAGATAAATACAAATGAAACCCTTCGAATGGATAGTCAGGAACTCCAGCCCAGCCCTGATGGTTTGGGAAGTGAGCCCATGCAGGGTGAGATTCCTGGGCTATTATCAGCCGTCTGCTACAACCTTCGGATCAAACCCCCGGGGGTCTTGGGCAACGGGGGGCAAACTGAGACATGGAGCAAGGCTTAGCAAAGCTGGGCAGAGAACCCCTGGGCTCATGCTAACGGGATGAAAGATTTAGCAATGCATATGCACATCTGCCAGAAAAGATGCTCCCTGCCCCAAAAAGCTTCCAGCCCAAGCCATCATAAGCACAGTTAACTGGCATGTCTGGGAGGGACGTTCCCATTGCTCGACACTCAGCGCGGCACGGTGAGCCAGCAGGCAGTTCGGAGGCAGGATGCCAGTGGTATCCTGAGCAGGGTCTGGTGGCTCCTAAAGAGATGCAAATTGTCAGGCAACTCAGTGAGTGTGCCCCTGCTGTCCAGGCCATCAGGTCAGCACCAGCCCAGGAGAGCTGTGCTCCTGGAGGGGAAGGGCCTCATCCAGCAACACCCCAGGTAGCAGAGGAGGGAGCCGCGGTGCAGCGGGGGCTGCTGGGACACCCCACATTTTGGAAAACTAGCCAGTTCAGTACCCAATTCTCCGGCTGTCATGACAGGGCTCTGCACACCCACCTAGCACGCAGGCTCAGTGTCTGTAGTCGAACGCACACTGCTCTGCGAGTGTGCAGCAGCTGCCCTCTTGTCCAGCAGCATCACACGCCTCTAGCTGGCAGCACGTACTGGCCAGAAAGGTGCTGGGTGAATGCAAGCCATGACAACGATCAATACATTTTATTTGTTCGTGCCGTTGTTTCTGCAGCCCCTGCAGTGCCTTTTAATTTATGGCCTCGCCTGAGCTCTTTAAACTGATTCCAATACGTGGTGCCATCAGCCTTTACTGCTGTTGCTTTATCTTTGGGCCACCCAAATCGTAAGAACCGCATGCGGACGCTGCCTGGCAGGGGATTCGCTTTGTTCATTTCCCCCCTGCCAGCGTAGGTGCGTCCCCCACGCCACGCGCTGCTGTGCTTTTCAGTCTAGATTGCAATGATCTGGACAGCGAGACCTTCACCTTAAGGACTGTTCTGCAGCCGGGTACGTTTTGCTGGACGGGATTCATGCTCTGAGCCACCGGGGAAGGAAGGATGACTGGACCGGCTTTTCCAAAGAGCTCAGCCCACTCCGTGGCATTTGAACAATCTGGTTCAAAGGGTTATCAGCAGGGATCCTGTTTTTCTCTGATAAAAACTAATCCCCAATTTTCAGCTTAAAAACGTAGCCCCAAATCCATATTTTTCCACAATTAAAATGAAACACCACTAATATATATACACACACATACACACCTATAAGTGGCATTTCATTTTAATCCTGGAGAAATGTGGGTTTGGGGTTACTTTTTTCAAACTGAAAATTAGGAATTTTTAATTTTTTTTATTAAAGAAAACCAGGATCCCTGGTTATCATCCCAGCCAAACACCTCTGGAAGCCCATATTGAGGGGTTTAAGTGGAAAGGAAAAATCTGCTAGAGCTCTCCGTTTTTAGCAGAGCGCGCCCCGGTTTCTGGGGCTCTGTCGAATACGCGACTATACTGGCTTTCGGCCCATGGTCAGAGGAAGGCTTCAGTCCTGAAGCTCATATAGGTCAGGAAACAGGTCAACCAGAAGCAGACCTCTGTTCCTGCCCTGGTTTCCTGTGGAAAAAAATGTCATTAAACAATTGTGGATCGGCTGTATTGCCAAGTGGTTAGCAGGGACAGAGATACAGACCCATTGCTCAGATGAGGAAGTTGGGAGCCAGATGCCTCCATTCTCTGCGGTGACCTTGATCCGCACAGCGGGGCTTGTACCGGCTGAGCCCAGATCTCGAATCTACGTTTTATTGGTTCCTGCCCGTACGAGGAGGATCCTGCCGGCTCTGCCTTCACGGCCAGGATTGCCAGTCGAAGATGTGCGCGCAGCACCTACCAGCTCAGGACATAAGTCATCGCATCGGGGATGAGACTTGGCACAAGACGTTGACAACGATCCAGATCCCACGGAGAACAAAGTATTCAACAGTGCCACTGCGTTAAAGGAGAAACCTCCCTCCCACGTGCAGATGGTGAAAACCAGGGGAGAACGAGGAGTCTTTCAGTCTAGTGCAGCGCATGCTATCCGATCCCCTAGAAAACCATACCAGGCACCAAGTGGTACCTCCTCCACTTGGCTGCTAACTAGCCTCACCTGGTGGCATAGTCAGGGTACAAAGCTGTGGTATAATGAGGTATTTTAATGTTTCGCACAAGGCCTCCCAATTGACAGGGATAAACTGAGCTCTGGGTTCCTGCTCTAGCAGGTAACATGGCAAGACTGTGAACTGCAGCAACAGAGCTGGTCTCCTCCCTGTGCTCTTAACTCGAATTCACCTTTAACAGCAACCGAGTCAGCCTGACAAATTAATTTTACTATCAATCTCTTCTTTGGGCAGCAGGCATTTTAAGCTGCCGGAATGGCAAGATGGTATCTGTTTCAATGCAGCCTTTTCTCTCCCTTAAATTTTTTTCCCCAAGCTTTAAAAACAATCTCACTTCTCACCCACAGGCAAATATGAGGACTGTCAGGAGCAAGGGCAGGTTTTTGTTCATTATGGCCACATGGAAACAAGGGCTAATGAACATATATCCCCAGCTGCAGTGTTGCAATGAGGTTTGATTTATAGCATTAGAATAACAAGTTTTAAACCCGACACACTAGGGATTGCATGAGCTAATACAAGTCAGAAAGCAGTATTCTGTCAAACGATAATAGATTATTTTCTATCAGAAATAGATAAAGAGCTGCAGAAATGCATGCTGCTGTTATTACAAGAAGTTAATGGAAGAATTTAGCGAGACAAGGGTTTTAATGCTCAGATTATTGGAAGTTATACATTGAATTCGAGAACTTGTAACTCTGGACAGATCTTTCCAATTACGCATTTCAGCTGCAAATAGACTTGTAGTTCAAGCCATTCGCAAATGGTCAATTATACAGAACACTATCTGCATGCACATAAGGCATTTGAGGCGGTGCTAGTTGGCACATACGGAGAATGTTTAGATCCCAAATATGCAATGTATTCTGCTCATGCAAGGCTTTGCAATCTTACTGAAACATTTAACTGTCATTAATATTGATCACCTGAAATTCACCACCAAGGCTGCTCTGTTTAGAGTGTAAAGCAAGAGCGCGGCATTGAGAAAGCTCGGGGTACTGCCTTTAGACCAAACACAAAGGTCAGACAACTGTACAGCAATGACGTATCTCCCAAGTTACTGTACTGAAGTAGTAAAAATCCAAAGAAAATCTTGTTTGCGGATCCTACAAAATTATCTTTTGACCTTACAGCAATGCAGGTATTTTTAGTGGTTAAAATTGATAGGCTGTCCTCCGCAGGTAAGGACATTTATGGTAGATTATCTAAGCCTAAATGTCTTTACAGTCTTCAGCAGCAGCTTTAGCTCTTTGTCCTGTTAAAATCTCAAATGAAAATAATTTATTCCCCTATTGAGTGCTCAGCACTTTCAAGGCCTGCCCAAGGCCAGTCTACTCCCACTGAAGCATAGGTTGAAATTTATACTGTAGCAGAAACGTACTTCTCAGTACTACGATACCGATTTCTTTGCACATCCTTGCTGGCCTGCCACTATTCCATCTCAGAGTAGTGCTATGTCCACTTAGGCGAGAGAAATCTGACCTTTAGTTTCACCAGTAGGCCTCGTCAGCATTTGATTTAGAAACCAAATCCCCAGAGGCAGCTGCCAGTGACTCAATCAATGACATTCTTTCTGCCTCAATGTCTTCATAGCTATGGATATGCGCACCATTCTGGATGATTTTAATGGGGCAGTGCTTTTTTTCCCCTGTAATGAATGGAGCACTGCCAACAATAGAGCAAACACTCTTGTTGGAAGCTCCTAAAGGCAGCATCTTCTAGGTGAAATAACACTGATGCCCTGTCTGCTGGGGATCATTAAAGGGTGCAGCTGAAAAAGCAGAAGTTCCTTTTCACTCTTCCTAATGCCTTGTACTTAATATTCAGACCTGCCTGATAGCTCTGTACACACATACGCTCTCTCTCTCTTGCAAAGATATTGCAATTTTTTCAATACTTTTCTTGCAGCAGAATATGGCCAAAGACCATGGAAACAAGTGTTAGCTGTAAACTGGTTTTATTATTTATGAAAAATGGAATGTTTCATTAACAGAAACTTAAGTGGTGTGGAACAAGAACACATTTATTACAAAAAAAAGCTGAACAAACAAATGAGTTCACATAGTATTTCAGCTACAATATGGCAGCATTTTCTTTAATTACATAAATTGACGGTGACCCTGGGTAACAGAATTCACCACTGTCGCCATCTTGCATTCAAAGAAAATTAAAATTTTCAGTAGCGGCGGGTGAAGCGTGGATCGTTGGGTCTGTTTGCTCTGTCCTGCCCTGCGAACCCTTGCATTCCACTACTCTGCATCATCTGGTTCTGGTTTCCACCCTGAATGAAGCCCCCACGCCTAGAGAACAAGGCCAAACATTCAGGAATTTTATAAGCTGAAAGTTAACGCATTGCTTTAAGTTTGCAGCATTTACCTTTTGAGTCATTTTTTTTTATCCTTGAAATACAGTGCACGAGATAAAACCGCTGGAACATTCTTGTCTTAAGTGACACATCACTAATGGTAATGAGACTAAGAGCTGGTGCTCTCCATGGCTACGCACAATTCTTTTAGCTCTTGGAACGTCCAAATGATTCAATTAAAAGAAGCGTGCACAAGTGTGGGATTTAGAAGAATAGGAAGTGACGGGCGTGGACCAAAAACCCTTGACAAAGCTTCTTACCCTGACATTCCTCCTCGATTCATCACGTGGCCTGGTCCTGACTGACCAGGCATACCTCTTTCACCACCTGGTGAAAAAGCAAGAAAAGCATTTTTAATAGGAAAATTTAACCACCCCCCTTGCTCCCAGAATTTTGCTTGCTCGCTTTGTAATGCTGTTACTGTTAAAAGCTCTGTATGAATTTTAACTACCACTAAAAGTTCAGTAGCAGCAATTCATAGGAAAAAACCACAATCACGCTGGTAAGCAGCAAGTGTACCTTGCCATCTCTCATGATCCCGTCCCATCATTCCTCCATCCACATTTCCCTGCCATGAACGATCTTGATGCCCCTCTAACTTTCGACCATGATCTCCCCAGTCACGTCCATCTCTTAAAAAAAATAAAAGAAAAGCTTCCAGGTGCGTCCCTCATCAATTTGATAGCATAGGGTGAAGTCAAATACCAGACCCCATACATAAAAGCTGATTAAAATCACGTACAAAACTACATCTCTACCTGCCCCATACTTATAAGCACCCCTCTCTCTTTGGACAAACCCTAATTAGAAACTTGCTGGACAACCAGCCCATCACAAGGAATTGGATTTTCTCAGCATGGGTCGACACAGACACGAACAGCTGATACCGCAACACAGCTCCATTAAGCAAATAACGTCACTTCAAAGTTACAGTGGCATAAATTTGCTCACTGAAGCCTTTGAAAGGATACTTCTGGGATTCCAGCAGAGTCCCAGCCTATAAGGATTCTGAGCCAATTGCTCTGAATACTGTTGTCAATCCAGACCATTATGCATGAGCTAGTCTCTGACAAGATACTGGAGCACAAGGGCCTGAAGTACACCTCATCTGCCGAAGAGCCAGCCCTTCCAATAGAGTGGTTGCTACCAGCAGAGCAGCTAGTTCAGCAGCTCTGTGCTCACTACATTCTTGAGGTGCAAGGGAGCTACCTGTGCAAGTTTCTTGCCCATCCGAGGGAGAACAGCCCTTCGATGAAAACATCTGGAGAGGACTGCTATTTGTAAAACTGCACCCACTGTTGTTCTTTGGAAGTACATTTGAGGTTTCAAAGAGCATTAGCATGTTAAGCGCTGGTGAGCGATGGCCCGCATTTCCACCTACTAACCGGGACTGTGGGGGGATCCCTCTCCCTTCGCTCATTCTTCTGTCAGACCCGTAGCTGCCCCAGCTGTCTCGTGCATCCCTCGAATGGCGGTCTGGTCCTCCATGCCGCTCATCTGGATAATGCTGAAAGGCAAAATGGCATGCACAGGAATGCCATAGTCTTCCTCTCAGAGGTATACTAGTGAACAACCTTAAACCACTGGAATAGCCTATCGGAAGTCAGCACAAACTAGGACAGCAAGACTCAATGAGGTCCGTCTTTGCATGAGCTTCTAGAGCTTTAAACACTACCTGTTTTATTCTTCACTCACTCTTACTTCTCCAGTTTATTCTGGGTGCCAACTCCCTTTTATTGTCACACTATGGCTAAATAACTTTACATGAACCACTTTCATCTGTGCTCCTCCTCTTTGGACAACGCCAACAGAACACACATTTCCAAGGTAATGATCTAGTTGTCACGCACTTGGCTTTTGTGCAGATCTGCCTTTCCCTGTTATGGGACTGTATATTTTCTATAGCACACTTAGGTAGACTACAAGCTGTGAACTCCTTCCTGGTACTTCTCTCTGCTCATGAAGACAGTGCCAGAATAAATTACCACTTACACTTACAAACATCTGACACCAATAACCAGAACACTTTTCATTTTCACCTACTAGCCCACAAAGAAGAGTGCATATGGTAACTCCAATCATTTAGAGACAGTTCTTCCCTAATCTCTGACAGCTGCCCTAGTTAGCAACTAATTTATGCTTTGCACATTCGGTGCAAGAAATGAATTGCTTATTTAACAGCTGCTAGGTTTTATGCCAGTGCTGGCTGCATTTAAGCAGCAGGTAACATGAACCTGGTATATCAGTTTGGAACATGCTCTGCGCTCTTCCTCAGTGAAAGGCATAATCTATTTCCGTGGTTTACAAAACCATCATTTGAACTGAACATACCTGTGAATCTCTATCTGGTATTCCCCTTGAACCTTCTCTCCTGGAATAAAAAGGAGCAATTCAATAAAATCAGTAACAATCACATAATCAGACTCTAGTTTACAGGAAGTAACCCACCAGACAATAACTACTACATTTCAATTAGAAAAATCGCAACACACAGTTAATTATTTAATTAAAAATCAAGTGTTTGAGGCAGAGAAACACTAAGTGTTTTAAAGCAGAAACACAGAGGACTGAAATAACGTACGCCAAAATCTGGGGAGCAAGGTAGCACAAAGCATGTTCAAGTGCCTGAGAAAATGGTATTAAATCAGACTAGGAGGCAAGACTGGGACTAAGAAAGGCTACCTAATAAACATCACTGGGACCAACAGGAGCTGAAGAAATAATGGAAGTGGAATAGCTCCCACATGAAGCTTTCAGTTGCTATCCTTTCCTTTTTGGGGATTCTTGTGACAAGTTATGTAGCAGAATTCACAGATTTTGTTGGAATATGACAGGCCGCACAATGAGCGCTTCTGCTATGGCCTCAAACTTGCAACCTCCAGGCTGTCAACCATCTGCCTTAGCACTCGTGCCAGCCCAGACCCCTGGAAATTGCTGTAAAAAAGTCCAAATGTGAATGTCTGCAGAACCCACAGTGGTGGTGGAAGTTCTACCCTGGGGAGATTTTCAAAAACCAGCTAGACAAGAGCTTTGGCCAGGATGATCTAGTTGGGGCTGGCCCTGCTCTGAACAGAGGGTTGGACTAGATGAGACCTCCCGAGGCCCCTTCCAACCCTAACTTCCAATAATTCTAACAAGGGTTTTCACCTGGTTTGGGGAAAAAAAGGTGCAGGTCTACAAATATGTAACAACCAGCTTCGCCTTTCAGGCACTAGACTTGCAGCGTCAGAGGAGAAAGCACAATTTTGAAACCAAAAGATGATTTTCACTAGCCTTGTCTAAAGAGCTAGGAAGCAGGACTGAGAGCCCTGTGCAAGTGTTATCTGTACAGAAGCTTTCCACTGCCAAGTGCAGCACGGGAGACCCACTCAGCGTGCATAAGAGGGGGCTTGGTTTATGAGGCTTGTTCCAAACACCTGGCATGAAACTGCAATGTTTTTCAGACAAATATGAACAAACATTTTTCAAGGCAGTTCTAAAAATAACAGGCAACACCATGCACGCAAGCTTGCAGATGAGCACACGTTGCGAAGCCCTACTTTTGTTTCTCTGCTGTTTTGTAAGGAAAATAGTAAATCAGGTATGTAAAAAAATATGTCACCTTACTAACCTGTCTATAGAATGGTCTTGGTAACGGCCACGTTCCCTGTGATCAAAATCATGGAAGCGCTCTTGGCGGCTGAAGTCAGAGTGGTATCTATCATCCATCGCCATTCGTTTTGCCTCTGGCCAGTACGGATCATCCCGCCTGTAACAAAGCATGTACTGGGATGATGATTTTTCTTCTCTTGCTGTCTTCAGATCAAGTCTCAGTTGATGCATCTAGTTAGTTAATCTGAACTTTCAATAATTTTTTTATTTTAAATTATTAAGATTGCTGACACACTGGACTGATGTGGCACCTCAATTTCAGAAAAGAGTTAACTATCACTACCACACACCCTTCAATCTCAGAATGTGTTACAATGAAGCGGCTATTCCATCCTACTGACATTGGCGTCTGAGGATTCAAATTCACAATTTAAGTCACTCATTCACCCTCCCTTGAGTCTAGTATCTGTAGCAGTCAGATGGGAATAACCAATGTCATCAAACAGTGTTACATACATTTCACTGGCCTTTTTTTTTCCCCCCTTACAATAAAATTGTACTAACGTGGCTGGTGAATGACAGCCAAATTCATCCTTAGCAAAACCCAATTCACTAGAATTGAACCAAGGGTAAAATTTATACCCAAGTGACTAGATTTCAGGTGCATCAAAAACAGGTGAGCATACCCCCAAAGATCTTACAATTCAAGCAACTTTTTCTACCATTTTACAAGCCTTCCATCTTTGCAGTTGTGTGTGAACTGACATCCCAAAGGACACCGATTCAGAACGCCTGAAAACATTCAGCCACATTCAGAGCTTTGTAAGCCTGCAATCTCAGTATTAACAGGAGTCACTGAATGCTACAGCTTTTTGGTTTGTTTTTAAATCCTCAGAGAGCTACGATGGGGACATTACAGACATGTTCCTACAACTACAAGAAACAGGGGAGCTAAGTACATTTCTGGCTATTAGCAAACTCCATGAAAAACTAATCACGCCCTGGCACAAATCATTTAATAGAAGCAAATGCAACCGGGAAACAACAATTTTCTGAACAGAAACACAAGTGCCCAACCTATGAATGATGCATTTTTCTTTATGCAACCTGGTCCACTTTAAAATTCAGTACTCAGCTAGTAACATAAACTGAGAGGTTTGTGAAAATCTGCCAGAGAAATGATCAAAGTGAAAAGTAATTTGCTAAGGTATAAGCTTCTTTCCCCACACTGGGGTAAGAAAAAAACAGGAACAAAGCAGATTTAAAGCTTGTAAGAGTCAACTGAGGAAGAAACTCCCACTGCCATAACAGGTCATGATGCAGGTAGCTGAAAGCCGATTTGAAGTATGGGGGGAAAGTTATTCTTTCTTTATTCAAGAAGCAGCAAGGCAGTTCATGTCACAGCACTCAGAGAGCATGGCATGGTAATGGATGGAATCCGTAACCTGCTATGGCTGTCTGACTGCATCATATTTTCTAAGGCACCTCAGAGAGCAAACTCAGAGCGGCGATGCCTAACACATCTATTCACTTTGCTGACTGTTATATTAATTTGATCTTTCTAAATAGGCACAAAGTGTCAACAGCAACTTGTAAACAAACTTTGAACTGCAAACAGTTTGGCGATGCTATGAAGTTCAGCATCTGTTCTCTGCACTGGCGGCATAAAATCCATTTGCTGGTTACTTTGCTAGCCCTCATACTGCAGAGGGTCTCTAAAACTGCCTTGCAAGCACCATTACCTTCCATCAGGGTCATATGGCCGTCTCATTGCAGAACGCCGCTCTTGTTCGTAGCGCAGTTGTTCTTGCTGGCGCCGCAGCTCCTCTCTCTCCCGTTGAATGCGCTCCTGTTCTCTTCTCCTCTCTTGCTCTATATGCATCCTTTCTCTTTCCAGTCTCTCCCTCTCCATACGTTCCCTGTCAAGACGCTGCCTTTGAAATTCAAGTCGCTCCCGCTCTCTCTGGAGCCTCTGTCTTTCATCCCGTTCATGAATGGCTTGAAGACGTTGTGCTCTCTCTCGCCGTTCTTGCTCTCTGTGTAATTCAAGTGGAGATTTGCTTTATCATAAGAAGTGCACACCTTCAGTTTCAGGGAGAAGGGAGGATGGCAGGTTGTGACAAGTTTCTTAGATCACCTAGTACAACCCCATTAGCTTGGGCATTTTCCTCCTCGCTAAAATCTTAGTGAGTTAGAACAATTTAAAAATAAATAAAAATCAATAAACACGAGACAAGAGGCAAGTAGTGTGTAGTGGTAACCATTCCTTTTCTTGAAAGCAATTTTGAAAATGCTTCCTTTGGGCCAACAAGCTCTCTATACATTCTGTTCCTGGTGTCAAAGGAAAAAGGAGGTGTGCAATTCTGACAAAAGGGAAACACTTCTGTCCCAAAGAAACTGTCGTTAAACATAAGCACAGCTCAGAGTCGTTTTAGCAGAATTAAGTGTAAAATGTGAAAAATCTTTCAGTAGTCTGTCTTTGAAAGAATACTGAAGTGCAAAGTTTTAGAGCAAAATCCATTAAGCCTTTTTTGACTAAGGCTATTAGGAAAATATAAACACTAACCAATGGAAAAAATACAGGACAGTAAATTTTGAACATAAATAATGCTAAACTCAAGGTAACAAAATCCAAAAATATGCCATTTCTGTAACAGACACTGCCAGCAGAATACAATGTCACTGTAGGATAATTTTCTCCTGTTCTGTGCTATCAAGATATGTTTTCAAAGTAGAATAAATGATCCTTTAACATGTTTTATGGCCGTTTTCTCTCTTGCATGACAGCAAATGTGAAACTGCTATAAACTTGCAAAAATTGGTCAAGTATCAAGTATGCAATATAACATTCCCTATGCTTTAACAAGTTCAGCTATAAAATGAACCACAACACAAAACTGTCATTTGTGAACAAGTTTTGTAGTCAAAACAAGGGACTAACAATAACCTTCGTAAGTTATCTGCAGTGAACAGTAGTCAGTTTTAACGACCACTTCCCTGATCTTATCCATTACTGTGCATTTCACAGGCAAATTATGTTTGGTTCCTAGGGAGAAACTTCTCATCTCCACACCACTAACAACAGCTGTTAAAAGGTAAGAAAACTTTGTCTGTTTTAGCATCAGGGATCACATTTGAACGTCACCTACCATAAAAAGAGATTGCTGTCAATCTATTGATTATTTTGCAAACAGCAGTCTAGATACTGCAAGCTGAAGGCTGTCAAAAATACCGACTAATAGTGAGGAAAAGCTCTCAGGTGCTACTCTGAAAGAAAATACCTCTGCTGGGAAAGAAGCATCAATATGAACTCACCGCCGTCGTCTTTCTGTTTCTCTGATTTCTCGTTCTCTCTGTCGCTGGCGTTCACGTTCTCGCTGTTCTTTGATTTTATCAAATGACAAGATATCTTGTTTCTCTTTGCTCTCCGATTTGCGGTCCTGGCTCTTAGTGCTCTGTTTAATCAAGGTAATATAGCAAATTAAATATATGTTTGGATTAAGTTTCCAAAGGCAACGTTAATGCCCATTTACAGAGTATTCCACATATGCATAGCAGATAAACACATTATTTGCTTAACTGAAACACAACACGAGTCCTAATTTGCTGCCTGTTGTTTAAGGCAGCGTTTTCCAACCAGTGTGCCATCAGAAATGAACAGGTATGACACAGAATTTTGCCATGGCAATGAGCTACAATTGGTTTGAGGCTGGGGAATGCCTTAACAGGTGCTGCTGAAAAGTTTTATTAATGTAAGTGTGCCTTGGGCTGGAAAAGGTTGGGAAACACTGGTTTAGGGTACCCTGGCTATCTGCATGCTGGTTACATCCATAAAATGTCTAAGTGCATATTTCACAATTGTGCTCCCTTTAACTGCAGAGTTAATTTTACTAAACCTAACCAGACTAGTTTGAAACTAAAGGTACAGTTAACTCCACCAGGAAGAGCAATGGAAAATGCTCTCTCAAAGGGCGGCTGTCAGAAACCAGGGAAATTATGGGAATTAGCAGGCCTGAAACTGACTGTTAAGAGGCCTTGAAAATGAGGGCACGTAGTTCATTTTCAGGCCTACTAATATCACAGTATAGGGGTGCTGTACACATAAGGAGCACTGCTTATCAAATAAATGCATGGTCTAAGTACATAACTTTTTCCAGTTCCAAGGCTATACACTTCAACAGAGTACACTGTATATGCTCACAAAGAACCCATCAACCCTTCCCAACTAGGAGCTGTAATGGCCGACACTGCAGATAAGACAGAAAGGAGCCAAGGCCAAAGGAATCCTTGTATTTATACTAAAAACAGTCACTTAGCTGCCATTTCTGAAGAGAATGTGCAAGCATAAAACGAGACCATACCATTTTTAATAAATGCAAGAGTCCCTCCTTTGCATCCTATACCTTACGAGACAATGTTGTCTCAGTGGCCTTGTTACAGTACGAATGCAATTTCCTGCCTCTAGCATCAATGATTTTGCTTACAGCATAGGCAGGGCACAAATGTTTATCAAAACTGTGTTATGTTACTAGCTCATACTGGTTTAAAAAAGGAAAACCGAAGTTCTCGAAATGTAAATCAGACACTCAGCAAAGAGCTTTCTTTAGAGACCTGGTGTCTATGAACAATATACTCACTCTTTCTTTTGATGTAGTAGAAGTTTTCACACTAATAACTGGTTCTCCTTTGGATTTATCCATCACCACTGTCCTTTCAGTTCCTCGACTTCCTATTTAAACCGAAGGGGAAAAAGTACAAACCAAAGATCATTTAAGTCATCTAAGAAATGTTAAACTGTTCTTGAAACAATTGAAGTCATCAGATTAGGAGGACATAATCATTTATGGAAACACAAAAGGAAAAAAATATTTTAGATTTAAAGTTTTATACTCTTTTAGACTTTGAATATGACACTGGCTCCAGCAGGTAAGATACATCAGCAAAAGCACCACTTTATAATGCTCACAGTTTGTTATCTTTAGGAAACTAACACATTCAAGACAGACTATTCAAAATGGTGAATGTAAAGCATTGGGCAGAACTCTCCAACAGAAGGGAATATCATGTTCCCTAGAGACTCCACTGTGTAGCGATGGCACAACACAATTGTCATTTTGTTGGGATGTCTTTGTCAGCTGTTAATTGACCATGTGAACGACATCTCTAATATGGTATCCCATTTATATTAACAAAGCAGCTTAAGCTACCTGATTTGCTTATCCTTGAGCGATCCGTGACTCCTGCTTTCTGTTCATCTTTCTCTTTACCTTCTTTTTCATCTTTGCCATCTTTTTCCATTTTCTTAGCATCATCTTTCTTGTCTGTCTTCTCATCCTTTTTAATATTGACAGACCTACAGATAAAATGAGCTTTAAAGCAAAGTACAGAGGAAATAGTCTAGATACACGCACTCCTTTTCGACTCCTGCACAAACTAGTCTTTTAAAAACTGAAATTGCAACAAATTCCTCTCATCTGCCAAATACTAAATACAACATATATTTGCATCTTATTATTTTTAATCTAGTTGACTGAATATCAAAGCTTGAAAGATGCAAGGGAAAAGACAGGTGATTCTTTTGAACACAAGTTCTCCAGATGGTTTTTGATAAAAATTTCAATTATTTTGATGATTAACTTCATATGCAGCCCACTTTTTGGAACTGAAATGCAGACACTCACAAAAATTATGAGCTCAATCAGAATAAGAATTTTTGCATAAACATTTGAATCCTAAGAATCTACCAAGCAAGATGGTCGAAGCACAATCAGGGGTTTTGAAAGGTAGTTTAATATGGAGTGACCTCTAAGCAGCAAATAAACTACTGTGTAAGGAATGCCTCTCACAAACAAAGTCTACCAAATCCCATAAAAAATAAACATTGGAAAAATCTCTCTCCTGGCCCATTCCAAAGGCTTTTTTAAAAACAGGGACTAGTCTTTTAATAAAGGAGCCTAAACAAAAGGATGATATGACAACTTATAGAGCTGACCCACTCCAAGGAATGTAAAGAGACCTTTTAATCCTCATCCGTGAGGAGGCAGTACATTCAACCATAATCATGCTGAACTTGCTGTCAATGCTGGTTTTGTGAGTGAATTTACTCAAGAGATGCCAGTACAGGGCCTGAAAAGATGTGACCAGATTCCAAGTTACAAATACTGCACTGGGTTGTTACTAAAGAACCTGTGGCACCATTGTGATTTCTTCTTCACCATGTCTGTCTCAACTACTCATTGATAACCCAGTCCCTTCTTAAAACGCGGATAAAGACAGAAGTAGAACAGAGCAAAAAGTTATATACCATTTTTGCAAGCAGAAACTGGGTCTTACACGGGTCTGCTATACCAGCAACGCTGTACTAACATATGCTAGGACCCAAGACCCTCTTTTTTTGATCTTTCATAGATACAATTCACAAGATCTAAGAATTTCATCATTGTCTTAATGTACCATTTTAAATGAGCACCAGGTATGTGTTGGGCAATCAGACAGAGCTGAAGTCCTAGAAATCATTAGGGTGTGCTGAACTGAAGCAGAGACACAAATTTGAAATATACACATAAGGAGGAACTGGGTTACAGATTCAACTTGTTGCTATTCACTCTCAGATGAAAAAAATTCTGAAATGGGATCCATTAAGCAAGACCTGCAGAGTGCAATAAAAATGCCTGTCCTGCTTTATGAGCAAAACAAGTTATTTGAGGGTTAGTATGAATCAACCAATCACGATGCAGTACTTCCAAAAGTATCTTTCAATTTGTTATTACTCTTTAACTATGGTTTTGCATTACATTTTAATATTTCAAATACAAGATCTCTTAAAAAAAAACAACAGAATTTACTTTTCAGACTTGGAATCTGTAGAATGGTGTCTGTCTTTTTCCTTCTTTACTTCATTTTCTTTTTTGTCTAAAGGTTTTTTCCCAGCTGGTTCATTTTTTGCCTGGAATTTTAAATATCAGAGCATTAGTCTATGCAGTATTTTTATCCTTGCATTACACTGAATCATGGAAAGTTCTCACTTACTTTTTCTACAGAGATCATTTTTCCATGTAGCTCTGTTCTGTGGAGGTGACTAATACATTTAGTTGCTTCCTCAGATGTGGACATTGTAACAAAACCGTAACAGCGAGCACCAGGACTGCGAGCGTTAGTTACTACTTTTGCACCAACCACCTTGCAAAAATTAAATGAATATGTTATTCTGTAACTGCAGAACATCATGTATTTACAATTTAAGTACTGCCAAGTCCCTCATATACCAAAGAATTGTTCGTCAATACCGTGTAAACCAAGAGCATTTGCTCTTCTGAAACTGCACTGGAAGATCAGCATTTCTAATAAGAAACATTTGTCCAACTGAGCCAAGTTTATTTTGCAAATGACCCCAAAGTTATACATGGGAAAAAGATATAAGTAGACTGGCCAGAAGAATGCTGAAAAAGCTGCCATTAAAGTACTTCTCCAAGTGCTAGAAATATTTTCATACCTGGCAGTGATGGTGCCAAAATAGTTGGGAAGACTTTAGTTTAAGATTATAATGCAGATTTTAGTTCTCCAGAAATCTTATCCTTGCTGCATAGTCCAGTGACCACAGAGGCCAGTCACAGGCTGTATACTACCCCACTAGTTAAGTTTCTTATCTTGCATATCAGTCTACTGAATCTTTGGCTGGGGTAAGATATCTAGTTTCTTCAATTCAGTAATAAAATGCAGATGTATGGATTTGTTAAAGTACCTTTAAAGCAATTAATGCTAACGCTGGACTACCATAGACATGACTGACATTGTAAAAAGATGCACTTTTCTGGATAAGCAAACATACAGAGTACCTGAGTGTCATTCAGAAAATCCTCACTAACAAATTGCCAGTCAGGTACCATCCAAGACTTGGCTTGCAGAAAACATGCTGGTTTGATTTTTTTTTCTATGAATGGGAAAGTGATTGGGGGTGCAGAAGTAAGCAACCAGTGTTTTACTTTCCCCAGAAATTTTGAAAGGTATTTGGTGAAGTGCTATTTTGTAGGGAGCTATTTTTCAAAGCTGGTTAAAAGCCCAGCTCCTGTTGTTTAATCCAACCTCTGGAAATTTGCCACTAATTACGTGGCATTTTTCTGTCCAGTTGCTTTGTTTGTTAAACCATACAACTAGTTCATGCCAACTTTCCTCATAATTCAATATGCTGTTCCTTACGAGAAAAGAAACAGCTAGATGATACAGCATTTAAACCCTTTTATCAAAATTAATAAGTAAAATTGAATGTAGAAGCACTGTACAACACATACCTTTCCATACTTGCTGAAAAGGTTCTTCAAGTCCGTAGCTCTGGTAGAAGAAGAAAGTCCACTAACCCACAAATTTCTACCAGAACTGCTACTTGCACGACCTAATTTAAAAAAATTATTAAATACTACTATATCAGAGCAGTGCTGCATTCAAATAAAACAAATTTCCCTAGAAATTCCACTTTCATAAGTTACAGCCCATACTAAATCTAAACTACACTACCACTTCAATTCCAACGTTTAGACCTGCTCATCACTCTTAAGTACATGAGGTTTAATTTCTGTATCTCAAAACAAACCACTAGTGTTGTGACATGCAGAGTGATAAAAGCATGATATGGTGTTTTCAACTAGAGTTTCTGCAAAAAAAGAACAAAAAACCCACTGCTAGAGACCTGAATTTCTTTAATGATTACCACAGAAAGTAAAAGTCTAATCAGAAAGTTTTAGATGACGTTTTTAAAGTCTTGCCTTTACTGCAGTCCATCAGCAAGACTACTTTATATAAAAGTTAGAGCTAGTCAAAAGTAACAGTCTTGTTAGGAGAGACAACCTACTCAAGTCTAATCACACTAGAGTTAACTTGAATTACAAGAAAGCTAAATCTTCATTGCACTGGCAATCTTCCCTGAAGATGTGAGAAACGCACATTGAATAAAGCAATTTACTAATTTCCCTCTTAGCATTACTGTGCTTTCAAAGGCACATCCTAATCCTGAAAAAACACAATTTACGCATCCACTTAAATGCTACTACTGGGAGCAATCCCATCAAGATTAACAGAACTAAGCCACAGCGCAGTTAGGTATACACTTAAGGCAAGAATACAGCCAAATCAAACCCATAAAACATCGGCCAAAACATAAGCCCAATGTTTCCCTTGAATTCTGCTGGCCTCAGTCAGTCAATTTACATCAGGATTTGGCCCAATAATTTTATCCAAAATCAGTCTCATTTCTAAAACCTACCTTTCTCATCTTTTGAGACTGTCTTTGTCTCTGCATCCTCAATAGAGCTAAAGACAAAAAATGATGTTAGTGAA
Source organism: Caiman crocodilus (assembly GCA_030014935.1). NCBI lineage: Eukaryota > Metazoa > Chordata > Crocodylia > Alligatoridae > Caiman > Caiman crocodilus. The sequence continues at coordinate 4,311,980 of JAGPOW010001806.1, read as the reverse complement.
CAAAGAATAATCAGAAACAAAACTAACTCTTATATGCACTAGCATTCAATACCTACCAGAAAATTAGTTGTGAAATAAAAAGACCTTTGCAAACTTGTTTTAAGAAATCTGACAAGAGATAAGGGAAGTCATTTGCTTAAAACAGATAATTAATTCTGTTTGGCACATAATAAAAATTAGGAACAAATTAAGAAAACAACCTTTGAAGGTTGAGGAAAGGAAAGAAATCAAGACCTTGGTTAAAAACTGCACAAGAAACAAAAGAGATTCTTTAGGAATAAGCTACAATTTCATCAGTCTCGCTGGCCAATTGAAGGAAACAGCTTTTTTGCATCACTTAATGACCAATGAAA
>JAGPOW010001806.1:4265177-4293558 GCA_030014935.1 Caiman crocodilus | reverse complement strand
CAGTACATTCATATTTAAGCTTTTGTATTTCATTCCTCACCCTTAGAAGAAACGTCTTTCTAATACATTGCTTGAATCATGTAAGCTTGTAATTTTTTGTTATACATTTACTTTTCCTGTGTTTTGTTGTCATAGACTGCTCATAAATATGCAGGGATGCATATGGGAGTAGATTGCACTTTAAATTACAAACTTTGTTTCTGATAGATTATTTAAGAAGAGTAGATCTCTAAATGGAGATTAGTCGAAACATTAGTTTATCTAAAGGTAGCATGGCAGCCAATATTGACACGTGAAAAATCTTGTTATTGGTTACTGCAAATTTACCATGAAAGGTAATGAAAACCTTAACGGTGGTCATGATAAATGGAACAAATTAAGCTCTGCACAGCTCTAGACTTGTGTTCTGGATCTCATGGTTTTATTCTATTTTATACAAAACCATGTCAACTGTTGCTAAACAGAAATCAGTTATTTTGCTCACCTGATCAATCCAGAATTTAATGTGGTGATATGGGAGGGGCTAATCCTAAAAAAAAGCACAAATCTAAAATACATGCAACAATCTCATTAATATTTGCCTCTTATTAAATAATCTGTAAATGTTTCTTGTCATTCAAACAAAGGAACCCTGTTCCCCTTTGGAATAGTGGCTGCTTGTAGATGTAAAAAAAACAAAACAAAACAGTGCTTTACTTCCAAGTCGGCATGCTCCAGCACACGCCCAGAAGAGGCAGCGCATTAGTTGGATCCAGCTCACCCAGCGTCCGTACAGATCAGGTGCTTATTTTGCATTTTTATCTAATAGCTGGTTGAATCTGCTTTAGATAAAAGCTCCAAAAACCTGAGCTGAAACGCCCGATCTATACAGATGCCATGGAGCCAGGTTGAAGCAACACAGTGCTGCTTCCGGTAAAGCGCAGTGTTTTTTTCTTTTGACGTCTGCAAGCAGCCAGCGATTCTAGGCAGAGTTAAACTTACAAGGACGTAAAAGGTACACCTGCAGTAAATGTGTTATTTAGAAATACGTTGCATTTCCAGCTGTCCCTCAATCTAGAGCCCATGTGAATTAGAATTATTATTCCCTTTACTATGAATTCTGCTTTACAGATTCTTTCTGTATAAATGGCTTTTATGGAAATACTTTTGTGTCATCTGGGGGGGGGGGGGTCTTATTTCCTTTCCTGCTTTTGGTGAACACTTTGTATCTCAAATCAAATTGTTTTCGAAAATGTAAATGTTATGGTTAGTGTTGTAGGAGTACTATTATCGATGATTAGTAAAGCTGCATTTGATACTGAAGGTAGAGTTCATATCAGCAGGCTGTTGTGGAACTGACATAGGCAGGAACCAAGTTAACTTGCCTTAGGCACTCGTTCCTCGTGTCACTCTTCAGCAAGACGCTACTTCAAGAGAGAGAGAAGTCCTTATTGTCTTCTGAACAGAATTCACTTTGTGTCTCCCTGTTCACTGTTTGAGCCTGCAGGTGGTTGGCCACTTGAAAACTGATGTTTCATTGATCAGAGGCAGCATTAAAGTAGAATGAGAGTGACATTAACATTTCATGTCTTTAAAAAATAGTCTGCACGTGGTGGTGTTTCCTTATCTCAGAATTGTATACATGTTTTTCCTCCTTAAGGTGGTTGGTGCAAAGGTGGTGACCAATGCTCGAAGCCCTGGTGCTCGCTGCTATGGTTTTGTTACAATGTCTACAGCTGAGGAGGCAACAAAATGTATTACTCACCTCCACAAAACAGAGTTACATGGGAAAATAATCTCTGTAGAAAAAGTAAGTGGAAATTCTCCAAAAATAAACAAAAGCACATCTGCCATTGCAACATACATTACTGAATTTCTGTTTTACTTGGGGTTTTTTAATACAATTTCAGGCAAAAAATGAACCTGCTGGGAAAAAGCCAGCTGAAAAAAAAGAGAGCGAAGTGAAGAAGGAAACAGGAGTTAGCGAAAGGTATTATTCTATAGATTCCCTATGTTGGAAGTGAAACGTGTTCAAGTTTTGGGGTGTTTGCTGCTTTGTCTAGAAGAATAACCAGGTGAAGAAATTCCCATGGTGTATACTCAATAAAAACTGGAGTAAGAGATGTAAATGTGTCATACCTGAATTTATTAAAAAATAGGTTGCATGCCATTAAAAGAGGAGTTCTGTGATACAGTCACCTTATTTTGTAGTAGGTTTTCCATTTATCTTGTGTTGGCCTTTTGATTTTCAGTTTAAATCTAGTATCATCTAACTGCTGTTTGGTTGCAGATCTCTGCAGCTTGAAAGGCAGATTTTTATGTAACTATCCAATATGGGAACCTGGATGTGAGCCACGGATAGGGTTATCTAAAAATCTGTTGAGGTTTTATATTTTGGTGTTTAAACATTAAACAGATTTCCAGTACTAGTGTATGCAATCACATATCGAATTTCATCATTCGAGGGATGAAGAGGGCACTGCATTGTCTGAAAACAACATTGACAACAAGAGGGGAAAGGAACCGAAAAACACACGCATCCCTGGTTTAGCTTCCCTAGATGGTCTTGACCGTAGATTACCTGTTCAGACTTTGATGTGTCCTGTTTGTCACTGTGATATGGGCTGAGAGATCCAGCTGGTTATTTCCCTTAAATGTCAGCATCCCCCCATACATGCATTTTTAGCTCGAGTCCCTATCAGATATACCTGAGTTCAGTTTTGCAGTTCGTTTTGGGGTTTTCTTGCCATTTTAATCATAATTACATGATCTTTCTGGACCCGTACTGCAAAATCTTCTGCTTTTAGCATTTCTATTGCATCTATTAAGTTAGGCAGGCATGTTCTATATTTGCTTAGAGGCCTTTCATTTGCTTATAGCCTTCTGCTGTAAAGCCTGCAACACTTACATGTCTGAGACCTACTCTGAAGGCCTCCCCAGGGTTCTGATCCAGGCATCAATCTGGTTGCTTGCTAGAGCTTTGGTGTAGTATCTTCTCCTCATGCAGCTGGGTTCTGTGTTACTAATACAATTACCAGCAGTTGAAGCTCAGATGTTCAGGACTCTGTTCTCAGAATTTGTTCTCCTTCAGTGCCGTGCTGGTTTGCTTCTGATTTCCAGAATGCTGAGTACCAGCCAGAAAGGTTCAGCTGAGTCCCCTACTTTACATATTTTCTTGTAGACTCCTATCAGATGCATGACTAATTGTATGGCTTTGCTTCATCGGGTTCTCGCCTTTAGAAACTAATTCTGGGAGAGGTTTTCTTAACCCCTCCATACAAGGGTAATTGCCTTGTATTTAGTGGACATAACCCACAGCATGCCTGAGAACTTTCTTTTGTGTGCATTGCAGTTATCATGCAAGTCCAAAGCTTTATTGAAGCTGCACACTGTGTTCTGATCTCTTTTTGCTTCATGCCAAAGGAATGAGCATTTTTAATGTGGCAACTTTTGGCCCAAGTTCCTGAGCCAGTGTTTTATGTGCAGAAGGGAATCCATATTGGTCTATTTCTGGCTCAGACTTTCTGCACATTGCTGCCATTTTTTGTCAGTGTGTTGCTGGCTTTTTTCCCCTCCAACTTTAAAATCTCTCTGTAGGTCTGGTAGTGTTAAAAAAGATGAGAAGTCTGACCAGAAAGATGATACTAAGAAAACAGAAGAGAAAGATGGAAAAGATGAAAAAGAAAGAAAAGATAAAGATGATCTGAAATTGGGGTCTTCAGACCAACCTAAGGCTACCAAAACTGGTAATTTAACTATTGTGTTGCTATAGATGAACCAGCATGATTCATGTGGATGCTTAAGAGTTGTGCCTTCCCAAACAAACAGTTGTTTGCAAAGTGGTTTGGATTCTCAGGTGAAGGGCGGAGCCATATTCTTCTTCATCTGTTTTCCCTGACTCTTTCAGCTTTTACACAATTTGGGGCATTATTGTGGGTGATGAGATGGGGAGGAGACTTGAAGGTATTCTGTTCAGAATCTGTGAATCATATTAGAGCAATTTGGGCATTGGGTGCATAAATGTGAAGTGGCAGACAAGGTTCCTTGGGTGAATTTGATATCTTTTATAAGATCTTTTATAAGACTTCACATACGTGAAGTGGTCATAATAGCAGGTACCTTTTCTCCTTAACCTTAGCATCTGTTGGGTCCCCTTAGAACTTGGAAACAAGCATTTCTTGGCCTTGGAGGTTTAGGAGAAGAAAAACACAAATATAATTAGGAGGAGAATCTCCAGTTAAAATTGTCAGATTGGACTTTTACTTCACTCTAAAACCATAGTAAATGCTGGGCAGTGGAAGAAAATGAGGCTTTGTTTTTGTTTTTGATGTTTTAATTTAATTTTGACTTCCTGCTTTGTATCTAATACACAAGGCTGGATAGTTTACTAGGTCACTAACATTAAGTAAATCCATCATGACTTGTTAGTAGAAAAGGGTGAACACTGACAATTGCAATCTGTATGGATTCTATTTTCATTGTAAGATTGAATGTTGCTGGTTATGTTGACAGGTGTGTTTCATTTTCATCTTATTCACGTTAGATATCGGAAGTTATTAATGGACTGTGGAATTAATCGAGTAATATCCAAGCCACTGCTACTAGTACTACTCAGTTTGTGGAGTAAAGATTTACTTTGATACAAGAGGAACAGAGATTTGAATTACTCTGACATAGCATCATTTAAGAGGTTTAAATGTTAATTTTCATTTTTGGCAGGACAGCTTCTGTCACTGAAAGCGATGGCCCATTCTGCAAGCTACATACTCTGCTATTATTTTTCTGTTTTTTGTAGGAAGTAAAGGAACTGAGAGGACTGTCGTAATGGATAAATCCAAAGGAGAACCTGTTATAAGTGTGAAAACTTCAACTACATCAAAAGAGAGAGTAAGTTGAATGTCCCTATATATAGGGACCACATATGATCCTTTATTGTATCCATGTGTGACAACTGAAGATGTGTACTTTAAAACCTTCACATAAGATATTCTTAGGATGAGGAATGGGAGGAAACTAAAAATATGTTCTGATTTCTGGAACTTATTTTTCTACTAGATTTGCCCAGTTACAGCTTCTGCACCCTGTGTTCACTAGTCCTGTTAGTAAAATAGCTTCCAGATGGCTGATGCCATAGGCCAAGCTGTAGTCAGGCTGAACAAATGTTGGCATTTAAGTCTTCTGTTTGTTATTTGTGATCATCTCTGCACTGATAAAAGGAACAGTGATTTTTTTTTTTTTTTAAATCCATGCCTGGACTAAGCTTCAATAGATAACAGCTCTGAAAAGAGGGGACAATGATATGAGCGTTTTGTCATAGTCATGCTCTTATGCACTGCAGTCTGCTAAGCTTTTATCCTTTTTTATCTTAAATACAGAGCATTAAGAGTCAGGATCGCAAATCAGAAAGCAGAGAAAGGCAAAGTATTGTGCCATTCGACAAAATTAAAGCACAGCGGAAAATGAGAGAAGCAGAACAACGCCGGTAAGCGGCAAATTGCTTTGATATTGTTCCTTTTCCGATTTTGGTGACTGGTCTTCACCTAAAGCTATGTAACAGGGATGACTCAATTCATAGTGGGTATTTTAAGTAAACCTATTTTTCCTCTGCTGAGACTAGCCAATGTTGATACCTGCTCGCAAGTCATGCAGCATGATGCCATAAGCCCTAGAATTGTTTAGAAAGCACTGGTTGAGATCACATAAGGAAAGTACAACTCAGATTTGTCTTCCTCTTTTACTTCCTATTCTGTATGTGAGTTCAGGGGTTTTTTTTCATATTTATTAAATATACTCTTCTCCCTTAGCCCAAGGCATGCACAGTCACATGGGGAAGAAGAAAATCCCCTAAAACTGTCCTTCAACTTAGTGCTTTCAAGAATGTCAGGGTGGTCTCTACTTCAATAAATTTCTTTAGTGCTTTACTGATTGTTCCTCAGAAATGCATTCTTTGTATCTGAGGATAGAGACCTAGTACAGACATATTTCTCTGCTTCTCTTATCTTTTAGTGTTGTGTATAAGGATGCAGGTGGTATATTCTACATCTAAATTTCTTGCTAAGCCTCTAGTTTGAATTTAATTTTAACTCATTCTTCTGCTTTTGCAGACCTCATAACTTATCTAAGAAAAGTTCGCTGTGGGCAAGGGAGAAACATTTTCATAAGTCATCAAGCCTGTTTATGGATAAATCTTAGAGAGTTAATATCTGTCCACAGACCTAAAGACCTTGTATGTAGTTTTGACCCTCTAACATTGAGAATTTGAATGGAGACTGATGTTGCAGATCTGAGCCTCTGCAGCTTTCTCACTAATAAGTCCCAATTTTCCACCTGAGAGTCTCTCTATGGTATTAGGAGCAGAAGAAATGAATTTGGGGTGAGGATCATATGGCCACACACTTAACATTTAGATCAGCAAGGCTGTGTGTGCCTCCAAGGATGCATGTTGGGAGAGGCAGCGTAACAGTTGACTTGAAGGAGCAGATTCCTCCTTGATGCTGAATACTTCTGTGTCTGATCAGAAGAAACAGTCAACACAAATTGGTTATTATTATGGCTCTAAGTTTTTTTTCTTTGCAGTTCATTTTCTGTGCTGAAGGGTTACATCTCTAAGCCTTTCATCTTTCTGTATGAACAGCACCCGTGAGCGTCGGGAGAGACAGCAACACCTGCAAGCCCTCCGGGAACGGGAGGAGAGAGAGAGGCTTGAGATTGCTCGCGAGAGACTAGAAATTGAAAGGCAGCGTCTTGAAAGAGAGCGGATGGAAAGAGAGCGCCTGGAGAGAGAGCGAATGCACATTGAACATGAGAGGAGAAGAGAACAAGATCGCATCCAGCGAGAGCGAGAAGAGCTGCGACGTCAGCATGAGCAGCTACGCTATGAGCAGGAACGTCGATCTGCAATGAGGCGACCATACGACATCGATGGAAGGTGAAAGCAGCAAATGCAGAGGAGAAATCATTAGCTCCCTGGTGTAGGTGGGAAAGCTTAAAACCCTTGAGAGACCCCCAAACCATGAAGAGAGCTGGGTAGGGAGATGGTCATCCACGAAGGGATTAAGTTTTTCTGGTTCTCGATTTCCTGCACCCCTCTGGATTATAGGGAGTAATGTGTGACTGTTTGTCACTGTTAAAGCCTTGCAAAAAGACATTAAACTGTTTATTTAGTCGTGCCACTGTATGCCAATAGCTTAGAATAAGCACCTCTAATGATGGATGTAGTCACAAAAGAAACCTTATTTCAGGCTGTAACTCCTTCCAGGTGCTGCTGAAAGTCCCATGTTTGTGGCTTCTAGGATTAAAGTAATCTGTTTTGGGGCCTGTAACAGAGAAAAATAGACTGTGTGGATTTTCTGTTTCTCAGGGGGTTTTTTGTCCACTTAAAGATGCTAATACAGGGCAAATAAAATATTTATTTTCTAGTTTCAGTACACACAGATTTTTTTTTTTGGTGTAGAGATGGTGTTGATAGTGGTTTAACATATAGCAGTCCTTTTTTCCTGAAACCCAGGTATATTAATTATCAAATCAGTGTCTTAAACGCTGCAGAATAGAAATGGAGCATTTTACTTTATAGTGAGATTTAAGAGACTAGAAATGGGATGAACTGGGTTTTTTTAAATATGAGAATGACATTTATATTAATTTATTTGCACTTGCACTGCCTTTGCTCTGCTGTATTTTTTTTCTCTTTACATGTCACTCTTTTTCTGATGAAAGAAAATCATTTGAGCTGTTAATAGTTCTGCTAGCTATTGGGGTGGGGGGGAAGCAACCAGTCAAGATCGGGTAGGGAAGAACAGAAAAGTCAGTTAGTCTTGACTAAAATATTGTTTGGGATATTCACTTTCTTACAAGGCGGGATGATCCTTACTGGCCAGAGGCAAAGCGAATGGCAATGAATGATAGATACCACTCTGACTTCAGCCGCCAAGATCGTTTCCATGATTTTGACCACAGGGATCGTGGCCGTTACCAAGACCATTCTATAGACAGGTTAGTGCCTTGTCTCCCTGCATTGCCTGAGGCCAAACGGCAACATTGTACTTCAAAGGGCACGTTTCTGTGTTGGTTTTTTTGTTTGATAAATACTAAATGCATTGCTGTAAGAGTCCTTGATGTTTCCTTGTCTGACTGATCCTTTTCATTGGTACACACTGATTCCTGATGTTGCAGTTTCCTGATTCACGATGTGTTTAAAAAGCTCATGTATATACTGAGATAAAGATGAAATAGCATATTCTGTTTGTCATGTTGTCTTTGGACTTGCTTGGTTTTCTAACTGGTGGGAGTGCTTTGTGGGTTTTGCATGTTCACGTGAGCTTTGCTTTTCACTGAGCAGCTGTGGAAGCGAGAGGAGAACAGCTTTGTTGCACAGTGTCTGGGGAAATCCTGCCCTCAACTGTTAGCATAAACTGCTGTATTATTAATTTTACCATAAGGTTCTGACATAGATTGTTCCCTTTACAGGAGAGAAGGATCCAGAACAATGATGGGAGATAGAGATGGACAGGTGAGTTGTTTGGACAGAATCTTTAAAAATGAATGGTTCAGTTTTTACAAACTGACTTCCTGTGATGAATGTGAGATTTAAGTTGTTCATTGAAGTAAGTGATGTAGAAAAATAGACCCCCCTTGTAAAGTTACTTCTTTTTTTTTTTTTCTTTTTTTTTTAAGAACAATGTATTTATTGTAAATCTGTCGCAGGTGTTTACTTTGGCCCTATCAATATAGCTAGCAAGTATGTCAAAGTTATAAACTGTTGCAAAAGGGAGGGTGGGCGGATATTGTGCAGGTATGCAGGGGTACAAGTGAGTAAGCAAGTCATGGGAAGAATTCCACAAAGCAGTGATCAAGATACTGTGAGCCAATATGGAGTTAATGAAAGTTGTTTGGAGGAAAATTTACTGCTCCAAAAGATGACCCAAATAGTAAGAGTCATAGATGAGTCTTACAGTATCCAGCTCTCCTCAAATAACTCATCCATCAGCAGACGGCATTAAATGGGGTAAGTTTTGATTGGCACTAACCAAGTCAACAGTCAGTTTCAACATGCTGTTTGCCTTTCAGCATTATCCAGATGAGCGGCACGGAGGACCAGACCGCCATTCGCGGGACTCACGGGACAGCTGGGGCAGCTACGGGTCTGACAGAAGAATGAGCGAAGGGAGAGGGATGCCCCCACAGTCCCGGTTAGTATGTGGAAATGAGGGCCATCGCTCACCAGCACTTCATGAACTTGCTAAAGAGTGACAGTGGGATGTAGGTTCACAAGTGTAAATTCTTTCTCCAGATAGCTTCATCAAAGGTCTGTTCTTTCCCAAGCAGGTAATGAATTTACATAGGTAGCTCCTTTCTGCATCGTGAAACTCTAATAAGGAACTGCTGTGCAAAATGCTTTGCTTGTAACTTCCAACTCTTGTGAGGCTTTCTCTTATAGAGGTGATTTTTATTATTTTTTTTTTTTTAATTCTCTTGCTGGTACTGCTGAAATTCATAAACTTGCAACATTGGAAGCAACCTCATAAAAACATTACAGGGCCAGACCAATGGACCATCCAACCCAGTATCCTCTCTGTCATTGGCAGGAGTGGATGCTTTAGAGAGAGAGCATTGAACCAGGTATATCTAGAGTGATCCATCCCCTGTTCATTACCCTCCTCACATCCACCATCATTAGTTTAGAGATACCAGAGGACACATCTCTGATCTGTATTCTGTTTAATAGCTATTAAGAGATCTATCATCTGTCAATCTGTTTAGTCCCTTTTTAAACCTGGCTATACTATCTGCCTCTACAGCCTCCCTTGGTAATGAGTTCCACAAGGTTTAACTATGAACTGCATACAGAGGTGTACTTCCTCTTGTTAGGTTTAAATGTGTCTCCTGCTAATTTCACCATTTCAGCCCCACGGTTCTAATATTCTGGGACTTGGTGAATAACAGTTCCCTGTTCACTTTTGTCAGCACCCTTCAAGATTTTATAGACTTGTATCGTACCTCGTCCACCTCCTTTCCAAGCTGACAAGTCCTTTTGGTCTCTCCTAGTATGGCAACTGCTGCATACCCCGATGATTTGATTTCCCTTTTCAGTACCTTTTCAAATTCTACTACATCCTTTTTGAGATGCAGAGACCAGAACTGAACACAGTACTCCGGGGTCATCAAATCCAACTCCTCTTACAGATGCAGGATTTTGTGCTCTTAAACCATCCCAATTAAAAGCCTATTCATCCTCCTCTTGAAAACGTCTCGTTAAGGAGATTCTCCAGGTGCCCTAGGCAGCTCGTTCCATTGTCCTGCTGTTCTCACTATGAAGGAAGCTTTTTCTGAGACTTGATCTAAATCAGCTTTGCTGCAGTTTAAACCCATTGCCACGTGTCTGGCCCTCTGTGGCAAGAGAGAGCAGTTTTTTCTACCTTCTGTGTGGCAGCTTTTCTGCTATTCAGAAAGTGTTCACTCATGTCCCTTAATCTTCTTTTTCCAAAGCAAATGTATGGGTTTTTCAGCCTTTCCTCCTGCAGCTTGTTCTCCAACCTCTTTATCATCTCTGTCACTTGTCTCTGAATCTCCCCCTCGCTCCCTCCCTCTGCTGATTTCTCTACAGTGTCTTTGAAGAGGGACTAGCTTGTAGCTAAAGGGCTGGATTTGCAACTGTATTAAATGAAAGTGACACCAGAATCTTGGCAGAAAACCCAGCATGGACTACTTTGAAATCCCAGCCCCCTCTGCTGAGCCTGTGAAGTGGCAGGCACACCTTGTCAGTCCTTGGGAAGAGTGCTTTGTTTTTCTGAAGGGACGACAAGCTAGTAAAAATGCATCCAGATCTGAAAAGTCTTAATTTCTTTTAAATAACCTAGGCTGCAGGACACGAAAACATTCTTGGATTGATGAGAATGGTAAGCTCTAAGTACTTCGAGGAGAAATCATGAGGCATCAGATTTACCTTGTAGGATAAATTGGATTAAGGAAATCTCATTTCCTTATTTGTTAGAGTAGATTAAATTGAAGACCATTGTAAACAGGATTGGAACATACCTGGGTAAATCACTTTAGCATGGTGGAGCCCAGATACTTTTCTGGTTAAGTTCCTTAGCCCCTTGTGAAGATGAGGGTTTGTAACCCAACCAGGAGTTTAGCTTAAGGGAAGCAACAAACAGCTGCAGGGCTCATCCTACATTCAGTAACCTTCTGTGTATTAAGCATCCTGATATGAATGATTGGGGCTCTGCCATGTATTTATGAATGAGGGGCTGTTTGGCTTCTCCCTGCACTGTCAAAATGATGAGGAACATGCAGAAAAAATGTTTTTCTTTCTAGAGATGGACGTGACTGGGGAGATCACGGTCGCAAATTTGAGGGACATCAAGATCGTTCGTGGCAGGGCAGCGTAGATGGAGGAATGATGGGGCGGGATCATGAGAGATGGCAAGGTACACCAGCCGCATAGTCGCTTATTGTGCTTGCTTGCCCTTTGGTAGTTGATGTCTGAGGTATTCTTAACATCCCAAATAAGGTGAAATAGAATATGGGGGTTTTGATAATAGTCAGCGTTTGAGCTTCCTTTTTTTTATTTCCAGGTGGTGGCGGTAGAGGCAGACCTGGCCATGTGATGCATCGGGGAGGCATGTCGGGGTAAGAAGCTATGCCAAGCACTTGGTTTGTTCACATTCTTCCTTTTTTCAACTAATTTTTTTTTTGTGCTAGAACTGATCAGTGTAGTATCTTGAGAGAGAGCAAAATAATTGAGTTACGCAAAGTGAGATCCTTCCGTTGCCAGGCTTGTCATTTACATTAAAGACAGTAATGAACTATCCCCATGATTTTTTGTATAGTGCATTTTACTGAAGAATGAAAATCGTGCAGAGATGAAACAACACAAGTTTACCTCAGTCTGACAAAAAAACCAGAGTTGCGGTGAAAAACTAAGATGTCTGGATCTGTTCCTAGGCGTGGCAGTTTCATTTAGCGTGGCAACCAAGGCCAGATGACACATGGAGAAGGAATGCAAGAGGAAGGATTTGCCAGCGAGGAAAGAGCAAACAGACCCGAGAGATCCCATTTCCGCCGTCACTACTGAATGTGTTTTCATTTTTTTTTAATGTGAGATGGCAACAGAGGTGAATTCTATTACCCATGGTTACCATTACCTGTAACTTGTGGGTTACCATAAGTGTAATTTTTTTAAGCTGCTGCCACATTATATAGCTCAATACAATGTGAACTCATTTGTTTTTGTAATGTGTTGTTCATACCCCATTTAAAATATGTTTGTTAATGAAGCATTCCATTTTCCATAAATAAAATCAGTTTACAGTTACTTGGTTTGCAAGGTCTTTGCGGAATTCTGTTTTGACAGCATTCTTGAAAATCAAGGTAACTTAAGGATCGCTATTCGTTGAAATAGGCATTGCCTCCCTCTCAAACTGTCGAAATTGTTGTACAGCACCTCCTGCTGGAAGAAACGAGTGAAGAGCAGCATTGTTTTCACAGGTCATTAAGCTGCAGGGCAAGCGTGATCGCTAATCAGGGAACTGGTTGCCTTCAAAGAATTCTCCAGTTTCTTTTGTATTGAACTCTTAATTCATCTCAGATCAGTCCATTTCTAAGTCACCATGGGGCTACCCACGGCTGCGGCCCTTCTTTCTCATTCATGTTAGCGTGAGTTCCAAGACACAGGGCAAAAAAGTGTCAACTGTTACAGCTCTGGGAGATGAATCATTTAAAACTTGCCAGCACTTATTAATGAATCAATTATTCTCATCTTCCCCAAAGAGTCACTCACTCACTCCTTTTGTCTTCAGAGAATGTCCCTCAGTTGCCTGAAGAAATTTCCATTGATCCCATTAACCTTTTCTTGTTACCAAATGCAAGCTCTACAGTCATTTTCGCTGACAGCAATACTTCCTTCCTCAGCGAGGGTCTTGGAGCACATATGATGAAAAGGCTAAGTACTAGACCCTGTTGATTCAGTGGGAGATTCTCCCCCAGCCTGTTTCAGGCTCGAAGCTGCATTTTTGCACGATCCCGCTAGATGGCCTCACTGGGCTGTCTATGTCCTTCCTTTTCCCTCCCACCCGTTTCAAGTAACAGCTGCTCGCATATCGCTTGGTAGCTAATCAGTGACATTTTAAAGGTGGATCTAACAACATGCAAGCTTTGACTGAACCTGGTGCATGTAAATGACTTAACTAGCTCCTGCTTTCTGCCCTGCCCAATTAGTTGGCACCAAAGACCTTATCTATAAGGTCTAAGAGTTGTCCCTGCAATGTAAGTAAAGGCAATACTTGACATCAGTCTTCTGCTTTTTCATCCTGATCCAATCAAAATAGAACGTAGATGTGCTCGTTGGCGGTATGGACAGGAGGAAGGGTGATCTCTGGGCATGATGTATTGCACTTGTTTAGTTATGTGTCATCTAGACTGCATATGGAATAGGGCAGGCATGATCTCACTGAATCACCTTCCTTAGGTGGAAGTGGATTCTAGCCCCAACATTTGATGTTTGCATTAAGCTGAAAAAGGAGCTGGGAGCTGCTGTCCAGCCAAACCTCTGCCAAAATCATTTCTTTTTTCCAAGTGATCAAGATGCAATGAAATATCCAACTGTTGTGAACTACAGCAATGCTTCCAAAGACTTAAATCCCATTTTCCTGTTCTTTGTCTCTTCTTGCCCCAAAAAGCAAATTAATGGCTGTTTGTAAAGCACCCACCAAAATAAAGGTCCTTTCTCAACACCCCCTACCCCACCATGCTATAGTCAACTTGCCAAGTACTTCATAAAAGTTTATCCTTGTCTTTGTGTTAAAAGTTTTGCTTCTGTTTGCAACAGTGACCCAGGATATTTGCTGACTTGTTTTTTCAGGTTCCCCCCCAACACACATGTAATACTGTGCACTGTATCTGTGAAAATTAGTTTCCTTGGATAAATCTCAGGCCAGGCACTTGAATTCAGCTAGTTTGCTTTTAAAAGTCTGGGTCATATCTATTTCAAGTGTGTCCCCAAGTCAGACCTTCAGGGGAAAAATGCATGAGCTCACTGCAGCTAGTATAATCTACAGGAGAAAACATGATGGTAGGTGCAGTTCCTAACACCTCTTATCTCTTAACATGAACCCAGCTGAAGCACAGAAGAGCTGGTGGAAAAGCAAAGTGGTGCTGATTCCTTTTAGAGGAGACAGCACTGTGCTCCTGATGAATAGGCCAAAGCTGGGCACTTGAAAATTGCCAGGGTGAGGCTAATTCTGCTGTTGTCAAAATGCATTGGGGTCCTCATTGCTGTGAGGAGAGAGTGAAGCTGATGCACGAGTGCTTTGGAAAAATCTCTCCCATACAAGGTAAGCTGAGCAAGTCTGTGCAGGCAGGGTCATGCATGATGGTGTGTCTCCATTCAAAGGATGCCCTGGAGTGAAGAATCCCGTCAGTCGCTGCACCCTGGCTGGAACGCATCTCCTACTGCACCACGCTCACGTTTTGGGGCTTTTGCTTGGCTGTATGCATTGTCGTCGTCATTGTCCCCATCGTCACCAGCCTAGGTAGGAATATCGCTTGCTCCTTGCCTGACGCCAGCCAACTGCAACGCAGTCGATGAAAGCAGGGAGGCGTGACTGCTGTTTCCTTTCAGCAGAAAGCTTGCTAGTATCCATCCGCGCTGCTTGCAAAGGAAGTGGGCCAGGCTGCAACCGGGCAGCTTCACGGAGTCACATTGCCACCTTGGGCAAAGAGCAACAGTGGCCTGCAAAAGTCATCGGCTTGGGTGCAGTCTGGAGCCGATGTCAATCCAGGGTAGTCCCCTTAGAGTCAGTGCTATAGGACCACTGTGTCAGGAGAACTGGGCTCCTTTGTTTCTGTTAATCACTAGGCAGAACTTGGAGCTGAATCCTGGGGATTTTGGTGTCTTCCCCAACCTGGCCTTGCGCGTTTGTTAAGGAGCAGTAACCAGAGTCTAGTCTTTGGCCAGGTCTAGAGCTTGCATAAACTGGGGACTGTGCTGCTTTTGGGCAGCTGTCCAGGCCCCTGCTCCTTGGGACTGGATCCTTGTTCAGCTTAGACTCCCCAAAGGTATTGACGTGCCCAGCTGTGATGGACATCCACAAGATTAGAAACTAGGTGCTTGAAGACCAGTGAGGATCAGGATTATAATCTCCCCACCTCAGTTTGCCTAACTGCAAACTGGAGAGAATACTGCTGCCCTACTGCACAGGTGCGTTCTAGGAACAAATGCATTTAACTCCCCGTTCTTCCCAGACCCGTGAAGGGGGCAGAAGGACAGGCGTGCCTTCATGGGGCATCTGACAAAGTCCGTTATACCAAGAGCCCTTTCCCTCTCCTTCTATAGTGTGCTTAATGGTGGATAATTTATAGTGAGATTGCAGGTCCCTGTGGGCACTGGGATGGCTGGGTCGGAGGGCATGTTGAGATCTTTGAACAGTATTTGTAGGCAGTCTGTGGATTATAAGGGAAGGGTCACAGTCAAAAACCAAGTGCTAAAGCTGTAACTTTGGGCAAGGCCACGGCAGCCTTTGTGCAGGCAAATAGTTTTGCTTGTCTGAGGATGCTAGCTGGGGTCCTTCATGAAGAGCAAGGAGGTCTGGGTTGATCCAGGAAAAGCCAGGTTTTTTCTGGGAGCAGGAAGCTTTTTTAAACCATACTCTCCAACCCTACCTGGCTTGGGGGGAGAAACGAATCGCCTTTCAGTCCCACAATCGTTGCCAAAATGACGGAAAGCCATCAATGCCAGCCCTGCACCATAAACACTAGACCAGTCCTTCCACCTCAAATAACACAATGAGCAAGGGCAGAACAAAGGGTAACCCTTATGCTGGTGTTAAATTATGCTAGTGGTGTAAGAGGAGCTAAACCTCTGTAAATTTAAAACTGCTTTCATTTTTCAAGTTACAGTGGTTTTCACTTATGCTCCTATCGATGTAAATCAGAACAGCTGATACCGGCTGCAAAGCAGCAATCCCCGCTTCTGTTAAAATGATTTAAAGTTATATCTATCTACAGCTTGAAAGTGCCCCAAGCTTCATGAATCTGTATCTATTTTCCTTCCCTTTCCAGTGAATAGACCCGAGCATTTAAGGTCCTTTGTAAAATACCACGAGAGAGTGTTTTATGACACAGACGCTTTAGAACAGCTGCATCAGAGGTCAAAACGAGCCGCGGAAGAGCACGAAACACCGATCCAGCTGGAATTCCAAGCCTATCGGAGGTGCGTGGCTCCATATATTCGTGTCCAGGGTCTGTACTGAGGCCAAATCCTATCTGATCTAAATCATTACACGCTGCAGTGCCTACATCAAGCAGAAATCCAGCAGGTCTGTACAGCTAGCACATTATCCTATTATGCTTCGTTTCAGATCGTGTTCAGGTGATCCATCATCATTTATATTGCGGCACCTGGATGCTCCTGCTGGGGACAGGGCCCTCCCGGTGCTAGGTGCTGTACAAAGCCCACAGGAAACAAAGATGGTGCCTGCCCCAAATTGCATAGGCCGTATGAGGTAATAGCTACTGTATAGCAGGTGGCTAACAAGGGTCAGAAGCCAGGACACCCTGAGCCAATACTGGCATAGGGAGAGGCAGATTACACCCCTCTCTGCTCTCTTGACTGGTTGCCAAATGTTTTAGACGCATCTATAATGGAGGCAAAGCTTACACCACTACTTCTAGTACAGTAGATGAGATTTGACTCCCGTTGTGTAGCGACAGCAGCTGTTAGAGGGGATAAGCGCAGAATATTTTCCAAGGTTACAAAGTCCACCCGTTCACCCATGTTCAGGTAGTTGGGCTGTTAACTGAGGTCAAGACATTGTCAGTAGCGAACCGCTGGATGTTCAGCGCATGCTACGTTGAATTTAGTAAGTGCTCCCCCCAAACATCTTTGTTTGCCGCTTTCAAAACTTGTCCTGGAAATGGCACGTTACTGTTTGCCCGGCTCTGTTACTGCAGCAAAAGGAACGTTTCATTAACTCCAGGGGCCAAGCTCTGGTTCCAGGTGTGAGGTATGTGAACGCATTGAATCTGCAGTATATTCTGTGCTTGCCAGTTTGCCAGCACTTTTTCCCCACACTTGTGGTTGGAATTATTTATTTATGGGCCCTGAGGCAAACGGCACTGGAGCTGAGTCCCAGCCAAGCATCTTGGGACATACCTGTGACTCCATAAGCCAGGAGCTACAGGGCTGGTTTGACCTTTTGCAGGACTCTGACCTGCATCTGTCACAGCACAGAGTTGTCTGTGGAGTTCAGTGGCCCAGGTCAGCGGAGGGAAGGAGAAATTGTGTGAGCAAAGGGGAAAATTGACTTCTTCCAGTTGAGGCTACACATGAAATAGGGAAGTGCCCAGATACCGTGGTGATGGGCTGAACAGGAGAGCTGTTCTAAAAGAAACTATTGCTGATGGCAACAGGTGAAAGCTCTCGCACTCTTCTCCGCAGCATGGAAGGCAGCAGGAGATGAAAGGTGTTTAGACCAACTCCAGGTAGACAAAGTTATTTGGGTAAATGCAAGATTTTTTTTTATTAAACTAACTGACTAGTTGGAAAAATTGTTCTTTGCCAGCTTTCAGGCACGAACACCCTTCTACGCTCATACGGAAAGTCTGCTGGTGTTAATCTTCTCTCTAGGGTCCTATAGAAACTTAAGCCAAAATTCAAGTCTGTGAAAATGCAAGTGTGTGGCAGGGGTTTTGGTTATAGCTGTGTTGGTCTAAGGACATAAGCAGATAAAGTTCTTTGGGTAAATATGATATCTTTTATTAGACCAACTAAATAATTGGGAAAAAAATGCTCTACACGGCAGGGAAGATCAGAGGGGGGATAGGAGTTAATGGGTGTGAGAGAGGTAGGTGTGTGGTGGGCAAAATTCCCCTCTTGTTCCCCCCCCCCACAACTTACCTGTTTCACACCCATTAACACCTATCCCCTCTGATCCTCCCTGCCACACACTTGCATTTGACATATTGGCATAATCTTCTATTTGACCCTAGAGAGGAGACTAACACCAGCAGACTCTCCCTATGCCTGAAGACTGTGCCCAAAAGCTTGCAGAGAACAATTCTTCCAACTATTCAGCTGGTCTAATAAAAGATTTCACATCTACCCGAAGAGCTTTGTCTGCCCATGTCCTTAGACCAACACAGCTACAATCAACACCCCAAAACATAGACCAACTCTATGCATTTCACTTCCTTTCCAGGACCTTCAAGCTGAGGCTGAGCAGGGCCACGAGTGCTTTCACCAAGGACTTTGAGATCCAGGTCAAGGACACCTTGAAGCCAGGAGATGTCTCTTTTATTTACTCAGGAGACTTGCACGGTAAAAGTTAAACCTGCTGCCCTGAGCATGGAAACTTCCCAGAGAGGATAGAGAGACCATTAACAGTTCACCAAGCCCCCCAGGCAGCCTGACCCTTTTCCCTGATGGGGAGGGACAGGAGTGCTCAGTCTCAATGCCCTGATTGCATTTGATTCTTGCTAGTTAGCAGGGTGCTGGTTTCTTTGATGTGGACTCCCATGGATTGAGACCCTGCAAACTCGCTACATGGAGCCCGCAGAGGATCAGACAGGCATCGGCAATGAGATAGACCCCTATCTGGTTTATGTATTGCACTGCCAATGTGGCTAGGAGCTGACCTGCAGATGTGTTCAGGGACATGAGCTCCAGCCATGGTCTCCTGGAGCTTGGGGGCAGTTGCTGGGGACCCTGCGGGGAGTTTGCCCCTTTGGAGAGCAGGGAGCCCTGTGATTTGCCATGCAGTGATCCTGGGGCTTCAGAAAAACTGGTAGCCAGAAGGGCTTCACTTTGAAGCAGAGCTTTGAAAGTGAGGGAGGAAGGCAGGTATCTTCAGAGCCTGTTGAGCATCTATTATCACACAACATGTTTGACTCACGGAAGTGAGGTGAAGCAGCATGGATGAGTGTGGATGCTGCAGGTACGTGGCTGCCTTGGGTGGCGTGTGCATAAAATGGGTGGAACGTGGCCACATCCCCTGCAGCAGCTACTAAGATAACATTACAAGGGCTACAGGTATCAGGAGCGGGGCCACCTCAGATGTTGCAAACTGAACAATATTATCCAGTGGTTGTTAGCCCCAGACCTCTTCTGTAACTGGTAATGAAGATGAAAGCCTCCTTCTCATTTGCCTGTACCCCTGTGCCGGCAAAACAGATGAGCCTGGATCCTTCTGCCATGGGTCTATCCACAATGGCCTTTTCGAAGGGTTCATCCGAACCAAGAACGGCACTTACTACGTGGAGTCTGCCGGAGCATGCACCAGCACCAGCACCTCTCCAGGTCTCTCTCTGATCCATCATGAACGTGACATAGGTGAGTACCAGACCCTAGCACAGGTCTTTGGAGTGACTGAGGTTTATAAAAGAATATTTTGCAGCTCAGTAGCAGCTATTGCCTGTGCTGTTTGACCTGGCATTTCAAGTGCACTTTACATCTGCTGATCCCAAAGGTTTTTATAAACGCTGAATACAACAATCAGGGCTCAGATCTCTTTCTGACTGTTTCTTGTGTTTTGTACTGAGGCAGAGAGGTGAAATGATTCATGCAAAGCCATGTAGTGAGTCAGTGGCAGAGCAAGGAATAGACACCAGGACTCTTGGCTTCTAGTCTCCTCAGCCGGAACTGAACCCAAGAGCCCTGATGCCTGATTATCTGCTCAAATCACGCTAGGGTTATTGTTGGGAGGGAGTTAGAAATTGCTGAAACATAGAAATCATATAAAAATATGGATGGCAGGGCCCTCAGATCATCTAAGCTAGTGCTCTTTCAAGGCAGGATCATCCCTGTCTAAACCATCCAGGACACGTTTGTCTAAAATACCCTTAAAAACTTCCGGGGATGGGGATTCCACAGCCTTTGTAGCACATCTGTCTCAGTGTTGGACCATCCTCAGTGTGAGAGCACTATCAATAGCCAACCTAAATCTCCCTTGTTGCAGTCTAAGCCTGTTACATCTTGCCTTATGCCCTGTGATCTCTTTGCAGCATTTGTTATACGCACAATTTTGAGGTCTCTCTGTGTGACATCTGAATTCTCACTCTAGATTATTCCTTGTTGGAAGATCCAGACTCAGCTGCCTTGACTGAGAGAGCACATCAGATCCTGCAACATTTCCAGCAGGAGCTAAAGTTAAAGGTGAAAAGAAATGGTAGAGAATAATTTTAACTTGAAATGAAACAAGCTGAGCCAATGGAAGTACCACGAGGAAAGGACTGCATGGGGCATTGATTAGTTCTGAATTCATTGAATAACATGCTGGTGGGCATGGGAACTCAAAGGGCTTTGATTCTCCGTTACGGAGCTCTTGTGCTTTACCACCTGCTATAGACAGCGGGAGACAGAAAAAGAGGCTAGATGCTATTTACTTTTCCCAGAATAAACCCAATTTCCCTAAATTTGGGTAGTTTAAGAGTGTTGTTGTAGCGGTGAGGGTTCAGAAATTATGTGAGAGGCCTACATTTGGGAGAAGAATTGAATTTAAGGGGAAAAATTACGGGACGTCTCCCATTTTCATGAAGTTTATAGTTCTGGCAAGATGTTGACATATAGGTAATATTTCTACACTCAGCAATTTTCTGTATCTGGCCCCAAATATCGGTGACTTCAATGGGACCTGCATAAGCATGTGTGTAAGAAGTTGAGCATGTGCATAATGCCTTGATGTTCTTCCCTGAAGCTGCTGCTGCTCCATGTGCTTGTATTTCGTTCTGCCCTGGAAATTAATTATAACTCAGAATATCCCTACACACGCCTAAACTTTTTTTGTCAAAAAAAGGGGGAAACCCTGGAGAGAGAGAAGAGGAGTTTGGATTATTCTAGGACATCCTGCCTGCTGCATCTGCAAGTTGATTACTTGTTCTACCAAAGATTTGGCACCACAGAGGCAGTGGTTTCTCAGGTAAGAGTATTAATAATTGTTGCTGTTGTTGTTCCTTTTGCTATTCGAAAACAATGATTGGTGAACGTAATGTTCCTTAAAATACTGGTTTGATTGGAAAAACTCATCACTGCTGTAATGATGTCATGATATTTGAATGGCACCATGGATCCCATTCACTCCCCATCTCTCACACAGTATGGTATCACTGTAGAAAGGTAGAAGGAGACAAGTTAAATCTTCTTTGAACCATCTTAAGAATAACAATACCTCTTGCTGACTTTTCCTCTCCGTCTCCTGCCAATTTGAGGTAGTAAGAATAACAGTCCTCCCTGGCCCTTATACAGCACTTTCCACTAGTAGATCTTAAAGTACTTTTACAAAGGAGGGCAATATTATTAACCTGATTCAACAAAGGAGGAAAATTGCAGCACAGACAGGTGACAAGAACTGTCTGAGGTCAGTAGGAAGGCGAGTAGGAGAGCAGAGAACAAAGTCCGGGTTGCCTGCGTTCCCCGCCCAGTGCTGCATTCATGACAAGAGGTTTTATCCAATTAACGTCTGTGTCTCCCCTGCAGGTTGCCAGCTACATAAAAGCAGTGAATGCCATTTACGAAGGAGCAGATTTTGACGATATCAAGCACGTTGACTTTAAAGTGAAAACATTAAGCGTAAGTCGGTTGGGCACTCAGGTTTTGATCTCCATGGGCTTTGGATGAGGCTCTTCAGGACCCAAACGCATGCCAAGGCAGATGGATGTCTGGTTTCATTTTTCTAAGGGGTAGTTGCCTGAAAGGGACGGTTTGGCTAAGGGAATTTGCAGGCTTAGCGTGCTCATTCATTTGTAACTTATAATGCTAGTGATGAATGATATCATTGGGTGGTACACGAGAAACATGACTGTTAAAAATAAAATCTCTGTTGCGACATGTCATAGCAGGTGACTGGCCAGCTTGTGTTGTTTCTGCACTGTAGATAATCCAAGAGGATGATCCTTCTGGCTCCAGGGACTCGCCATACATCGGTCCAGAAATGCTTCTGATGCTGCACTCCAAATCCAACTGGAATGCCTGTTGCCTCTCCTACCTCCTGATGGACAGGGACTACAGTGGAGTTCTTGGGATTGCTTTTAATGGACAAACTGGTAAGAAACAACCACATGCACTAAAAACAAAGGGTGGTCACACTCTGGTTGTAACTATAACCATGATAAGTCACCATCTGGTACTGATAATCAAAGCCTTGCCAGTTTCTTTTCTTAACGTGAGTTGTCATTTAGGAGTAGCATTCCTGTTCTTTGTGCAGGGTTTGGACCACATGATTCGAGGTCCTTTCCAACCCTATGAGTTTATAAGAAATGTTGTGTTTGATACTTAGTCTAAACTTGTTTGGAAAAACTATTCACGCTCCACTTGCTCTGGATCCTAGTCTCCACGCCTCTGATTTCTGGCTTGCGTCTCCAGAGTTTCTGCTTTTTTTTCATTCTGGGCTAGGTGACCTGGGCGGCATCTGCTCTAAGCACAAGAAGTTCCAGGACCAGGAGACCTCTCTGAACACAGGGCTGATCACACTGCAGAACTATGGCCAATAATTGCTGTTATGTGTTCGTAACAGGTAGAGTCGAGACTTGGATTTGGCAGTTGAACGCGGTTTATTAGCGCTGAGTACCCAACAGAGAACGGTAAAATTTGGGAGAAAAGTTTCCACCATCTCAGTACCCTACCAACTCTCCCACTAATTAAACACAACCGATCGCACCGGATGGATACGGATCCTCTGCATGCACGCCTCGATGAGATACTACAAAACCAAGTCCCACGAGGAGACCACCCGCGACCGCTGCCCCAAGTCCGAAATAGAAGCGCCAACATCCCTCCACCATTAAATACCGATCCGTTCCTCAACCAACTTGGGGTCAGACTAGATGGCCTGCTCTAGGCCCCTTCTGACCCTAGGTACTATGATAGTATGATACTATGAACTTCATGAGCTTTGGAACCATCCAGGACCCACACAAGCCAAGCGTCTATGGCAAACAGAAGGGGGTGACACAGACGCACTGCAACCACCCTACCGAGCAATTGCACTAAACAGGTTATATTGGGTGGTTACGAACCCTCAATTTTGCCACGTTGTTAAGGTTCCTTGAAATTGTGGATGAGGTTGATTGGGGGCTGTGAGTGGTAAAACTTTGCCCTCTGGGCCCGCCAGGTCCCCGTGCTTATGTTGAAAGGTTTCAGCCACGTGAGCGGCGGCTAGTAGCGTGAGACGGCAGGGTCCGTACCGGTGTTGGTGGGATTGGAGAGCTTTTACTGTGGTAAACACTAGGCGATTGTCGGTATTGGTAGCGGTCGCCCAAAGGTGGCTCTTGGTGTGGCCTAATTGGATACGGAGGCGATCCCCCGGTTGGAAACTATATAGTGGGGTGGAGTGGAGTTCTTTAAGTAGAGTCTTTAAATCTTGATGGTCGCGCATCGTCCAGTGGATTTGGGGCTTTTTTCGAAGTCCTGCTTGGAGTCGGGCAAGGATTGGTATGTGGTGCGGCCGGAGATGGTGTCTTAGCCAGGTAATGTGGCCCAATAACTGTTGACATTGTTTAACCTGTAGGTGAGTTAATATCTTCTGGGGACCGTGGGATTTGAAGCGGATGGCGGGCACATACGAGACGTTCTTTTTCCCGGTACTCCGTCCCAAGGAAGCTAACCTGTTTGGCTGGTACTGGGTGGCTCTTTTCTAGGTTAGCTATCCATCCTCGCGAGGTGAGAAATTGGATTAACTGCGAGGTGGTTTGTTGGGTCTCGCTTCTGGTTGCTCCTAGGATTAGGCAATCGTCGACATAATTTAATAGTTCGCAAGCGGTTGGGTGTTGCTGTTTAAATTGAGCCAAGTCTCGGGATACGTGGGTGACGGCCAGGGATGGGGCATTTTTATAACCTCGTGGGCAAACACGCCACGTCTGGATGCGTCCTTGACAGGCCACGTTGAGAATTCCGTCCGGATCAGTAACGGGACTAGAGAAGAAGCCGAACTGTCGGGTATTTCCTCGACTTCGTCACCATTATGCGACATGGCTGGGTTGTCTTTGTTTCCTCGGGTTCCGTGTTTTCGGTTAGTACGGACGCGGGGTCTTCCCCTCTTTTCGGGTGGGGTAGGATCTTGTTTCGGGTCCCACTCGATGCATGGAGTGCCAACTAGGGCGTGTAAAATTTGTGTTGGTTTGGGGTTTGGCGGTGGGTTGGCGTGGGTGGGATAGCTTTTATTCCGTAGTAACCCGGCACACAACGCAGCGACCGGTATCGGCCAATTGTGGCAGTCGCTGAGACCTCCGGAATCAGCACAGTGCCCTTCACTCCAGTTGGCTGTGCGTATTAGTGCTCAGGCTTCTTGCTCGTCTCCGGTATCAGACGCGTGTTCTAGGATGAGACGACCGACCCACATAGCCGGTGTTTCCCAAGCATTAATAGCTGTATTGTCGGTCAATTCCGTCATTTCGGCTCGAGTATGTGAGCGATTGGTGGTAGTTGTTGTAGTAACTCCCTCTGTATCCGTATTACGTTTGATGATCTGAACCGGCCGCGCTTGCGTTTTTATTTTTGGGTGCACTAGGCGTGACGGTGGGCTTCCTGTCTGGATATGGAGGAGGCGGCCCCTGGGAGGGGGCTCTTATTCCTGGCTCCGCCTCCTTGGGTGAGTCGGACACCTCTTCCGCTTTTGCTCGCAGCGTAGTATGCAGAGCTACCGAGTGTTGTTGCCGCAGCTGGGTGACCGCTTTTGTGTACCCACGAAAGCGTGCACCCAGCAGGGCTTTAGCATCCGGATGTCGGTTGCGGTGACTGAGCTTCCCCTTTTTTAAGGCAGTTTCCTCTATAGCTCGGCGGAGCTCAGTTATGAGCTGATGAACAGGAGGCTCGAGCGGTGGCGGGGGGCGGTCAGATTTGTCGGCAGGCACTGGAACGCCTGCATTATCTAATGCTCGGATAACGGCCGCCAATTCTTGAGCGGCTGTTCCCCGATCTCCTTTGGGAGGGGTGGGACTGTCGGCTAAGGGTCCTCCCTTTTGGGGATTGAAAACAAAGTTGGGGGTTGATAGGCAACACCCTAACCCGGCGGGGGTCAGGTGGCCGTACCACGAGGATTCTCCGGTCGGGTGGGTTAAGTAGAGAGTTCCGGTTAGCTCTCCTTCCTCCTTATGAGGGGCCCGGGTCCCCCCGTGGTAGCTAATATGTGCCCACAGCTCTGGGGACGAGGAAGGTGGGGTTCTTGCCCCCGTCCGCCACGGGCAATGTTGAACCAAATCATTCTCGAGTGACTGTTGGGATCCTGTTGGTGACACCATGTTATGCGCTCGTAACAAGTAGAGTCGAGACTTGGATTTAGCAGCTGAACGCGGTTTATTAGCGCTGAGTATTTACAGAGCGCCTGACCTAGAAGGTCGGGCGAATTGGCGTAATGAGCATTGTAAGCAGCGTTGCAAGCAGGAGAGGTCAGGACTGGCTGGATGAACTATTCGGTCGTCGGGTGGCCGGTAGACGAGTAGGCATATGACGGTCTGTGCGATGGGAGTAGGACACGGGAGGTGATCAGGCTCACGTCCGTGCTCGGCAAGGTCCTAGGGAGACTCCTCCCTTCCTCTCTCACAGGCCTTTTTTATAGTTTTGTCATCTCGCGAGATTTGGCCACCCAAGACTACTCTAGATTGGCGTAGAAAGGGGAAGGGTACATGGCTACGTAGCGTTACATGCGGAAGGGAAAGGTTGTGTTTTCAAGGTTATTTCTTAGCACTGCCATTTTTGCTTTTGTGAATAGTTATACTCCATTATGATGACAAAATATTACACACTTGCCACCTCGGATCATCCAGATCGTCCTGGCCCACGAGCTGGGTCACAGCCTGGGAGCCCCTGTGAGCACAGGGAAGGCATTGTGGGGATAAGTGGGAGTGAAGCTTAGAGCAGAGGATTGGCACAGGTGATGGCAGGGAAGCCTCCCCTCATTCAAGCGGCCAAAGCAGGTGTTCAGCAGAGAGAATGCACCAGTGCTGCATTTTTCAGGCCTGGCTCTCAAAGCAGATCACCAATGGGGCTGGATGAGATTAAGCCATGTGGGAGGTCAAAGGAGTTAAATTAAGCAGTCTGAGAGTACAGGATCACAGGGGATCTGGCATACAGCACAGGTCTCCTGGGCGCAAGGCTAACACCTGGGTTAGCCATTGGACCATGCTCATGTCCTTCAGGGCTTTCCAAAGTCCATCTTTTCAGACACTTTAACAGGCCTTTTATGACTTGCTGTTTAATTTAGTTCTGGGAGGAAAAAAAAGCCCTGAATTCCAAATCCCCCGAACCTTGTAACTGGCACTCTTATCTAGGGTTTTTCAAGCCTTTGTGTTCAAGAAATGACTGATTTTTTTGAAGTGTTTTATATGTCCATAAAACAGGGGCCTGTCTGGAATTCCTTCTGTTAAATGCACAGAACCAGATTGGCTTGTGAAGCTAATACATTGCTATTGAATTAACTTATTGGCTTCTATGACAACATCCAAAATAATCTTTGACAAAACATTTCCAGCAGCTTGAGTAGGCATTATGTGATGTTGAAGTGCGCAGAGAAGTTTGTGAAGCACATTGAGATGAAACACACTGCACTCATGAATGATGTTGCATTGTGTATTCACAACCTAACAGGAAGTGTCATCTTTTAACGGTATACATGAATCTACAAAGTCCCAAAAATGCCTTTTATGTTCAGAGAATAGAAAATCCCCCTTCAGATTGGTGTGGCTCCTGCTCCACATTCAGAGCTTGTGATCTTCTGTTTCAGCACAATGAGAGTAAAGAGTGTGCACGTTTCAACATTGACACCACATACGGGAACTACCTGATGTTTGGCCATGCCACGGATGGATGGCAGCACAACAAGGACAAGTTCTCCACGTGCAGCATTGAGTACATCGGGAAGCTCCTGAGAGCCAAAAAGGACACATGCTTTGTTGGTAAGAGGCAGTAATGTGTTTGAATTCTTTAAATTCTGCTGTCATTTGTCTGTGCTAATTGCAATTAGCTCAGTGATTCTTTGCTGTTAGACCTCTTAGCCTTGGTTTGTTTTGGGTGATCTCTTTTATTGACCCGACTCTATAGCTGGGAGGGAGAGACAAACTTTCAGGTAACAAGTCCCCTTCCTTGGGTCTCTGTAGGTGTCATTTCAGATGTAAATTATAGCATAGGGACTTTTTTTTTGTTTCTCCAAAACACTGTGGGCAGCTTAGCTTTCGCAAGACATCAGCAAAAAGTTGAAATTATTTAGCCTGGAGAAATACTTAGATAACATAGTGATGGGTGCCATAAATGTAGGGATGGACAGGTGGATGGATGGGCAGGGGACTTGACTGTTTAAATGTTGATGGGTCCAAGTGCAGATTGTTCATTATGGGCTGTACTATGAAACTGGCAGCTGGTGAATTAAGGACTAACACAAGACAAAGCACCATTGGAGATTTGTAGGGAGCAGTAGGATCCCAGATTAGAGGTTCAGAAAGGGTTCCGTTTTATGACTGGTGATACCCCATGCTAAAGCAAAGGCCAAGCAAAATTCAGTCCTCGCGGAACAAGCTGGCACACGGATCTCTCCACCCCCTTCCCTTAATGCACCCGGTTGTGTAAATGGCTTGACGTTCACAACAGCTTGTGATCACCAAGCATCAGGTGTTTGTCCAGCCAGTCTTGCTAGTCTCGTAGCTAGGGCTGCCCCCAACCTGTCATCAGCCCCTGGTCTCAACATTGCATCTGTTTTTCTTCCCCTTCCATTCAGAAACTGACCGTCCCATCTGCGGCAGCCGGATAGTGGACCCAGGGGAGGAGTGTGACACGGGGAACGACGTCTCCAACCGTTGTGGTTATGCGGCTAGTGAGCCAAATGGCATCGGCTGCTGGTTGAAGCCAGGGGCGCAGTGCAGGTAGGTGTCCCTAATGCCTTATTAGCTGTTCTTTCTCTTCTTATCAGATGTTGTGGGTGACGCTCATCCTATTTGCTGCAAAATGTCTCCTAGCATTCTGCCGGAGACACCCAAGGGCACTTAAAAGCTCTTTTGAGGGTGGCTGAGGCAGGGAGCTGTTTGTTACTTGGGACAAGCACTCCAGGGGCTTGCCCACAACAAACCTAGTGGCACTGCGAGGATACAACCATAGGACCTGAACCTCATGCCTGTAGATATGCCCAGTGCCCATCTGCAGCGACAGCTGCTTATCAGCTCTGCCCTGCATATCTGCAAGGCGCCACCCTACATTCACACAGTGCTCCGTGTAACAGCAACAGCTCCTTAGGGACAACAAAGCCAGGGCATTATACCTATTGCTAGGTATTTTGATTTAACCTGATGCATAAGTGACTGAGCCACCCCTGCTAGGAGGGGCAGCTTCTTTCAAAGCCCTTCAATACTAACAAGGTCTCTAGCATTTGTTTTAAACTGATGCCCCTATGTGTCCCCCGTCATGGTTATTACTCCATGTTAATAACTC
>JAGPOW010001806.1:4227632-4265077 GCA_030014935.1 Caiman crocodilus | reverse complement strand
GTGCACGATGCTCCTACCCAGGAGGTAAGTCATTGCCTCGGTTCTGCTGTTACTACCGAGTTGGCAGCTTGCTGCCACGCTGCGGGCTGGTACTTCCCCTTGCTTACCTGAACCATTGCTCCATCTCCCAGCTCAAGCCAGGGCCTGTGCTGCAGCCAGGACTGTGTCTTTAAATCCCAAGGGGAGCTCTGCCAAGAGGAGACAGAGTGCGCCTTCGCAAGCATCTGTTCTGGGCTAGCGGCTCAGTGCCCCACACCCGTCCCCAGGGACAACGGCACGTTCTGCAGCAGGGGCACACGGATCTGCCTCGCTAGGGTTAGTGCTGACTTAACCTTGTCTGACTGGGGGTTGTGACAGCCAGTGACTTTAAGGGCTAAAACAGGCTGAATATGATGGGCCATAGCACTGCTTACTGCATGGGTGAGGGCCTCAAAGGCTACCCTAGACCAGGTTCAAGCTAAGTAGCCCCATGCTAGGTGCAGTTAACCTGAGGAACTCACTGCCACAGGGTGTTTGTGAGGCAAAGAGCTCAGCAGAATTCACATGGGGACAGGGCATTTATACCACAGGAAAGGATTGAAACCCTCTAGTTTTGAGGCATTAAAGCAGCCTCTCACTACCAACCTCTCCCTGCAAGCTGGTAACTCCAGGGGTCCTGGCCTGGCCTCTGGGAGATAAGAGTACTACACTAGGGACCTGCTGCAGACTGGCAAGGCCTGTGCGGCCTCCCCTCTAGCCATGGGGCGTGATGCAGCTTGCACTGCAGGTGACACAAGGAATTCAGTCCGCCTGGTACCTTCCACTGAGAACTGGGCTTGGGAAGGCACTTTGCCTTGTTAAATGGAGCCAGCACTTGGAAGAGTCTCGGTCCCTTAGTGCATCCACCTGCTCCCTGCCTGGGATGGATCACTGGCCTGGATGAGGCATATCCCATAAATCCCACTCCTATTCCTCACTCGATTCCCTAGCTCTGCCTCGCCTCACTCTGCCTTAAGTATGGACTGGAGCAATGTGACTGTGTCAGCAGCTCTGAGGGAGCAATGCCATCTCTGCTGCCAGCAACCAGGTATGCTGACTTGGGATCAGGGGAAGCAGCACCCCCCGGGGCAGCGAGAAGCATGAGAGCTGGGAGCGTTGCTACTGGCCCTACATCAAGGACATGGAAGAGGCTATTGGTTGTAAGCAGCAGTGCCTCCTGTGCAGGGACTACACAATACCCTGACACAGTTACTTGTATGGCACAGACAGGCTGGTAGCATGGCCCCATTGCACATGGGGTTAAAACCCAACCCTGCAGCTCCATTTTATAATAGGACTAAGGCTCCCCAGGGTGCTAAGGGTGGCAGTTATGCACCTTGAGAGCAGCTGAGCATTAAGTGACATGAAAATCAGAGCCGGGGCAGCCCAGTGCTGAGTGCATTACCCACTGCGTGTCCAGGCCTTGATCATTCAAGCCCTTTTAAACCACCTGTTGTAGGCCAGGCCAGGACATGTGCCAGCACGGCCTCATTCCTGCTGGAGCATTACTTCAACGGCTCGCAGATCCCACTCACCCCTGGCTCCCCATGCTGGGACAAGACAAGCTCCTGCAACAAGTTCCACAGCTGCCGGCTTGTGGATGAGGATGGCCCTATCGCCAGGGTGAAAAACTCCATCTTGGCCTTCATTGAGCTGGAGGATGTAGCGGCCTGGATGAAGGCAAGCACCTGGGTGGGGCACCGCATCTCTGACGAGGGCTGTAGGTTGACAAGTGTGTGGGGGGAGTGGATATTGTGTCAAGGCCTGGTGCACAGGAGCTGGACCCAATGATCTTCCGAGGTCCCTTCCAGCGTTACAATCTGTGAGTCTGTGAACAAGGCAGCTCTGGGATTCCTACCTTGTGTTTCAAACCCTGCCGCTGACTGGCTGCATGACCTTGGTTTAGTTACTGGCATCTCCATTCCCTGCACCATGCAGGTGGTGACAGCTGCATCCCTTGCAGAACAGCTGGCAGTAAGGTAGTTTGGGTAGCTTAGGAGCAGGTCCAGATCCAGGTATGGTTCCCAAGGTAGGGTGGAAGGTACCCAGCTCCTCAGGCCGCCGAGGACTGAGCAGTGGCCTGGCTTTGTCCCTCAGAAGCGCTGGTGGGCTGTACTTGCGATGATCCTGACTTTGGCGGCAATGATGGCTAGCACAGTCTTTCTCTTCGGAAGGACCCTCGATAGTGAAACAGGTAAGTAACGCCTGCCTTGCCCCATCCGGTTCCTGCTGCCCTAGGGAGTTTCAGCTCCTGCTCTGGGGAATGCCAAGGGATGTGGGTCAGCACAGCCAGCACCTTCCCCAGTTCTGTCCAGTAGACAAAGTGGAAATTTGCTAGGTTACTTGCTCTGGGGGAGCCATGGGAATTGCCATTCAAAGCATCCATCTGTCTCTTGGGGAAAAGGAGAGCAGAGCCCAAGTCACACCCATAGGAAATCTGGGGACAAAACATCATAGGTGTCCCAGTAACTAGCTGATCATGCCTATTTCCTCCATTAACCCCCAACCTCTGTCTCTTACTCCACCAAGTCTGGTGACTTGTCCAGCCTTGACCATCTGAGCAAGACCTGGCAGCCACCAGGTTTGAGTACCAGGTCCACACCAAGCCCCTGGGGCCAGAGAAGCCACCAGACATGATGCCCTACCAAAGCCAACTAGGAGCCTTGTGTAGTTTTACCCACGTTAAATACCCTGCTCCAAACACCCTCAGCACCCAGATACTGAACCCATTTTCACACCGGATTGCTCTCGGTCCCTGACCCCTGGGGCAGGGACACCAGAGATACTGCTCTGGGTGTGACAGCTAGGAGCTCATCCCAATTCCTGTCTACAGAAGAATCACTGCTGATAGTGGTTTGGTTTTGTTTCTTTTTTACTTAGAAGAGAAAAACACAAAGAGCACAGTCAGGGAGGCCCCAGCCAGCCAGCAGCCTCAGCACAGACACATGTTAATATACCGTGAACATGAGGAGTTCTACATGGAAACTACGCACCGGGAATATGAGATTATCATATAGCAAAGCATCCAGATCCAGCAGTGCTCGCAGACCCCCTCCCGAGTGGATTTTCCAAGAAGTCTCAGCTCCTGACAGGCACATAAAAAGGGACTAGACTTGTCCCCAGCAACTTCCGATGAAAAACCAGCTCTTGGGATTTAAGATTCCTGGGTTCTGCCCTCCGCATAGTAGATCACAATAGGAGCCTCAAATGTTTCCGTGTAAGGTTAGTCCTCCCACTGCCAGATTTGCTGTGCGCCTTTTGCTTCAGCTCTTTGCAGCTCAGCCTTCTGCCCAGGTGTGGGCAGAACTGACGTTCACCCTGCAGCTTGTATAGAGATACAGGTGCTGGCATTAAACTCCCGAGTTGGGGTACTTTTGTCAGCATAGCTGCAGCCACATGGAAGGCAGGCTGCAACACCCACCCAAGATAAGTAATAATGCTCCAAGAATAATTACTCCAGGCTCTAGCTTCTACAGCTAGCCAGCCACTGGTACCCAAGCTAGTTAGTTTTAAAACTAGCTTAAGTAGGTCTCTGCAAGCCACAGTGCCTGAATTGTAGATATACCTTCCATCTCAGAAGCTGGTCTCCATCAACAAAGTGATTAACCTTTCCTGCTTCAAGTCATTTCCTGTATCACCCTTCACATGTTTCAAAAAAAGAATTCAAGACACTTTTCACAAGAGGCAGCATTTCTTTCCTTGGCTAAAGTCAGGTCTGATGGCGCTGCCTATATACTACATGGAAACAAGGCTGTATTAGTCAAGGTCTCGTTGAAGTTACTGAGACCAAAATCTAGGTAGATTTGAATAAGGCTATGCAATCGGTGGATTCAAAGGGGACATAAGATTGACATTAAATCAGTGTTGGGGATTATAAAGGACAGGATGGTAGGTCAGAGATAGCAGTCAGTCCAGTGGATTTAGCTTAAGATAGAAAAGTGTTCTTGGTCTCCTTGCAGTTACTGAAACTGATTATTTGTACTGGACTTTGTCCTTGGACCATATCTTTTAGTATGTCTGTTGGGCTGGTTAAGGTGTTGTAGGGTTTTGGTTTACACTTGTACAATACTGAAAGACCTGCCTTATAATGGTAAACTTTATAACAGCGGTTGAATGCACCAATCTAGGCAAAACTCACCCCAATCAGGCCCTGTCCCCACTGCGGCTCCTAGCCCCCGTGGCAACACTGACCCAGATGCAAAGGGAAGTTCCAAAGTCTTTTATTGTAGCCCTTGCGTGGCTGAGCTGCCCCTCAGAGGCGCATGCTATGCATCATCTTGGAGATGCAGTGAGCCCTGGAGAGTGTTCATTTAGCAAGGTCCTTCACATACTTCCAGCCTTTCTGGGTGTATTCACGAGCCCTGGTGGGAGCTACAGACAGAGCCGACATGGCAGTGTGAACTCCTGCAAGAAAAGACGTGGAGGGGAGTCCTGAGAAGAGCATTAACAAAGCGTGTGGTACCACCAATAATGTGATATCATGGGTCACATGCTCTTCCCTGTTTAAACATAATACCAGAGATCTTGGCTTATATCAAGGGAACCTTCAGTCAAGTCTAGGCCCAAATAATTCCCGATTCTGGTGCAGTTGTTATGGTCTCATCAGTAGTCAGTGGGTCCTCCCACCACCACTACCTACTCTACTAGCCAGGGGAGTGGTGTAACCTTTGTCCTTGGAAGATTGTAAGTGTAGGTTTGGCAAGTGTTTGAGCCCCTGTATTGAGCAAGGGGCTGGATGGGACGGCCTTTTGTGGTCCCTTTCACCCATATCTTTAAAGGATATTAAAGGGGTCTGAAGGAAGGGAGACTTCACGGTTACAGCACAGGCCTGGGTCCTGGGTACTCTGTATTTTATTCCTGGTTGACACAGACTTGCTGTGCAACTCAGGCCTGCAAATGGAGAGACTGTGGGCAAGTTGCTTACCTTCTGGAAAATGAGAAGCAGATTGAGTTAATTTTCTAGATGTTTTCCACATGTGTTAGCAATGATCAGATCAAAAAGGCTGGAGAAGGGCACTGTGTTATTTGGAGAAGTCCCAACAGGAACCATCTTACATTTTCAGACCATCACAGCAGGTTAGAAGCCGAGTCCCATTGATTGTACTAGCACTCAAAGGATTTTATAAAACTCAGTTTTTAGTTGATGACCTTCTAAAGAGCAACGCAGCACTATCATGCTTTGTTGCCAATTCTAGGAGTGCTTCTGTACTTGGGTTGCTAGCTGCAAAAAGGCCACCGGCCTTTTACATGGCATTTTTATAAGTAGATTTTACGGCACTTTTGAATAAAGGTGGCCAATATTATCCCCACTTTACAGGGAAGGAAATTGAGGAACCGAGCTATAAAGAGATCCACCCAAGGCCACCCTGAAGATCAGTGGCAGAGCCAGGTCTCCCAAATCCGAATCCAGTGCTCCATGCACTAGCTCCGTCGAGTCCTCACGATAGGATTGTTGGATAAGTTACATCAGTGACAGCAGCCCCCTTGTGCACCAAAAAAAGCAGGAGCCTTACCTTTGTTCCAGGATTCAGAGACAGAAAAGTCAAATTTTGGAGTAGATGGAAGCTGAAAGAGAAAACAAGAGGCAAAACTTCAATGTCTGGCCCACTAGCTACATACAAAGCCGCTAAGCAACATGTGAAGACAGGAAAGAGCAGAACAGGCACCAGCCAGGCTTCCCAGGTCATGCTGAACAAGGCCCTCAGGCCCCGATTGTTATAGGTACTTGGGCACCCAACTCCCTCTTCAATTCCAGGGGGCACAGAAAAGAAACCTGGGCTCTTAACATCTCTCTTACTGGCCCATCTGTAAGACTGAGGCAGTAGGCAGCATTTTAAAAGTGCACCAAAATAATTTAGATCTGAATCCACTTGGCTGCTTTGAAAAATATCACTGTTAAATCTTACCAGTACTTGGTTTATTATGGTTATATCTCATTTATGGCACTACGGCTTTGCTAGTCCAGGAAACACTGTCCTGGGCAGTCCCAGATCTTCCAACCTAAAGAGTCTGAGCCAGGCCAAGGGAAAAACTACCACAAGCAATTTACAGACCACGTTATTAACAGGGAGCAGCAGGGCAGGAGTGGTCTTTGAGGGTGGATCCATTTGGTAATTTTTAGAGCAATGGTTCCCAACCTGTCTCTCACCGTGGAGCGGGAGCTGGCAGTCTCCCTCTTGGAGACTGTGACTGCTGCTGGGGTGCATAGATTGGGGTTCAAGAGGGGGCCTGTGCCACAACTTGGCAGCCAACCCTTCATGGCCACGGCCTGGTGGCTGGGAACTGCTGAGGCTTTCAGACAAGGGGTTGGGGGCAATAAAAACACCCCCCAGATCGGTGTTTTGCAACCTTCTAAGTAGCAATTTCCCCCTAACTGCTGAAAAATTTAATAAGTACCTCAACACTCAATTTTCCAGGAGATTTTATATTTTCAGACCAATGCGTGCCATATGTTGGAAGAAGGGCTGTGTATGTGAGGCTGTGCTATGACAGATGTCTGATCTGGTGCGTGCAGGGTTGCCACCTTTTACACCAGGGGTGCACCACTCAAACATGTACCTGGGCTAGAGGTGATGTTGGCCAAAGTTGGAAGGGCTGCATCCAGTGCTATGCAAAGCCTGGCATGCCAAATTATTACTGGGCAATTTAAAGAATTGTGCAATGTGCAGGGCACCAAATTTCTGGCCAGTTTTGAGGTGGAAGGGGCCAGAGAGAGAAGAGGGTGCAAGTGTGTTGGGGTGTCTCACGTACCCCCCAAGGGGTTGAGAAACTATGTCCCAGACAACACGTTCACGCTCTTTCTACTGTCCTCTGCAAACTGTTTCTTGCACACCCCACCTCCAATAAGACCAGGGCCAGTCAGAAGGGAGAGCAGAATCCCTTCTCCTTCCAAGGTGAAATCCCGACTCTGCTGAAGTCGGCAGCAAAACGATGCCCGCTTCCTTCCCACCCCCGGGCCGCCCGCGCGGTCCTCACCTCCCAGCCGACATAGCTCGTCCATTCCTTGATGGCTGGAGGCAGCGCCGCCT
Organism: Caiman crocodilus; assembly: GCA_030014935.1. Classification (NCBI taxonomy): domain Eukaryota; kingdom Metazoa; phylum Chordata; order Crocodylia; family Alligatoridae; genus Caiman; species Caiman crocodilus. The sequence goes on along the minus strand of JAGPOW010001806.1, from coordinate 4,258,031 downwards.
GCGCCTTGCGGAGGGCTTCGGCGCCTTGCTGGCCGCTTCCCAGCAGGCCCTGGTCGTAGGCCACGTACACTGCGCCGCCGGCCAGGCTGCCCTTGACCATGAACCTGGGAGGGAAGTCGTTAGAGACGGCATCGGGGTGGGTCTCGTGCGACTTGAAGCGCTGGTGAAGTAGCCCCGGCTCTCCAGGGGACACGGGCGCTCCCCCCAGCCCAGGGCACTGTGTCCCTGGTCACATGTGCCCCATGCCATACACATGCACACCCCCCGGCACACGTGTTCCCCAATCACACGTGCACCGCCCCCAAAGCACACGTGTTCCCCAATCGCACCTGCACCCCCCAGACACGCGTGTTCCTTAGTCCCGTGCCCGCCGACACGTGCGTTCCCTAGCCATGGGCGCCCCCTTGGACCCCGGCCGGGGGAGGTCGGCGAGCCGCACTCACTTGACGACGGGGAAGAGCCGCGACGCCATGACCGTAGCCCAAGGGCAGCGCACCGACTCCTCAACGCCCGGCCCGGCCGGCTCGCCGCACAGCCCGCTGGGACTTGTAGTCGCCGGCCGCGGTCACGTGGCCAAGCCGCCATTGTTGCCGAGGCGCGGCCCCGCCCCAACCGCCACACGCACTTCCGCCTCAATAGCTGGCTTGGCAGCGGCCTGGCTTCCGCTTGCGGCTGGGGTCACGTGATCCCCGCCTGGAGGAGAGCTGTCCCAGCAGCCTCTGCGAGGTGGGGCTGGGCAGGAGCGAAGAGAAAGCCTCCTGCGTGGGGGGAATGGAGGTTGTGCAGAATCTGTCCCCCCAAATTAGCTCTCCATACACGGTATCATCACTTTGGCTTGCAATCATTGGTGTAATTAAGTGTCTCCTAGCAGATACTCGCATTGTTTCTTAGATGAGTCATGCAAATAAAGCGGACGCGCCACTTGGGAACGTAAATACGACGAAGGGAAGGACGCAGGGGATCGTCCCCTCAGGCGCGGGGCTCGCGCAGGCGCGTCGATCCCAACTGGCTGACTCTTCCCACGGCCGCGAGAGCCGGTTCAGTTCGGTTCCTTACACGGGAGCGAAACAAAGACATCTGAATAAAACCAGTCGGAGAACAGTGATTAAACTGTTACCGTAAGTCACCTGTCGATACTGGGCTGAAGCCAAAGGAGAGAGACTCTGCATTCAAGGAGATTTGGTGCCAGTCCTTTATTTCCTCCCTGACCGAGCGGTGAAAAAACCGAAGGGAATTGCAGCCGTATCTGAATTCTGCGTCTAAGGTCCGGGTCCTCCCTTCATCTTTGTACAAGGGGCCTCATCCAAACCGTGCAGCCAAGGCAACGAGAGAGAGGCTGTTGTAACCCTGACACGAGCTTTGCCTGGGTTGACCCAAGTGCCACCTAAACCTGGCCCTCGTGAGCCTGCAGAAGGCCAAACACAGCGGGGGGGCGGAAGGATGAAATTCCCACGTCTGCAATAGCAGAGCGTTGTTCCTCTTGGAGGATGCTCGCCCCTGAGTATCATCAGTTAGGTGGCCCTGCTCCTTTTTCTCTCTCTTTTCAGGGTTGTGCAGCTCCCATCTCCTGGCTCAGTGGAACTGCGACTGCTTTGCCACCTGGTCCCCTGGCAGAGTTGTCTCCTCCAGGTAAATCAGCAACCCCAAGGACCTCCTGGAGTCCTGCCCCTGCGGCCTGCACGAGGGAGCGGTGGGCCCAGACTTTGTCCTCTTTCCTCAGGGGCAGAGGTGAGCGGTGCTGGGACGGGACTCAGCCTTGAGGTTTCTGCCCTTGCATTGTTGTCTAGCGCTGCAGGGGAAATGTCTGCCAGATGGAAGGCACTGTGGGCAGCTGGGATTGCCGCTGGACTCCTGGCTTTCTTCTGGAGAGACACCTTTAACCCAGGTAGGCCAGAAAGGAAAGACCGAGAGGCAGAAGCTGTTGGGGGAGAAAAAAAGCTGAGTTTTGAAATGGTGGTTTGCGGCGTTCACATCTGGAAAGAGTCATCTGCTTCTCCGGGACTGCTTCTCCTTGTAGCCAGCGGCAGATGGGAGCTGGAAGACCTGTAAAAACAAGTGGAAACACGGAGGCAGCCGGACCACCCGTGGGGGTGGCAGCATCGAAGGCAGGCAGAGGTGGTGCGGATCAGTGGTAGGAGGGTTTGGGAGATCTGGCTCCTGGCTGCACATGTCTGAAAGGGATGGCCTCATTAGGAACAGGAGATGTAATGATTCAGCAAATTAGTCACAACAAAACGAGGCGTCTCGACTGCAGCGAGGTAGGGAAGTCAAATCTGCTCAGCAGGTATAGTAGGACAGGGTTTCACATGACCCAGGGACTGACCAGAAATTTTGGTCAGAGCTAGACTTTGTGTTTCCAGGTGCCACTCAAGAAGGAGAAGGGTCTCCCTGCCCTTGCTGGACCAGCATTCCCATGTTATTTCCCACCCAGCCTCGGTTTTCCAGCCCAGTCCTGAATCTTGGTTGGCTCTGGAGAAGCACAGAGACTTGTGCCCACTGGTCTGAACCCCTCAGTCATTGGTACTCCTCTTCTTTCCACCCCGTAGAAACCATCTCCAACACCCGCGTGCTCCTGACGGGTGCCAGCGCTGGGATCGGAGAGCAGATGGCTTATCATTATTCCAGATTTGGTGCCGAAATAGTGCTGACAGCCAGGAGAGAGGCTGTGCTGCAGAAGGTGAGACCTCCTTCACATGGTAGAGGGCAGCAGGGCCGATGACGTGGACCTAAAAACATTGAGGATGTAGGGCAGGTCAGACATTGTCCATCAAACTGATATGGGTGAGCTGCCCAGCCACATTCACACCTCTCAGGCAGTAGCACCATCTCACTCCTAGGATGCACTGCCTCCCTCATCAGATTTGGATGCATGGTGGGAGAGATGACCTAGGAGGGAGCCTGACCTGTGCAGGGTCATTGGAGCAGGTTGCACATTTAGAGCAGGCATCTCTGAAGAACAAGGTGGAGCAACATTGAGAGCAAATGCCCCTGAGGTTGTGTGAATGGTGTAACGTTCATCTCGACAGCTCCGAGCTCAATTCTGCTCTAGGGCAGGGGGTCACAAGCCCAAGGCCCAGCATTGCATTTCAACCCCTGACTCATTCCTCCACGTCAAACAGTGCTGTGACAGCATCAAAGGACTTGGCTCCTTCAGGCTTGTCTACACTTGAAAAGTATTCCAGCTGAAGGAAAAGGATGGATTTCCAGTTTACTAGCTATTCCAGAATAGCTCTCCATGTTGGCACGATTATTCCAGAATAAGAGGTTTTTTTCTTTGAAGCGTAATCCACTTGGAAAGCAGATTGCAAGTGTCCTCACAGGGAACTCTTCCAGATAATTTCTCCCTTGTAAACAAGACTTGAGTGCATCAGCAAAATTTGGTCCCCTGTAGGTTGTGTGATTATAAATTTGGATGGAAAAAGTGTATCTGTTCATCCTTGACCAGGGCAAGAAAAGAGGGAGGTGAGTAGGAAATAAGCTCCCTGCCCCTGCCCTGATAATGTACTTCAATAGGTTTATCTGGGTCATTTCTCCAGGTGATGGAGAGATGTCTGCAGCTGGGAGCCAAGCAAGTCTTCTACACCCCGGCTGATATGTCCTCCCCTGCGGAGCCCGAGCGGGTGGTGCAGTTCGCTGTGCAAAAGATGGGTAAGTATTGGTCTTTTAGAAGAAAAGCAACTGATGCTGGGGAGGAAGAAACAGCGGGGTGGGGTCTCAGTGAGTCAGATCCCAGAGATCCAACCCAGCTGAGAGCAGAGCACTGTCCCCATGGCAGCTGTGTGGGCAAGGAGGTGACATGGGGTCAAAGGTGCTCGGAGAAGCTGACGGCAGTGATCCCCACCAAACTGCCTTTACTTTGCGGTTCCCTTTAAGCATCTGCTTCAATTCACCATGAGCTTGGGTCCAGGGAGGGGGTTGCATTGTTGCACCTCCTTTTCCATGGGGTGTGCATTGCTGCATCTTGCACTCGTGAAGCCGGTCTGCATGGGTGAGAGCCAGATGTGCAGCGTCAGCTTTTTGGATGCCCTGCCTGACCTGCAGGTTATCGTGGTTCGTTCTGCACTTCCCTCCATCTCTCTGGGTATCTATTCAGCCCTCCTCACCGCAGGAGCACGATGCCTCTGTTTCCCCACTGTGGTCAGTGATGGGTTCATAGAGGAGGAGAGTTTGGATTGGCAGCGTGAAGCAGGACCCAGACTGTGTATTGTGAGCTCAGCTGGTCAGAGCCAGCCCTTCTTGCTGTGCATGTGTAAGGTGGGGAAAGCAGTGGCAGGGTTTGGCAACCTATGGCTTGTGGGCCAGATCCAGGCCTTTTTATCTGGCCTGTGAAGCCCTGAGTGTGCCTCTGTGCTGCAATTCTCAGCCCCTGGCTGCCTGACTTGTGGGGGGGGTGCTTTACTCAACTCTCACTGCCCCCTTGCCTGCAGGGGGCCTGGATTACCTGGTGCTGAACCACATTGGTGCGACCCCTTTCCAGATGTGGGATGGGGACGTGGAGCACACCCGCTGGCTTCTGCAGGTGGGTTTTCTCAGGGTAGGAGTCCTTTGGGGGTGGAGGAAAGGGGCAGGGAGGCTTGGGCCCTGCAGGGATCAAGCTGGGGGCAGCTCCCAGGAGCCGCTGGCTTCTGGCAGGGCTGCAGTTGAGTCCTCTGACTCCAGAAAGGGTGAAACAAAAGCGTGGGATGCTTTGCTCCTGACAGGAGGGATAGGGGGAGGCGGGGTCTGATAGCCTGCAGGTAGAGAGCTGAACTGGTTAGAGCATTGCCCTCGTCTGTCCGTCTCATTGCCAAGGTACGTGGTGCTGTAGGACCTGACTGGTGTTGTGTTACAGGGGCTTGGCTCCTGCACCACGTCTATCCATGCTGGGCCTTTCTGTGGAGTCCTTCTGAGGTCAGGTTTTAGGACCCCAGAGGGGCAGACTCATGGGGTTGCTGAGACGTGGTAATGAGAAGGCTTGAATCTTTTATTAATGTGGAAGTGAAAGCTGGGGACCGGGGATAGAGAGGGATAGCAAGGGGCGATACCCCAACTTGAGGGGGAAACTTAGGCCAAGAGTTACCTGTAAATTCACACTACAGGTAAGCTCAGGAGGGGTGTAGATTTGGAACAGCGACTTTCTCATTCTTCTTGTGCCCCATCTCTTGCCTCCATAGGTGAATTTCCTTAGTTACGTGGCCCTGGCGACAGCTGCGCTTCCAGTCCTGATAGAAAGCAAAGGCTCCGTGATTGTGGTGTCCTCCATCTCAGGTGAGTTTGTGACCTCCACAAAGCATGATCCAGGAGGGCTGCACTTCCCGGCATGCTGTGCTTCCTCACGGTCCGCAGCCAGTGTTGCCGCAGTCTTTCAATTCAGAGTCTGACTGCCCCTTGCTAGAGCTTGTCTGGGCTGCTGACCCCCACAGCACTTCACCTGGGCTCTCAAGGACACGGCTAAAAGACAGCCACCTCTGGGGTGAGAGGCCAAATATTAGGTTATTCTATGGCTTTCCTGTGGTGCATTTTTGGAAGGGAAACGTCTCACGCTGCCTCTCCTGGAGATGGGAAGCCTGTCCAGCTGGAGCAGTGGGTCGATATAGCTCAGATCAACCTCCCTGCCCTGGCTCCTCTCCCAGCAGGGCCTTGCACTCAGACCCAATTTCGTCTAGGTTTCCCCTTTTCTCGTTTTTTCTTCCTAGGGAAAATCGCAACCCCCTTTGCCACTTCCTACTCTGCCACCAAATTTGCCCTGGATGGGTTCTTTAGTTCCTTGCGCCATGAGCTCGCCATGCAGAAGAAAGACGTGAGCATCACTCTCTGCGTCCTGGGGCTGATCGACACGGAGACGGCACTGGAGAAGACGAGGTGCGTACGTATAGCTGCAATGGGATTTAGGTCCACGCAGGGCACTTCTGTCTGTGTGCATGCGTGAATATGTATGAAGCCACGTGGGTGATATGCAAGACAACACGTTGCATTCACATCTGGGCGTATGCATGTGCCTCCGGGCTGTTTGCATCCATGCATACAGGAGTGCGCGTGCATCTCTGTGGGTGTGCGTGGATGTCTGTAGGCCTGTGTGTGATGTGTACAGCCCTGGGCTAGTCCAGACCTTTCGGCCGCTGTGACGCACCTGCTTGCACTGGAAGGGCAGTGCCAGCCATGGGAGGATGAATGACTGAGCGACTGTTCCCTTTCAGGGGCCTCGTGTACATGGATGCCCTCCCTGCCACCGAAGCTGCTCTCGCCATCCTCCGTGGTGGTGCCACCCGGGCGCGGGAAGCATTCTACCCCTGGTGGCTGGAGCCCCTGTGCTACGTGCGGGGCTGGTTCCCCGGCCACTGGGACTGGGTAATACAGCGCTCCTATAACTACACCAGTGCCTGAGCAGTGCAGAGCCACCACTCCCGGCCCCTGCCCACCCAGGCATTGGACCCTCTGCTTCCATCGGGGCCAAGCTCAGTCACAGGCTTCAGCAGGACCAGGATCAGGACCTTGAAACGGGAACATGTCAGGGGCCGAGCGTCCAACCCTCATGCTAGCTGTGACCCCTTCCCCGGACAGCTGAGCCCCTTCTGCTCCCTCTCTGCATCCCCCCCAGGCCCAAAGGTCAGTTCTGTCTCAGCCTCCCACAATCCCACCTCTGCTGTCTGGCATATAGCCTGGGCTCTCCTCTCAACCCCAGCCTCCAGCCTCTCGCACCTGGGGACAGAATCCACTGCTCCCTTCATGCAGGAAGGAGACCTCCCTCCTACTCCTGTCTCCACCCTGCCGACAGCCCCCAGCCTCATGGGATCAGGCTCTGAGCCCTCTTCCAGCCCCTTTCCAAAGGGTCAAGCCAGGCCAGCAGAGGCTTGGGCCCCTACAGGAGGGACACCCTCACCGTCTAAGGTGGGTACTCGGCCCATTTCAGGCCCTGAGTAAGCTCCATCCGCCCTTGTCTTCCCCTCCTCCGGGGATCCCCTCTGGGAACACTGCCCTGAAATGTTGGGGCTGTCTTGGGGTGGCAGCAGGGATGCTGAGGACCCAAAACACCCTCCCATGCCACAAAGGAGCAGGGGCATTCTCCCAGGCCTGTGCCTAAGCCAATACCACCCTCCACCCCAAGCTGCCAGGGACAGATCCAAATCCCATTGAGGATTTAAAGGATCAGGACATGACAAGCAGATGGCAGAAGGGCTGAGCACCCGCAACCACCAGTGACCCCCAACATTTCTGAATAGCAAGGGCTCCTTGTGCAAGTCGGGGCTGCCCAGCCACCACGAGGTGGCAGCATCCAGCAGCCGGCACCAGCTCAGCTGCGTGGCATGGAAAGCATCGGCTCCCTGCTCCTCACCTTGCCCTAGCACTGCAGCTGCAAGCTTCATCATCCCCATGTCCCAGCGACTGGACTGGGAGCCAGTGGTCATGCCACCCCTCTTCAATAAAGGGGCTGTTTCCACCTGAGCCAGACTGTGCTGGAGTCAATCCCAATGCATTCCCCATTGCATCCTCTTGGCATTCAGCAAGTGGGGGTGGGCTGTAGGAGGCCACTCAGGACCTGTCTCATGATAGTGTCCCAGCCAGCTAGAGGTGGTAACAGAGATCAGGGCACCACCATGCTGTATGTACCATATTATCTGATGTATATGACACGTGCTGAAAATGGAGTGCAAAGACATTACATTGAGACACATCCTATACTCTGCCATGTTGCAATGAAAAATCACTAGACTTCAGTCCATTTTTATGACACGTTTACGGTTAAATATTCTTCCCCCCCAGTTTCATCCTTTTTCCCCTTTTTGCGGGGTGTACCTTATGCACCACAAAATGCAGCACCCGTAGTAAGAGGCTGCACCAGCCCCAAAAAGCTCGCGGCCAAAACAGACGAAAGGAAGGTTATTACCCTTACGTTTCGCTGAGTACTGGAGAGGTTAATGGACACAGCCAAGGTGATGGAGGATGTCTGTGGCAGGACTGGGAATCCAGCCCAGCTTTCCTGGGCCAGTCCTGTTATCCCCACGGCTGCCAAGCACCTTCACAAGATGGATTGTATGCCACCAAAGCAGATCCATGCTGGGAAAATAAGCCCTGAGCCTAGCTGTGCCACTCCTAGACCCACTGGAAATGTCCAAATGTCTCCCCTGCCAGATCCACCTGGGAGATGCACAGTTCTGGACCCGAATTACACCTTCATCTAAGTCTGTTGGGAACAGAAGTGAAATGACCTGCTCTCAAGCTGTCCGACAACCACGGCGAGCATATCCTGGGGACGGTGTAGAGGGGAGAGGTTCTGCCTTGCCACACGGTTAATTTTGCAGGTTTCAGGACGTGCTGGCGTGTTCAGGATCAGAGCACAGGGAGCCCCACTGAGCAGGCCTGTGCCGCCTTCCTGGACCCGCAGCCTGCATGTGCAAAGGTCTTGCACAGCCACGCACGGAGCAGATGTACAACTGCAGGAAACGCACGTGGAGCAGCAGCAGAGGGGCGCCCAGCATGCACATGTATGTGGCTGGGTACACGGTTCATTCTGGAGGGGCAAGCATTGATCATGCTAACTCATGCCCTGCTCAGTCCCCAGCATGGACATGAGCTGCCTGGTGTCTGGAAAGAAGAGCAGAAGGGGAAGGAAAACCACTTTGAGCAGGTGCAGGAGGAGGAAGGAGCAAGGTGGTCTTTCAGGGCCTTGTTCCCCGTCACCAAGGCAAGCCAAGAGGAGCCCGTCCTCACAGTGCAGGGGATGCTGGCAGGAGTTGCAGAGGGGGAGACCCCAGCTCTGCCCAGGGAAATACCACAACCACCAACGTGGTTTTCCTACTGGCGGGGGAAAACCACGACCATGGCAGGGGGCAGTACCCTGACCGAGGTAATGCAATTAAAAAAGCACTGTGTAGTGGAGGGTTGCACCCCGGTCTGCTTGCAGACAGGACTTCCTCTTAGTTAGCCTCCCACTTCGACTTCCAGTGGGAGGATCCCGGCTACACACCGGCTTTAAGGGACCAGGAGACTCCTCCCTAGCTTGCTCCTGCAGCCATATGGCTGAGGGCGAGCAAAACTTGGGGGTGTCCAAGCCCCACGTCTCCAGGCTTGGGCTTGCACGTCAGATGCCCGCCAAAGAATTTGGAAGTGTCAGGGGTGGAGGATGCTTGCCGGTAGCAGGGCTCTTGAAGGATCCACATGGATTTTGGAACTGATTTGGCTGATTGGACTTGGGACACGAAACATTTTCATCACCGCCCCCAAACCCCCCCGCCCACCCCGAACACCCACCCCCCCGAACCCAACCCCCCCCACACACACACACACAACCCCCGCAACCCCCCACAACCACCCACCACCCCAACCGCCCCACCCTCCCCACCACAAACCCGCCGGCCACTGACAAGAGCCTTTCTGTGGAGCCCGTTCCCGGGAATGGAGCCAGTCGCACCTGAAGCCGATTAGGGCGGTTAATCCTGGCTCATAAAGCCCGGTCTCCCACAATGCCCCGCACTTTGCTTTGCAGGCTTCACTGAAGGCCCTTTATGGCTCATTTATAGGTGGGAGCAGGCAGGATGTTTCCCCACATCAGGTGCTTGTGGAGGATGGGGTCCCCTGTTGCAGGTGGGGGGGGTCCCTGCCCTAATCCTCCCTGCCCAGAGTGGGCTGTGCACCTCTTGTGCCCCAGCACCTTGTTTCAATGCAGAAGCCCCTTCTCTCCCCTCCTGCTTTTTTGCCCCTGACCCAAGCAGGAATCTGTTGGGTTGGGTTTTTTTCCTTCCTCCTTAAATGCAGCGCTCTGCATATCCAGTGTCCTCTTTGCAGCCTCACTCCCCCGAGCTGAGCTGGGCAGCCCCTGGCCGGACCGGGCGGGCCTGAATCCGGGTGATGCTGAGAGCACAGGACCCTGGTGATCCCACCTGTCGGGGTCTGCAAGGACCTGGGCCCCTCGTGCAGAGGGTGGGTCAGGCTGCTCTAGCTTAAGCAGTGGGTCTCCCCGTCCTTGTGGAGCCCTGTAATAAGGAGCGGGGTATTAGATACTGTTCTGCCCCTGGTTTGCATCTCTGAATGGTGCAACTGCACCTGGGCTCCGGTTGCAGGCTTAGCCGCTGCGTGAGTCAGTAGCGGGTGCATGCATTGCTTTGTGCATTACTAGCTGGGTGCCCGCGTGGCTGGTTTTAGACTTAAAGTCACCAATAACAGTTAACGATGGTCTCTTTTGATAGCACAATTCGCTGGAGCAATTTGCAGCAGACGGGCTTATGCTGATGTCCCGGACTGCAGGTCGGGGAAACTGAGGCACAGGAAGTGAGTCACTTGGTGAGTCCGTAGGGAGCTGGGAGTACTGGATGGGGGAAGGGGGGATGCCCTAAAGTTTGCCTCACACTGATGCACAGTTGTGCCCCAACCCTGCTGCCCAAAGGGTCCTGATTCACTTGAGCGTGCGGGACTCTCACAGGATCGGTCCTGAAGGAGGTAGCGGGCCCGATTCTGCGGTGGGCTTTAAGTCCCGAGCCTCCCTGCTCGCTTGCTGGGACGACGCTGGCAGGACTGGTGTCGGCATCCAGCCCGGGGCTGCTTGCAGCCAAACCTCATTCTGCGGGCAAAGGAGGAAGGCCCTGACATGAGGTCGAATAGCCGCTGCAACCTCGCAGCTCCTACCTTGGCTCCCTGGAGCAGGCAGGGAGGGGACCGATGGCTCCCAGATCCGCCCCCCACCCCACGGGAGCATCTCGGAAAGCAGCCCGCTGTATCCCCATCCCCTGGGTGAAAAGCTGAGCTCCCAACTCCCTCCCGTTGCAAAGGCTGCAAGCGGTGGGATCGAGCATCTTGTGCAAATGTGAGTGAGGAGGAGGGGGTGCCGGGAGCAGCGAACGGGGAGAAAGCAGTTGACAAAGGAGGAGAAGTGACCCGTGAACGCTCTCCCCGCAAGGCCCGGCCAACTGCTCAAACAAGGGCCTGTTTTCAGAAAGGCAGCAGCAAAGCCCAGCGCCGGAGCCCACAATGTGCCAATTAGCAGCCCCTTCCCCCATGCAAACACATGCATGCACCACCCTGGCACCTCCCGCGCGAGGCGGCGACAGCTCGGGTGTCTGCGCCGGCCCGGCGGGCTGGGGGCACTCCGCGTCCCGTCCCCCCCGCTCGCCCCGCTGCGTTCCAGGGGCTGCGTTTCCAGTTCAGCGAGTGTTCAAAGGCTAATAGCAGAGGACGGTCTCAATGAGGCCGTAGCACAATGTGCACTCTAGAAATTATCCAGGGAGCAGAGCAGGGACCTTTGTGAGGGGAGCTGGGAGAGCTGGGGGGGGCCCTGATCCCCCTCCTGCCCCACCATTGCTCTCAGCTGCTCCAGCCATCTGTAGCCAGGCCCTTTGCAAAGAGGGGACGGGAGAGAGCGTGAAAAGGAGGAATGAAGTGCAGGGGAGAAAGGGGTCCAGCCCCTTCCCTCCAGGGACATTGCATCTGCCGACTCTAGCGGGGTCCTGCCAATATTGGGCAGGGGGCAAAGAAAGGAATGAGGAAATTTGGGGGGGGAAGGGGACCTTGAAACGGGGAAGGGATTTGAAATGGGGAAATAGGAGAGAGGTAGGAAAGAAAAGGGAAGAGTTAGGGAACGAATCAAAGAGGCAAGAGAGGGAAGAGATGCCCTGCTTCCTGCTTGGAGGGGGTTTGGGGTGAAGCCCTCACTGCCCCAGTAGATTTAGGGGAAGGAGATGGGTCCCTGAATAGCCTGATTAGAGCAGTGTGGGCTGGACCTGGGTTTGAGAGGGGTCCCCTTAGCTTGGTTAGCAGGTACGAACCCCCTGGGCTAGTTACTGCAGTGTCATGCCCCCCTCTGCAAGGGCTAGCTCATGGGGGGACACATCGGACCCCTGAGAAGCCCCCCACGCACTCCTGCCCTTGCTGGTGCCCCCCGGCTCTCTGCCTGCAGCGGTCTGGGGATGCTCTGCAGGACCTCTGCTCAGCCCTGCACCATGGAGGCTGCTGGCAGTGCTCGCACCTGGGGGGCAAGGCGGGATGGACGTACAGGAGAAGGATGTGCACGAGCTGGGTCTGGAATAGGCCAGAAGCTTATCTTGCAGAGCTGGCTTTCCCCTCCCACCTAGCCAGCACCTCGTCAGGGCCCGTGCTTGGGAGCAGATGCTGCACATGGTCATTTTTCTCCCCAAACCCCTTTTTTTTTTCTCTCTCTCTATTTTTTAAAAGCCAGAGTTTGGATGTGCCAGACAGACACCCAGAGCCATTCTCTGGGAGCTTTTGCCACGGGCTTGAATGCATTCAGGGCGGTATTCCTCGTGGTTGTGCAGCAGGGTTGAGTGCATAGTTTTAGGAACAGGTTAAACACGAACCTTTTTGGGGACACGGGCTTTTGTGGGGTGGGCATGAGCCTAGATCTCTGGAGATCCCTTCCAGCCCTGCTTTTCTGTGACTCTGAGACCCAAAGATTGTAGGGTTCAGGCCGACACCTGCTGAAGCCCGTGAGAGTCTGTCCCATTTGGATTTGGGTTTTTTGGGAGAGCTACGGTGGGGGGCGGCTCTATTCTGTGTGGACTGCAACCCCTTCCCAGAGGTCCAGAGCCAGATCTCGGCACTGGTGGAAGCCAGGGCAGCCAGGTGGGATCCTGCCCCCAGTGACAAAACTGTCGGTCACCTCCTTTGGAGCAAGGTGGCACTTGTGGCTCGTTGGCAGCCGGGATCCTGCAACCCAATTTCCTGGTGCTGTGGCCCAGAGGAGGCAGAGTGAAGTGGTAGGTGTAGCTGTCAATGCTTAACCTGAGCCAGCTGCATTTGCTGTAAATGCCCCCCACCCCAGCAGGGGTAAGAGGGGTTCTGGGCTCCCCTCCCTGTTTTGCCGGGTGCAGATCCCTATGGGCTTGTAGGAAAGACGCGGTTTTTCTTCCGTCTCAGACTAAGAATTCAGGTTCTTGTTCTCCTGCAGGCAGCTGCCTCCCCTGGGAAGGAGCACTGGGATGCCGTAGGGTTAGGGCCGGTCTGGAAGTCGTCTGCTTGTGTGTCTTGTGCTGGTTAAAGCTAGAATCTAGCTCACTCTGGGCCTGGGCTCCAGTTCTTGCTTGCTGTGCTAAATAATCCTCGTCACTTCTTCCATGAGGCGTATAGTCTGCGATTCCCTGTAGACCATTGCTGGATTGTTTCTGGGGGCTACCAGACAGCTGTCGCCTTCCACCCCAGAGCTGGCTGCATCCCAGAGTGGGGAGAAGTGATCTCTGCGGAGGTTTGCTATCGACCTCGGTGGGTGCAGGAGCCAGACCACAGCCAGCAAAGTGCTTTGGGCTCCCTTGAGGTATTGGATCAAGTCCTGTTTAAGCCATCATGTAGACGCTACTCATCAGCACGGCGTGATTTGCCCGTGGGGAATGTGAAATGGGATGTAGCTTTGTGCAAGTCCAGATCATGCTGCAGCAGTACCCAAGTGGTGCATTTTGTAGGGGAGTAGTGCGCTTCGGACAAGCTGGGGGAAGAGCCTGTGAGATGCACCCCAGGAGGGGTAGACGGGAGCAGAGGGTTCTCATGGTCCAGGGATTATCTTGATGGCTCTTCACAGGGAGACAGATGCACCAAAGACCCCCCTCTACGCTGGTCCAACCCCCTCGGGCCAGTCGGGCAGGCTCCTGCAGCCTCCTTTCATGGCCGGGGCCCCCGGGGGCTGGAGACAAAGCCTCGGAGGGTGAGACCGGGGATGCCGCAGCTCGGGTCCTGCCACTCAGCCGCCCTCGTGGAGAAAAAGACTTATTATTCCTCTCCTGCCATTCACCACTCGCTTCCCTCTGAAGCTCCAGAAGCTTCAATGCACCTTGCCACAAAGGGGGTTTTCTCCACGAGGGGATCAAACGCCGGGCACATTGTTGCGTGTTCAATGCCTCGTTCCCCTCCAGAGCGTGGTTCCCCCCCACCCCACCCTCTCCCTCTTTTTATTGAGAAAGAGAGAAAGAAGTTTTGTTGGGATTTTGTGTTGCTCCCAGGACCAAACCAGTGGGAGGCCGAAGGGGTTATGGGAGAGAGAAATCCCGGTGCGGGGGGCGGAAGGAAGATGGAAACTCTGGGGCGGAGGGGGATCCTTACTGGGTTCATTTGTAGCTCCTCAATGGCCCTGGCAGGGTGGGTTCCCCCCTCTGTCAGGTGTAGGATCACAGAGCTGGAAGGGATCTCAAGGGTCATCTCATCCAACCCCCCCCCACAAGATGCATTTAGGAGGAGGTTGCTATCCAGAGAGAGCCCAGGACATGGGTTGAAAGGGATAACACCTAAGCAGAGGGAGCGGTGGTGGCTGGAACGTGCTGTTAGTTGGAAGGAAAGGGGGTTGCTTGTCTTTAAAAGCACATGCATGCACCACACACAATACATGTATGTGTGTACTTGCACGCACCAGGCACATGGGCATAGTTGTGTGCCGTTCATATGTGACTGCACCAAGTACATGCAGTATATTGTGTGCTAGCACGGCCACACACTCATGTGCATCCTATCAAACATACCAGAGATGTGCAAAGCAGGTATGTGCTCCAGGCTGCCCTAGCCTCTTGCACACGCGTTTACCCTGCACAAATGGGCAGTGGAGATGCAGGCTACGTGCTCTCCCATGTGCATTCACCACAGACATCTGGTCAAATCCTGCCTTATGAGGCCAATCAGTTCCCCAGCACCTGAATTTGGCCTTTCCCCTGGGGGGTGTTCAGAAAGGCCTTGGGGTAGAGAGGGAGGAGGAGCAGGGGGTGGAAGGCAGACAAGAGAGGCACTGACTTGCTCCTAGTTATGTTGCCCTCTATTCAGCACTGGGGAGGCCACATCTGGAGTAGTGTGTCCAGTTTTAGGCCCGTGCTGCGGAAAGGATGTGGACAAGGTGGAGAAAGTACAGCAGAAGGCAATGAAAATTGGTAGGGGCTGGGGAACATGACTTGAGGCGAGGCAGAGGGAAGTGGGCTTTAGTCTGCAGAAGAGGAGACCGAGGGGGATTGAAGAGCAGCCTTCAAGTCCCTGCGGGGGGGCTGCAAAAGAGGATGGAGCTGGGCTGGTCTCAGTGGGGGCAGATGACAGGACAAGGAGCAATGGGCTCCAGCTGCAGCAAGGCAAGTTGGGGTTTGATATTAGGAAAAAGTTGCTCACTAGGAGGGTAGTAAAGCACTGGGATGGGGTACCTAGAGAGGTGGTGATGTCTTGGAGGTTTTGTAAGACCTGGCTATAAATATCCTATACCACATGTTGTAGCACATCACCCTTCGTAGGACACTCCCTTTGTGCAGCTCTTATTAGTGGCTTAGATTTGGGGGTTGCAAGGCCTGAGCTCTAGGCCAGACTTTGCCATTGCTCTGCTGCATGTCTGTCATGCTCTGTGCCTCAGTTTCCCCACCATCTTATGTCTTTCTCATCTAGCAGCTGGAGACTCTTCTGAACATGAATCGTATACGTTTATACAGCAGGCCCCGGTCTCAGCCGATGCCTCTTAAGCGGTGCTGTAATGCAAGGGCAGTGCCTGCCATTGCAGTGCACTCGCTCGGTCTGCTTAATGCGAACAGCGTGAAAACGAGGGGAAACGGGGCCCAAAACAAGCTAGTGCCATTTTCAAGGTTTCCCGTAGCAGCCCTTCGAGAGCTGCTGCTTCCGTCTCTGTTTTGCAGAAAACGAAGGGAGTGCAAGAGTCAAAATCCTATGGAAGAGCCTGTGCACTTAAGTGATTTATGCACTTTAATTGTGAGCAGATATCAGGTTTGTTATGCTGCGAGCGGCGGACCCCAAGTGAGGACTGGATTACGCACTTGTATGTATGTACGTGGCGTGTGCTGTAGCAATGCTGTGCAGATTAATATCTGGGTATGCCTTCAGCTGGCTTTTCCTTTTCTCCTTTGCATCTCGGGAAGCTGCTTTTCCTCCTTTGCTGTGTAATTCTTACTCGTATTTCAGTTGTTCCCGGGAGCCTCAGTCACAGGCCGGGACTCGTGTGCGCTAGGCGCTGTACGTTCCTGGTTGGTTTGTAGCTTTCTTCCAACCCTACGGTTAAGGCTGGGGCTGTCTTTGGAAAATGGAGGGGGGCCAAACTTGGCACAGGGAGCAAAAGGAGGACAAAAGGGTCTCCAGAGAGACGGGGATGGAGAGTGGGTAAAGGCCTTTGTTTCCCCAAACCCCCAGGACTGAGACGTGCTTCCTGCCCCTTGGCATCAGCCTTGCCTGCGGAGCAGCTGCTCCTGCTTGGCCCGCAGCCCCGCTTTGACTCCCGGCTTTTGTTCAGAGCTCACACCTCCCGAAAACACAACCAGCACTTGGTGTGTGAAGAAGGTGAAAAGTTCAAGCCAGGATCCCTGTAAAGAGACAAGTTTGGCCCCTCTAATTATCTGCAAAGCGGGGTCCTTGCCGCCACCACCGCCGAGTTCAAGTTTGGTGCACGCTCCTTCTGTGACGGGGCCTCGCTTGGCTTCACATTGGCTGATTAAATGTCTCTAATTGTCGGTTCCCATTAGCCCTGAGCGCTGCAGTCTGCTGGTCCTAATTGTCAGCCTCCGGGCTCTCCTGAAGGGGGGCAGGGTTGCTCTGGATGTGTGCACGTGCATGCGTGAGCCCTCATTTACCACGCATAACATGCACACATCCCTGTGCATGTGTGGTACATGTGCAAACGTGCAACCTGTGGGCATGTGCCTTAAATCTACCCACCCCCATGTGCAAACACACCACAAACATGTATGTTGAATAGCTAAGTCTGCTTGGTACCTTCATGGGCTTAGCCGTTGCCAGTGTCTGGCTGGATGTTCGCAGCCAAGGCGAGGGGCCGTGGTTGAGGGGTGGGAGGGGAGCAAGAGTGCAAAGTGACAGTGCATTCATTGCAGGTGAGATGCTGGGATGTGCCCCCATCCCTGCATGAGATCTTGGGTTTAAGGCCTCCAAGCAGCAAGCAGGAGACTGGGGTTCAGTTCCCAGTTTGGACTGTGCCTGGAGTTGGCCTGCCTCAGTTTCCCTCTCTGTGAAATGGAGTTGACTAGCTCTGTGGGGGGAGTGATGCTGCAGGCGGGTGGGGGGATGGCAACTAGACAGACAAATGGATGGCCCAGGTGGGGCTGAGAATAGATGACCCCCTGTGCCCAGCACCACTGCTTTCCTTCAGAGCCAGACCTGCTGCATGGGTGTGATTGACTTGGATGGGGCGCTGCCGTCCGCTCGCGGCACACGCTGATGGTATCAGCGCCGCGAGAGCGAACAAATTGCTCTGGAGAGAACACCTCGTTCCTCCTCGAAAGCGAGCCCTCCTTCCCCGAAGCGCTCCCTGCCCGCTCTCAATAGCCTCTTTGTTAGCCCCAGACCCGAGCGCCCGCTGTCCAGATCCCAGTGCAACAGGAGGCGCGCGAGGTACAAGATAAACCTTTCCCAGCTGCTTCTCATTTCCAGGCTCGCCGGGGGAGGCTGGCCCGGGCGAGCCCGAAGCAGCAGAGCCGGCAGGAAGCAGCAAATGGCTGGAAGCCTTCGTCCTGCCGGGCAGATGCGTGGTGGGCACCTTCCCGCTCTTCCTAGAGCCGCCCCATCCTGGAGCATTTAGCACTGGGGTGGGGTGTGGAGGGGGTCTATCCTGGCTGACCCCTAGCAGAGGGGAGCTGGGTTCCCCCTAGTCCTACCCAGTGATGTGCTTTGCTGCTGTTAAGTGAGGAGCCCGGACTCTGGCCATCTGGATTGGGGATCCAGACCCTGCTTCCACCCCAGGCTGAGGCTGGAGGGGAGCCAGAGAGGTCCAGATTTTCAACCAGAACCCCTTGGAGATGCCTCCCAGCTGCTCTAATATTGCACCGAAAAGATGGATGGGTCCCAGGCGGCTCCGTTTTCACGGCCGTGGGATACCCAGGCATCAGCCTCACTCAGATCCCAGGCCATGACAGGGTGAACACAAGTGACGTCTGATGCCTCGTGTTTCCTGCCTCCTTTTGGCATTTGCAGCAGGTCCTTGGGAGCCGGGGATGCTTACGAGACTGGAGAACCCTTCTCATCCACGTCATCTCGCCTTCAGCTCCCTGCAGCCGGGGTGCAAAGCGGATGGAGTTGGGCTGTCCTCGGTGGTGGCAGATGGCAGGACAAGGAGCAATGGGCTCAAGCTGCAGCAAGGGTGGTTGAAGTTGGGTATTAGGAAAAACTTTCTCATAAAGCACTGGAATGGGTTACCCAGAGAGGTGGTACAGTCCCCATCCTTGGAGGTTTTTAAGACCCAGGTAGACCAAGCCTTGGCTGGGATGATGTAGCTGGGACTGGTCCTGCTTGGAGCAGGAGGTTGGACTAGATGTGACCCCCTGAGGTCCCTTCAACCCTCATTTTCTGTGATTCTGTCATTAGCTGAAATCAGTCACCAAAAAGCCTTCTTGTTTGGTGGCCCATGGGGGATGAGTTCAAGGGTCAGGCTGCAGAAATGGCCCCCCAAGATGGCACAGCTGAGGTGGGTCCCGACCAGCACCATGTCCGGCTGGCTGGTGGATGCTCGGCTCTGCTCTGACCCCTAAAGATGGTCCTTAGTCCATAGGGGAGTCCGAGCAAACCTAGAGGGAGTGCAACCTGGCACGGCCAATGCCTGCTGCCAGCCACTTCTGCGTGTGCGCTGCACTTAGACTCCTGCCAGCCTCCCAGAAGTTGGCACGTGGGCACAGCTCTCTACCCGAGACGCCTCCCTCCGCTGCACATCCCCTCTGCTCCGTTGGAGCGCTGCTGCTGTATCCCAGCTGACCGCGGTGTCTAAGAGACCCTCTGCCGGGTGCCAGAGAGAAGGGAGAAGACACCCCGGAGCAGCCCGCAGCCCGGTCTCGGCTCACGCTCCTCCTGCCGTCTCCGCTTGGACTCCCTCGTGCCAGCTCTGTGCCCCTGCCCTGGGTTGCAGCAGATCCCACAGGGTGGGACTTGGGCATGGCGACCCACAGAGCACGTCCCCCAAGGCCGCTGAAGCAGAGCGGGGTGCTTTAACCTGGGCCAGGGGCCGGCAGCTGTGTCGTGTGCGCTGCTAGGATGCACTGCAGAGCGCTCCAGGCTGGCTGGGCAGCAGCTGTTCCCCCCGGGAGAGAGCAGCGGCTCTGCCTGGGTGAGCAGCTCCGCTCTGCTCCACGTCTCATCCATCACCCAGCCCCTGTGCGCTGGAGGAGCCTGGCTGGGGGGCCGTGCGGTGAGGGGGGGCTGGTGCCTTCCAGCAGAGCCGGCAGGAAGGAAATTGTGTGCAGCAGAGTGGAGCTGCCCCTCCGCTGCCTCCATCCCTGCTGGCCTTGCTTCCTTGCCCCTTGACTCCCCCCCACTCCTTGTGCCTGCTGCCTGCACCCCCTTCCCCTCCGCCCCCCGCTGCTTTCGGCTTTCCAGCCTGGGAGGGGAGCATGACCGTGATGGAGCTGCCTGCCAGCTAAGGCGAGATGATTCAGTGGATCAAGCACGAACAATGGGAGGCCTTTGGCCGTGCGCCTCACGTCGCGGGGTAAACCTGCCAGGCAGACGGGATGCTGGGCAGCAGGGACCGCTCCGCAGGCTGCACCCGTGTAAACCCAGAGCCGCCTCCCTGCAGTTTGCAGCAAGGAAGCCACGAGTTTGCTTCCTGCCGGCTGGGGATGAAATGAGCTTGGCAGCTGGAGAGTGACTGGGGCCCGTGGGGCTTGCCATATAGACGTTGGTTGTGCCACGTGGCTGCGAGCGACGGGAGGAAGACTTTGCCTAGGTGCAAGCTGGAGTTAGGTACTGTGTGTGGCTGGATGCCCTGGGAGTGCCTGCGGACCTCCCTACCCCATCCCTCATTGCAAGGCCTCTCTTTTGGAAATTGCTCGCAAAACACTGGTCCCAGCTGCAGTGCTGGGCGCTGGGATGGGTGCATCGGGAGCAGCAGCCTGCAATTCCCGGGCCGTGCCTTGCAGGCATAGCATTAGTGTGTGGTGACTTCCCTGCAAGCGGCAGGATCTTGGCTCTACAATTCATGGGCATGGAGGATTGCTCTTGGGCTTGGGGCAAGCGAGATTAAGAGTCATCTGAACCCCAAAACCTCCAGGGTTTGCATGTAAGATGCCTGCCATGGATTTGGGGAGTATCTGAAGCCCCAGACTGACAAGTCTGGGAGAAAGGAGACTTGCCGGTGGTAGCGCCGCACAGACGTCTGCTCCGTCCATAGCACTCGGAACTGATTTGGTCCAAGACGTGACATTTCAATTAACCCCTCCAAATCAATAAGGTATCCCTCCTAAAGGCTATATCGAGATGGGGCTGGATACAGTGGGTGCAAGGCTGCTTGGATCTACCCATGCACATAGATTTCATCGACGTAGATCTATCGAGAGAGGTTGGCATCAACTTGCCGGCGCTAGGACAGCGCAGGCACGGAGGGGTGCCGCGCTGCCGCAACGCAGACGAAGCCGGTGGGGAGAGCTCCGTTGCCAGCAGGCTCTACTGTTTTTGCTCCTCGGTGCAAGAAACCTCCTGTTTCCCAGGCCGCACAAAAGAGGCACAAAAAGCCCCATTTATCCTGCACACATTCCACCCGCAAGGAATTTCTTCCCTGTAATATTTTGCAGGCCCCCTTCTTCCTGCCTCTGGCCCCTCATAAATAACCCATTTTCTCCGGGATGGCGCTGGGGGGGAAATGGGAAGCTGCTGAGTCTGTGCGAAAGGTGAACCAGCTGTAGCGGCTGGGCCCGGAGACACCAGCCAAGCTCTGGCAGCTGTGGGATGAAAGGGGAAATTGTGCGGCGGGCGGGAGTGGGGGGCTCCGCGATGCTCCTGCCTTGGAGGTGGGAGGGCGGGGAGGGGGGCTTTCAGGCACTTGGAAACAGCTTGGCAAATTCAGTGAGGAAGCAGATGACAACGGGGGCCCCGATCCTGGGCTTGCGCATGGGGGAGCTCTGCCGCGTGCATGCGTGTGCATGCTTTTCGATGCCAGGTTAGCATCCCAGACGGCCCCGCAGCCCCCCACAATTTCCTGTGAGCTGCAATCCCATCAATAATTCAGCAGTCTGTTTCCCACCCCCCTCCCTGATTTCCCGACGTTGCAGTCCACAGTGGGGGGATCAGTGGCCGAACAATCAAGGTTGCTCGCTACAGCGCCAGGACCTGCGCCAAAGGCCGCCCCAGTCCACCCAGCTGTCTATGGGTGCCCGGCTGGGTCTGGTGCTGGCCCTCGGGTGTTGTTGGCAGCAGGAGCTGGCCCGTTTTAGCTGCGCTAAGCAGATGGGCTGCTGGGGCTGGAAGGACCTCGGCGCGTCATTGCTCATAGCAGCAACCACTGGTTGGTGCAGCTGCTTGCTTGTTTTAAAGGCATGAGATCAGCCTTTCCCCCAGCTGCCTGGAGGGGCTGGGGGTAACGTGGTGGGGCTAGTTGGGGCGGGGTAGCTCCTATACAATACCACGCTGTTGCAACCTCCAAAGTAGGGTGCCTCAAAACCCTAGCACCCCACTCCTTGGGCATCACCCTGGGAGAAGCGTGCGCTCGCTGGGGCATGAGGCAGGCAGCAGCTGTTCTTCGCTGTCGATCCCTGGCAGAAGCTACAGCCATCGAGGCACCGAACATCTGGACTCGGTCCGGCCTCCAGATCCTGTCTCAGTGGTCTAAAGGGAGGATGGTAGGTCTGGGCAGACTCCACTCCTCCATACTCTTGCCTAGGCATATGCATCAAAGGTCTTGGCGTGATGGTCACAGGGCTCCTTAGAGGCAAATTGGTCCTGCCTCTCAGGAATCTGCCTGCATTCAGCCGAAAGACCCACCTCTGACAACTTCAGTGGGGCAGGTTGGTGTCTGCTGGGTCCTGGGATCTCCTCAGCCCTTGGGATGTTCCTTGCTTTTCTGCTCTCTCTTTTCTGTGGCCAGTGCCAGCTTTGCTAAGGGACTGCTCTTTCTTCTGCCCAGGCGGAGCAGGACTCTCCTTGCAGCCGCTTCTCCCGGAGGCATCAAGGCCATTGCACGTTGCTTCTGTGCTCTCAACGCCCATTGTTTGCTGGCACCTTGGAAGCACGGAGACGGAGGAGGAAAGAGCCCGACTTGAATGCAGAGGGGTCAGGAATGAAGTCCTGAAAAAAAAAAGGCAAGTTTGGGATGGGGGAAGAAACTGCCAGGACCAGGAGCTAGGAGAAGGGGACGTGGGCAGGCACGGAGAACGACCGAGGTCTCGTGGAGATGGGAAGAGGATGGCAGGACTGGAGGGCAGTGGTGGGGAATGTGGGCTGGAGTTGGGGCAGGGCCAGGAGGGTCGGGAGTCAAAGGCCAGGGCAGGAAGGTGGGAAGGGTGTAGGGGCGAGGGTCTGACAGCGGGAGGGATGGGGAGAGCCCCAGAAGAGGGGACACAGAAGGAGAGTTGCCCCCACACTGGGTCTTTGGCTGGAGAGCCGGCGGTCCTACCAGCCAGGCCCGACCCTTGCATGCTGTGGGTAGTGGATGCAGGTACTAGGTTTAATGCGTTTGAAGGGCCCTTGGACTGGGTCTGTATGACACGGGCGCAGTGAATGTGAATGAAAGTTGTCTGGCCCTGCCTTTCGGGCAGCATCTCACTTTTATTTGCTTGATTTTGTAACTTTTGAGGAGTCTTCGACACCCTGTACGTCACATAATTCTTATTTATATCATGCTAGCTGCTGGGAAGCCCAGCCAGGATCAGGGCTGTGTTGTGCCAAGGTCTAGCCTGAGAAAGTCCCCGCCCTGAAAGTCTTATCACGCAAACAGGCAAAATACTGACCCGCTCCGACTTGCTCTCTACCCCAACAGCTGGGTGCGGGCTCTTCTTATCATGTGTAGTATCATGGTACTTGGGGTTGGAAGGGACCTAAATAGATCATCAGGTCAGACGATCGTGTCACCGGCTCCATGTGTCCTGGGAAGGATCCCCGAGTAGGGCGCATCTCGGGGGAAGGAGGTTGCTTTCCCCTTGCCCTGCCAGAGCAGAATGAGACCTTTATTGTCTGACCGGGCTTCTCTTAATGAACGTGCAAGCTCCCAGCAGCACAAGTCTCTTCGCGGTGCATGCTCCACCTGTAGCCTTTGCCGCTCCAGACCCGTCGGAGGCATGTGTGGCATCTCCGTCTTTCAGCCCCCGGTTCCTTTCCCATCACCTACATCCTAGTCCAGCAACATTGGAGGTAGGGAAGGGAGGCGATGTGGGGGGAGTGGGATGAGGAATTGGCTTTGCTTTGACAAGTGGGGATGAAGCAGAGGCATTGTCATCTGCAGCAACACAGGGGCTTTGTGGAGGGACCCTGGAGGGGTCAGTGGCAGCTCTGTAACCCTATCCTCCCGCCCAAACACGGCTGACCCTCCCAGGTCAAGGGTTAAAAGAACTGGCTGGAAACGGTGTTGGAATCAATACCTGTGACTAAACCCCTGAAAAGAAAGATCTGTTGCTCTGAATCCAATTTGTAGGCAGGACAGGGGCTGCCGTGGTTCAGGTCACCCTCGGGGTTCATTGTGGAGTCCTGCTTAGGTCCACGCCTTGTCTTGCTTGGTGCCCGGCTTTGACGACGAAGTGGCTGAAGGCCGGGTGACCGTTGCGTCGAAGTGATGGAATAGCTGGGCATTGACTTAGTTTCCATGCAAAGCATCTGGGCGCGGGAACAAGTGCCCCCAAGGCCAGCTAACAACATGGGAGTTCCTCCGTGGTGACTGCCCACGTGTGCGCTCTTACCCCGTAGCCGGTGCAAGGCAGGCTACTCCGCTTTCATACTTACTGTGGGATAAGAGCATACACATGGATCGTTACCCCGGCATCGCGGAGGTGCCATTAATTCACACGCTAAATTACCGATGTAGCTGCGTGTTCACGTGCCCAAGCCTCAGATTTGGCTCCGGCAAAGTGCGGGCAGCATAAAGAGCTGCCTCGAGCCTTTCTGGAGATGGGAGGATATAAATCTAAACAAACAGCAGCCAGGGGCTTTGCTCAGCTTGGATAGCCCCGCTCCAGGGCACGGCCGGTCCAGGGAAAGGGTAGCAATGGCTTTTTCAGTGGTGGAGCTCACAGTTTAATGGCTCCCCTTCTCCTGAGGAGCTTATGAGGGTCTCCGGTAGTGCCAGACGTGGACGTTTGCACTCAAGGAGCGAGACATGGATCTGCCAGCTCAGTAGGGACCACCAGTTTGTCTTGCAGGAAAGGCCCTGGGCATGCTCTTCAGACTGGGCAGTCTTCGAGAGAGGGGACGATGCACACGGAGGGCACCCAGCACAGGGGAAACCCAACCTCTGGGCGTCTCTTTGGGTCCCACCAGTAAATTGAACTAGCCGCTACCACCCGGAGGCGGACTGGACCTGACAGCCTCCATTTTTGCCCGGCCAACCCGGAGGAACCGGTGAGGGTTACTTTTCTTTTCATCCTCTACCAGCTTGGCGGCGTGGATCCCACCCAGCGCCGGCGAGCACCGTCAAAGTGTTCGGTAGCAGCGCTGGCCAACGAGGCGGGATCTTTTGTTCAAAGGGGTGAAAAAAAATACGGGATGGACATGGGTTTCCCAGGAGGTTTGTGCGTAGCGTTGAAACCAGCCGCCGGGGAGGGTATTTCATTCTCCAGATGTCTTGAGTTGACTCACACACGCGCGTTCTCCTCTCTTTTCCTTCCTTGTGGGGAGATCGGTCTTGCAAAACAAGCCGGCTCTGTCGGGCTCTGGCTTTTCAGCTGGAAGCAAACCTGGCAGGCTGGCAGTCGCACAAACTCAGAAACACAAGGTGGGGAGATTCAGGGCCAGGAGAATGATTTAAAAGCCTGTGGTTTTCCTGTCTGCATGTCGCGCTGCTGCGGTATATGACTTTCCACACATCCCGATCGCTGCTAGCCGGCTTCCCCGACTCGAGGCTGGGTTTTTATTCCTCCCACCCCACCCCACCCCGCAACCAATTGCAATAATCACAAGCTCCTTTGGAAGCGACCAATTTGCTAATTTGGGTTAATCGCCGCTCCGGTGATAACGCAGCCTGCTTGCTCCAGACCGCGGTCCCCCGAGAGCCCCTGGGCACGGGCGTGACGGATCGGCTCAGCGCGGGGCCGCGGCGGCGCGGTCCTGTCCGCCACGGGCTGGGCGCGGAGAAGGGGAGGTGAAAGGTTAGCCGAAGGGGACAGAGGCACTTGCAGTTCAGGGCTTTATGAGGAAACCATCTGCACAGCTGCAGAGCTGCGAGTTACAAATTCCTGAGGCCTGACTTCCTGTGCGGGAAGACCGGGCAGCCCTCGCTGCTTAATGCCTTGTGATGTCAGGGCTTTGTGGTTTCTCCCTTTAAATGCTCACAGGTGGGGCCGGCTGGCTTTTTGTTGCTGGCTTTTTGGACCCCGATGGCTGTTTCTCAGTGGCCCGTGGACTGCTCAACGGCGCCGTCTCGTCTTCCCCTCCAGCCGTCCCTGGGGTTGAGGGTAGTGGGTGGGAAGAAGTGCTCTGGTGGGGTCTGTCCATCCCTCCCAGGCCCTCTCCTTCCTCCAGCCCCTGCTGTGTGCATGCACGCCCCCTTCCCCTGCTTCGTTTGCCGCTTCACGGCCATGGATAGCTCCCTTGGGTCCTGCTAGAGAAGCAAAGGTCTCCAGGGACTTCCAGCTGGAGCTTCCCATAGACTTTATTCCATGGTTTGTTTGTTTTTTAAGGAAATTTTTTTACATTCCCGGTCAAATCGGTCACACTAATTCCAAATCCGTGAGTCATTCAAGAGCCATATGTGGCCCTGCTACCGGCAAGCATCCCCCGCCCCCGCCTGGGGCTTCAGATGCTTCCAAATCCTTTGGCGGGCGTCCTACGTGCAAGCCCAAGCCTGGAGACTTGGGGCTTGGATGCCCCCGAGTTTTGCCACGCGGCCGCAGGAGCAAGCTAGGGAGGTGTCTCCCATTTCCGTGAAGTCGGCGCGTAGCCGAGATCCTCCCGCTGGAAGTGAAAGTGGGGCTAATCCCCTGCCTGTAATGAAGCACCATGGGCCTATTAATGGTCGCAGGTGGCCAGGGCTTCGGTTTGACATCTCTGCCGAGGGCAGAGGCTGCCAGCTGCACGGCACCCTCCATCCCCTGCCAGGGCGCTGATTCAGAGGTGCCCCTTGCGGGGTCTGCAGCCCTGCTCCCTGGAGCACCCAGGAGTTCTGGGGCGGGCTCCCATCCCGATGGCAAAGTGGCTTCGGCATCGCTAACTGAAGAGGCAGCTTGTTCGTGATGGGGAGAGCGGTTCTGAGACACGGCCGTTGCCAAAGCTCCTGCAAAGAGGCGAGCCCGAGGGTGGGAGGAGGGAAGTTAGGCTGGGGGAACATTTTGGATGTGGCTGGCCTGGATGCTCAGCCAGCGTCAATCAGGCTGGGGGGCTTGTACCAGCTGCAGGTCTGGCCCCACATGCAGGAAGGGAGGGTGCAGCACCCACGTAGCTCAGCCCGTCGCCCCTTCTCCCCTCCTGCTTCGTTGCTCATCTTTCCCACCTCCCTTCCCAAGCTGTCGCTGTAGCCACAGGACCGAAAAAGAGTGGATGCATTTCCCCTAATTCCCCCCCGCACTACTGGGAGCTGGGTGACAACGCACCACCTTGACCCAAAGCTTCCTTCGCAGCTTTTTACTGTTGCTTCACAGCCAGGAGTGGGGATGGGGCGAAGGCGCTGGGTTCGAGGAGCAAACATGCTTAGGCTTTTGCACTAGGAGATTAGCAGCCCTTCGGGACACAGGTGTGCAGGACTGTAACAGAAAGGCGTAAGCTCCCTTCCAGGCTCAGCTTTGTTTCACAGTCAAGTGCTGGAAAATCGCGGAGTGGAAACCTCATTAAAGCAGGGCCCTGGCGTCAGCTTGGCCTTTGCTGTAATTGGGCTTGTTCCTTGTTTGCCAGGAGAGCCGGGGGCGGGGGGGGAGGCTGCTGGGCAGAGGCAGGGCGGCATGGAGCAGACTACCCCTTGTCACACAGTTGCCCGCCTGATCAAAGCAGCCTCTGAGGTTTAGGCGCTTCCCTTGAGAGCGGGTGGGGGAGGTCCTGACTTGAGCCACAGGGCATGCAGGGCAAGCCCCGCGTGTCCGAGTTCAAGTCCCATGGAGACATGGCTTTAGTGTTGGAGGTGATCTACACGAGCTTGTATCCCAATGAGGTAGCCCTTGGGGGTGGGGGTGTTTGTGGCTGCAAAGAGCCCCCTCCCAGGGACTGAACCCCCGTGCCCGAGCCCAGGCAACTACAGCAGAGCTTCACACGCTGGCAGCAGTGGTCTTGCACCAGCCGTGAGGGGGCAGGGAGCCAGGCCTGCTTTGCAAGCTTGTCCCGTGGACAGTGTTCCTCCTGCTACACCTGACACGGCGGTAAGATACCCCGAGCCGTGCACTGGCGGAGAAGGGAGGGATCTCCCTGCACGGACGGAGCAGGGGGTTGCATGGGGGGCAGGACGAGCGAGGCATTCGGGCCGGTGTGTTGCGGGGCTCAGGGTGCAGCGGGAGGCGAGGCGGCAGGGACGAGCCGGAGAGGGGCTCTAAGGCAATCCTGATCCGGCGCGAAGGGAGGCTGAACTGGCTTGATCCCTGGGCTGTGCTCATGCCGGGGGCTGCCGTCTCCCATCCGAGGACTGCGGGGTCCCGGCCTCTGCTGAGGTTCTTACCCCCACCCCGTCCTCCCCTCCCAGTTTGCCCGAGCCGTCCGACAGCTGCGCCGAGGTTTCCCGTAATCTCAGCAGAACTAATGCAAACCTCCCGCTCCAAATGCCTCCCGTTAACCCTTTCCTGCTTGGCTTCCCATGCCACTCGCAGTCGCTCGGGGCTTTTGGTTACCCGAGACGGCCTGTCTGGCACAGAGCTGCCTGCCTACCGGGGCCCAAACCACCGTGGCACGAACACAGCCGCTACATTTGAGTGGAAAGCTTCCTTCTAAGGGTGTTCCCCGAACAACCTGAGCCCAGGGATGCGGCTGGAGCCCACGGATGCTCGGTGCGGCCTGCTCTCCTCTCTCGTGCCATCTCCCATTGCCCCCTTTCGCGTGCAGGTCTCCCCAGCACGGGTGTCACGCCCCACGTCGGCGTTCACTGAACGCTGCTTCAGAGAGGGGAGCGCGGGGTCCGATGCTCCTGATTTGGGGACGCCCCGACATATTCCAGCATGGAGGCAGTGTTGATCTGGGGTCTTCGTGCTAATGCCATGCCTGACCTGGGGGCAAGCCCCTGCCTCCTCTCCCACCCTCTGCTGTGTTTTCTTTCCGGGTTGTGCATTCTTTGGGGCTGCGGCTGTCTCGCATGACGTATGTACAGCACGGGGCGCAGTGGAGCCCTGATTTCGGTGCGGCTTCCTGAGTTGCAAGCCCCCTTCCCTGCCTGCCCTACCCCACCCAGCCCCTTGCCTCGACCTCCCCGGCGTTGCCATCCTGCAAGTTTTAAGAGTTAAGAGCGGTTAGAAAAAACCAAAAACCGGAGCTCTTTGTCGTCAGAAGGTTAATCCCCGACTTCGAGCCCTCTGAAGTGAAAAGCGGGAGCAGGATGGGGCTGCGTCCCAGCTCAGGTGTAAGACGACCTCAGCAAATGGGCCGGGGGACCAGGCTGAGCTCCGCCAAGCTGGGAAAGCCTGCCTGGGTTCAGACACGTTTGGGACCAAGGGGACCCTGCAAGGGTCTGCAGGCCCCGTGGTGGTCCAGCCGTCCACGTGAGCACACGCATGGAGGTGTGTGCACGGGTGATGGGGTACGCCCATCAGAGTAGTCGCAGGTTCACCGGCGTGTGCTTGAGCGTGCGGCTTCGCAGCGCTTCCTCTGCTCCCACGGGCGTGCACGTGCAAGCTTTTGTCCAGGGCCACGTGGGATTTTTTGCACACGGGTGCGTGGCAGCTTTCTCTGTGCATGTGTTTCCCACCATTCGTTGGACAGGTTTGACGGCTCCTGCCGACGCTGCCGGCCTGGTAGGGATGTGCCGCGGTTTCCCCAGTAGTGGCTGGACCAGAAGCCAGAAGGAGGTGGTTCAGGCTGGCAGGTTTCTGGCGGGGAAGCGCCTCCCAGGTTTGAACGTTTCCCTTCAAATTGGAATTGCTTTTTCCCTGGCTAGGAGAGACCCGGCCACTCGGCGCACAGCCCAGGCCGGAGGGAAGCCTTGGCCCCTTCCTCCCTTCGGAGCCGGGCAGCGCAGCCACGACGTGATCCAGGTGCTTCGCTGCGCGGGTGCAAGGCGCTGCTTGGAGGTGGCAGAGGTCAGACGTGGGGAGCTCTGGAGCACCACGGGGAGGAGCTAACATATCGCTCTATCTTTACCAAGGCCAAATCATTTCCAAATTCGGCTGGGCGAGCCCACGTCAAATCCCCAAACGGGCAGAACTCAGCGATCAAGCCGGCGTGGCTCTACCGTGGGGGAAGTATCCGGAGCCCCCGTGGCCGCAGGGCATTTCCCCCAGGGAAGCAGCGGCTAGGCTTGATCTGAGCCCTTTAGGGGGGACGATGCTGGCGCGGGGTGGGCGGCAGGCAGCGGTGCCGGCAGCTGCCCGCCTCGCCGTGCCGCGGGGGAGGAAGCAAGGGGCCGGGGCGCCGAGCGGGAGGCGGACTCCCAGCGAGGGAGCTGATTGGCGGGCGGCTCATGAATACGCGACGACAGGGTTTGCTGGAGGCTTCCCCATTGGCGCGCGGCTCCGGCCTATGCAGATGAGCCCGGGCCGGGGGGGACAATGCCCTCCCCCGCGGGCGGTGGCAGGGCGGGCGGTGACGCCGTATGCAAAACGGGGCCTCGCCATTGGCTGGGGGCGTCGCATTATGCAGATGGCGGGGCTGGCCCCGCTCGGCCATTGGCGGCGGCGGTCCGGGCGCCGCGCGCAGTGTGTCCCGGCCGGCGGCGGGGGCGGACGCGGGCGGCGGGTCGGGGTCGGGGTCCCGGGCCGATGGCTGCGGGGTTATGGGGCCCGGCAGCCTCCCCCCGGCGGCGGTAGCGCGGCGCCGGGGAGCGCGGCGGCGCCCGCCGCTCGGCATCATGCTGCTGGTGTCCGTGTGCTGCTGCTGCTGCCTGACCCCGCTCGCAGGTACGGCGGGCGCCGCCGGGGAGGTGCGGGGGGTGGGCGCCGCCGGGGTGCAAGGGGGGAGCTTCGAGAGGTGACTCCGAGCGGTGGGCATTGCCAGGGTACATGGGGCGGCTCCTAGGGGGTCATCCCATGGCTGGGCACCCCCGGGGTGCAAGGGGGGAGCTCCTAAGGTATCACTCCATAGGTGGGCATCCTCAGGGTGCAAGGGGGGAGCTCCTAGGGGTGACCCCAAGGGGTGGGCATCCTCAGGGTGCAAGGGGGAGCTCCTAGGGGTGACCCCAAGGTGTGGGCATCCCCAGGGTGCAAGGGGGGAGCTCCTAGAGGTGACCCCAAGGGGTGGGCATCCCTAGGGTGCAAGGGGGGGTTCTTAGGGGTGACCCCAAGGAGTGGGCATCCCCAGGGTGCAAGGGGGAGCTCCTAGGGGTGACCCCAAGGAGTGGGCATCCCCAGGGTGCAAGGAGGGGTTCCTAGGGGTGACCCTGTTATGCTTCAGCCCAAGTCTGAATTCGTTGCCCGGCATGCATGAGCGCCAATATATGAATGCCAGTGGGAAGTTTGAAAGAAAAAAGTTTTTATT
>JAGPOW010001806.1:4150746-4173457 GCA_030014935.1 Caiman crocodilus | reverse complement strand
GCCCCAGTGGGGAGGGGGCGGCGGGGGGCTGGAGCAGCCCTGGGCCCGGCCCGGCCCTTCGCCTGCAGGCGGGGTGAAGCAGGGGGATGCACCGGGAGCCCCGACAGCCTCCACATCCCGGGCAGTCACCAGAGCCGCGCTGGCCCCTCCACCCAGCTCCCCGCCTGCTGGGAGCACCGGGCGCCAAGGCCGCGCTGCAGACCGGGCGGGAAGGCCAGCCGGGCCGGTAGCCGCGGGGCCCCAGCGCGGCCAAGCTCCCCCCAGCCCGCAGGTGCCGGAGCTGGGTTTCAAGGTGGTCTGCGGTGTGCTCAAAGGGGCAGAAGTCATTCCTATTTCTACGCTATACAGAGGAGGTAACGTGCTGTTTTCATTAGGCCGCGACTCCACCGCGTTTCACATGGGGGGCGGCCGGCGTGCGAGGCTGAAGAGTACAGAGCAGTGACCACACACCCACGCACACGAATATCCCCTGGCATCAGCCGGGAAAGCCGTCTAAACAGCGAGGATCCGAGCTGACGCACGGTGGCATTTGCTGCGGCCC
Organism: Caiman crocodilus; assembly: GCA_030014935.1. NCBI lineage: Eukaryota > Metazoa > Chordata > Crocodylia > Alligatoridae > Caiman > Caiman crocodilus. Next base: position 4,172,916 of record JAGPOW010001806.1, on the reverse strand, counting down.
TTTGGCTCCCCATCGTCGTAGCCCCGCGGCTGGGCTGGAGGGGCCGGGGGAGCGCTGCTGCGGCCTGCTCCACTTCTAAAGCAGCAGTGGGAAAATGGGAACTCGGCAGGATTTACCATTTCTATCCCAACCATGCAGACCCAAATCCTCCTCCATCTTTTAAAGAAGGGCAAAGCCGCTGGGCCCAACGTGGAGCCCGTGCAAGGCAATGGAAGAACGCCCCTTGGCTTCAAAAGCACTGGGCTCGGCTCCACAGCGTTGCATGAAGTTTGGGGCTTTCCTCACGGTGAAAGGCTCTAATGCCACATGCCTCGAGCTGAGCCAGAAACTGCACGGCCATGCAGCACCCACGCAGCATCTGCAACCCCCCCCCGGCTCTCGAGCATTTCAAATGATCTGGGCTGAATCTCGGTCACGGCCACCACCTCCTCCCCGGCCGTTTCACCCTCCGGGCAAAGAGTCGGCAGCCAGGTGCGTGGATCATGGTTTGATTTTTATTTTCAAGAGCATTCTCTCGCCACAATTCACATGTCCCCTGAATAATTAATTAAAACGTACTGAGGGATTGTGGCGAGAGATGAGGAGAGAGAGCAAACCAACAGAAATCAGTGCAGTAATTAAAAGAACAGGAACCTCCCTGGTATCAGACAGAACAATTCACCGTTGTACTTCTGTGCAATACACTCCCCTCCGGTAGCGAACGGAGACGGGCGAGAAGGGAATGAAACGGTGCACACGCAAGCACAAAATGCAAGGTAGTGTTAAGGGTGGGGGACACAACTCCGTCACCTGGCAGTGCTAGGAGATCAGCAGCTCAGTGAAGTGGAGCCGGGCCCCAGCCCAGTGCTTTTGCATTTGGGTAGAAGGGAAATGCGGCCGTTTCGAAAGGTTTCTGGGGGCTAAGAGCATTGGCGTGTCCGGGTATAAGAGAAACGACGAGGCGCTGGTTCATCCCAAGCTGACTGCCACGTGGCAGACACAAGCCACGAGAGACGCAGAAGGCTGGAATGATTCAAGGTGGCGTTTGGGACGCGCGAGCACGGGGGAGACGTCGGTCCCGTTTCTAAGCTGTGCAGGGTAGCGAACGTGGCGCTGTCATTCGGCTGCGCTCCGAAGCCCCGCGTCCAACTGGTGACTCAAGTCCCGAGTTTACGGTCAAATAAAAGCAAAACCGGAAAGCGAGCTCAGCGTGCAGAGAGACCGAACCACCCGAGAGGAGGGACAGCGCTGAGCGGAGCGGCCCCGTTTCATGCAGTTCTGAACCTTTAGGGCAACGCGCTGGATTTGCTAGATGCAAGACGCTGCTGCCAGATGGGTGGGTGAGCCCTAGAAGAGCCCGTCGACTTCAAAGGACTAGAAAGAAGTCTAGTAATAGGCCTCGCGATGTTGAGACAAGCATCGGGTCTCGAAATGGAAACCCTGGTGCTTTAGGTTCATAAAACATAAAAGCGCCTAAATTGATCCAGGCTGCGCCACAGCACGGCCGAAGCTTTTGGAGAATTTCTGAGCCAAGTCCATTCGGCTGCCCTCAAGTTAGAGATACGGGGAAACAAAACCTAAGTAGTAGTATTTTTTTGGAGCTCACAACTCCAAAAGCCGACTGGCCCATCCTCCTCGGTGCGCACTTGAATAAACGCAGCAACTGCGTCTGGAGGGGCTCCGAGCCACTTCTGCACGTGCGGAGCGTTGGTTTTGGGAGCACGGGAACAGCCGATGCTGCGGACAGATCGCGGCTCTGCAGCCGGTTTGCAAAATAGCCATCTTTTCACCACGGCGCTCTCTTCGGAGCTGTATTCGGCGATGCTTAGATCAAGCAGAACTTTTCTGAAACCCAAGTGTTTTCATGGAAAACTAGGGCTGGAAGGAACATCAGGGGGTCGCACCTAGTCCAACTCTCTGCTCCAAGCAGGACCAGCCCCGGCCACGGCTTTGTCTAGCTGGGACTTCAACCTGTTCCAGTGTTTTACTACCCTCCTAGTGAAAATGGTTTTCCCCCTAATATCCAACCTAAACTCCCTTGCTGCAGCTTGAGCCCATTGCTCCTTGTCCCAACATCTGCCCCCACTGAGACCAGCCCAGCTCCATCCCCCTTGGATCCACCTTGCAGGGTTTTCCTCCATTCAAGACTGCAGAATCTCCTCCTTTTCTCCAAAACGTTTTCTACTGCAGTGGTGACGCCCTCCGATCTCCCAAAGGGAACGTACCTGCTGCAAGACCCTCTAGAGTCTCTTTCTTTCCCGGTGAGATTATAATCCCAAACCACAGAGCAGGGCGAGTGCAAACTCTGCTAGCAAAACCCAGTTGCTTGTTCGAGCAAACCGCCCTCCTCAAACCTACTGGCCTTCGCATGGGGTGGGCGACACAAAAAAAATAGAGAAATTAAAATATTTAGACACATCGATGCTATTTTGATCAGGAAATTATGCTAGTTGTGATGCTGACTCATGTTGACTTCGCTATTCTTATTTTAAATATGCACCTTGGCATACACACAGTAAAAATAACTGAACTCGTATTACAGCGAGAATCACATCCCCCCCGTTTCCTGAGCCTAGAACATTTCAATTTGTAACCTTGCAGTTATCAGATGGCTGGGAGCTAAAGCAAAAAAATAAATGAAGACTAGAGAAGGAGCACATTAGCTGGGGTAATTAGCCAGCTGAGCGACTTAACAAGGGATGTGACTGATCTTCCATCACTGGGAATCTTTAAAGCAAGCCTGGCTGCCTCTCTCGGAAATGATAACCCAGCCCGGGTCTGAGCTTGTAGAGGAACTGCCGGATGAAAGTTTCCTTTCTCCCCTCCCCAGCTTGATTGCACCTTGACTGGCTGTTTCTGTTGCTTAATTTATTCCGGTTGAGGGCTTTGGTTTTAACAGCTTATAACCAGAACGTCCCCTGTGAAATCACTGAGTACCCAGATGACACGGCAGCATCCCTCCCTCGTCCAAAGAGGCAGGGCAGAGACGTTAGTGGGGCTGGGAATAAGAGAACAGGCGCCTGGGCAGTCTGCAAGGGGGAGCCTGAAAAATAACTCAAGCCTGCTTGAGCAGGACCAGTCTTCTGCCGAGCTGGCTTTCGCGTCCCCCCGACAGCGGGTGAAGTCGGTGGGTCACGCGCATGACTGTCCCGTACCTGCTAAGGCTCAACTTCCACGCCCACGCCAACTTGAGTACTTGCTTTCAGCCCTTCCTCTACGAGACAAGAAGTCCTGCTGCAAACCAGAAGAGAAATGGAGGCACGGTGCAACCGCGCACGAGCCAAACCCTTCCGTGGTGGCTCAAAGAGATGTTTTATTAAACATCAAATCATAGAAAAGGAGGTTTGGGAGGGACCTCGGGGGGGGGGGGGGGGCACGTCAAGCTCAACCCCCTGCTCAAAACAGGGCCAGCCCCAGCTAGATCATTTCTCTCTGCACGCGTCTCCGGGACAGGAAGAGGCGCCAGGCGCAGTGAAATCTCAGCCTGCTGGGAACAGCACCATCGCCTCGTTATTACAAAAAGCAGAGCGCCGCGCCGGGATCAGCTGGAAGTTTTAATGACTTCAAAAAGGGGCGCGGGCAAAAGGGGGGAAGCGATCGAACTCCAAGGATCTGTGATAGTGGGATTTAGGGCTCGAGACTTGATTAAATATATCAAAGCCACTTTCTTCTTCAGGCATGAGGTTGTAAATCCTTCTCTCTCAGATTTATGGGTTTAGTATCTGCAAGCGCCCTTTGATCAGCACTGCCTGCCCCTACCCATAGTAATTAGTGTCTGAACCTACATTCCATAGCAACAAGGGAGGGATGACCAGAGTGCTTAAATCAGAGATTAAATTGCTCCAACCTGTCACAGGTCAAGGGATTAGGCCACCAATTGCCCACGACCGTGTGTCCTGTGACCACACAGCCCTCCCCTCTTTGCTTTAAGATAAAGTGGCAGCTTTCCCACGATCAGGAGTGTCCGATATTTATTTCCCGCACCACAAGGCTCTAAACTGTAGGTTCAGCACTGAACACTTGATGAGGATGGAGATGCAGCACGATTTACCCCAAGGGGAGCTGGTGATGCTGAGACTTTAGATTGTTTTTGCCCAGAGATATCTGCAAGTGAGGACACCTCGAGCCTGCTCTCTACCACCTGATGCTCATAAATGATAGCGACTTCTGCTCTGCGGTAGCCATTCTACACGAAGCAAAGGAGACGCCCCACTGCTCCAAGCTGGGTGGAGGGATGATCTGGGATAATGAAGACAGAAAACCTTTACCAGAGTGCAAAAACACTAGCAAGCTGTAACATTACAAATCCCCATTTTAAAGTCAGAAAGTGAGGGTTAGAAGGGACCTTGCGGGGTCCCAACTACATCGTCCCAGCCAGCACTTCGTCAAACCAGGCCTTAAAAACCTCCAAGGATGGAGGCTGCACCACCTCTCTGGGTAACCCATTCCAGTGCTTCCCCACCTCCTGGTGAGAAAGTTTTTCCTACTATCCAACCTCAACTTCCCTTGCTGCAGCTTGAGCCCATTGCTCCTTCTGTCATTTGTCACCACTGAGAACAGCCCAGCTCCATCCTCTTTGCAGTCGCCCTGCAGGGAGATGGAGGCTGCTACTCGATCGCCCCCTCGGTCTTCTCTTCCCCAGACTAAATACACCCAGTTTCCTCCACCTCTTCTCATAAGTCATGCCTCCCAGCCCCCAAACCATCTTTACTGCCCTCCACTGGACTCTTTCCAACTTGTCCACATCCTTTCTGTAGTGGGGGGGCCCACAACTGGACACAGGATCCAGATGTGGCCTCCCCAGTGCAAAATAGAGGGGAAGAATCACTGCCCTCAATCTGCTGGCAACGCTCCTACCAGTGCAGCCCAGTAGCTGTTAGCCTTCTTGGCAACAAGGCCACACTGCTGGCTCACGTCCATTTTATTGTCCACTGTCACCCCCAGCTCCTTTTCTGCAGAGCTGCTGCTTAGCTACAGGCTGGAGAGCAACTGGCATTGCCAGATTGAGGGAAGTAGTTATTCCCCTCTATTTGGCACGGGGGAGGCCACATCTGGAGTCCTGTGTCCAGTTTTGGGCCCCCCACTGCAGAAAGGATGTGGACAAGTTGCAGATGCTCCAGCCAGGCCCCCAAACTACAAGGCTGCGATGGCCTAGCTAAGTTGGCGAGCAGAAACGTTTCACTACCTCTTAAAAGATGCAGCTTCACTGAAGCACCCCAGGGCATGGGCTGTAGGTACCCAAGAGAGCCCAGCAGGCATGCAAGGGAGGGAGCAGACGTTGGGCGCGACATGAAGGCAAACTGCCAAGGTTTTCTTCCAAAGCAAGGAGGAAACAAGCATCCACAGTCCATTTACGATGGCCTCTGCAGTGCGGATGCTAGCAGCCCCAACCAGACCAAGGGGCCCATTTGAAGTCAGCGCCCAAGGGAACAGCAGAGGGCAAGTTTGTCCTCTAAAACTATTTTCACACATGGTCAGGTATTTACAACAGCAAGCAGAAATCCCTGGAAAGCTGCTAACCCTTGTGAGGAGTCAGGCCCTTTAAGGAGTAGAGTCAATGCACACTGACTACAGTGGGATATTTGCACAACAGGGGAGAAAGCCTTAGTGAAGCTGAATAATCTATTGTTAATTCTTTTTTTTAAGAGATGATTGAACACCCAAGAGGTTTAAACCCCCGTCCAAAGGGCTTGGTTACTGAAACTCCAAACCCTAACATGCTATTCTGCACTAAAGCACATCTGTGGACAGAGAGCTAGTGCTTTTCTTGTGTGGGGTAAGGTGAGAAGAGGATGCTTTATTTCAATACCCCAAGAAAGAATTTAGCCTCAAAAGAATGACCTGTGGTGGACACCTTGGTTTGGGGAAACACTGGCTGGCTGTACACGAGTGGGGGTAGGTTGCTCCCACATGCTGTAATTACAGCGCATCAGAGCAGACTCAATTAATCTGATTGACACTAAAACATGAGACGCAGCAGCACTTTAATTAGATAGGCTCTTGGAGGCACTCTAATTAAAGCACTGCGTGTCCCGTCCCCGCACCGAGCACATGTAAGCGTCCACCGTGTCTGCACAGAGCGCAGTAAGTACAGAAAGAAACTTGTACAAAAGCATGCTGTTGTCAGCTGGAGATCTGCTATTAAAATCAGAGAACGTCAGGCTCAGATGTCTCCAAAGCCTGGCTCCAAGCTAGTGGCTATTTTCACTTTAGGACTTGGTGGTTACAAAACTAAAAACTGCCTCCCCTGCTAACAGGCTTCATCACAAAATGGTTACGAGACATATTATAGTTCAGTTATCTTAGAAATCTAATTGAGGGGCTTATTATTAGAATGGGGGCTAATAGTTTCTGCATACATCTTCCCCACGGTTTTAGGCAACCCCATCCCCAAGTATTAGCCAACAGAAGAATACAGTCTTGCTTAAGGACACGGGTAACAGGGAATGAGTGAGTGCCAGGTATTAACACGTGTGCTCTCCATTACAATTCCAGAAACATCGACATTCATTCAACAACGTTCAGAAGACCTCCTTTAGAAAGTAATGGCTGATGCCCTGCCTCTCTCGGGCACAGGAAAAAGGAAGCTGTGCTTTGGGTACTGACACGTACACACACATACCACAAGGCTAGGACCAGCACTCAGAAAAGAGAAGTGACAAGAAATATTAAACTAAGCCCTGAGATGCAGGCGAACGGGGCTGAAAAAAAATCAGCCCAGCTGGGAGTGGAAAGAGAAAGGAATGGAAAGTAACTGGATTACTGACCAGATAGCATGACCAGAACTAGCTCGCTCATGCTATTAGTACAGCCAAAGTGTCGACACAGACAGAACGGCCTAGGAGGTGGAGCCTGCAGCAGCTCTGAACTTCAAGCCTCCCTCTCCCGCCCCCGGCTGAGAACAGCAGGAGCCAAGCACAGCAGCAGCAGCAGCAGCAGCAGAGTGGTTGAGGAAATCTAGCACACAGCAGAACGCGGCCTCCCGCAGAGGCACATCACGTAGGGAACCCGCAAACGATCCTCCTTCTTTCCTCAACCTGATTAACAGTCGAGGTTGTTTCCGTGCACCTTCGAAACAAGGGTACTGTTATTGCACTGTCTGAAGAACATGCAATGAGCCGTTTGCTGGAGACACTGGTTGCCGAATACCCCTCTCCTGAAGCTGGGGAGGAGGGTGGGGATGGAAGGAAGAGGTGCAGTAGGAAACGTGCTAGTAATTCTCTCTTTAATTTACATGTGCACATGTTTCAAATGAGTGCGTCGAGTCCTGTTTGCTGAGCAGAGCTTTCCCCCGCGGTGGTTCCCAGCTGGCTGCATGGCATGTGTCTGTGAAGCCAGGTATAGCACCCGTGCCCTTCACAGAGACTCTGTTCAGAGGAATCGTTACCTTAGGCAGCATTTGCACTACCCGCAGGGGGTCGCCAGTCTCTGCAGGTCTCCCTCGCCATGATGGATATGAAAATTGGCAAGCTGGAAGGGGGCGGGGGGCTGAAAAGGTGCACAAGAGCTGAAATTTCTTTTAATTGCTGCTTTCCTTCCTCCTCTGGGTTGGTGTAGAGAAAAAGGGAGGAAAGCATGCAGCATTCATGCACTGTCTTGTAGAGGAGACCAAAGTGCTAGAAAGGGTGAAAAAAATTACAAGTGAGTCCACGTAACTGTTAACAGAAAGGCAATATGCATTTTCCCCTATAAGGAGGAGCACGTTTGGAGGCAATGCTAGCACACGAGTGGCAGACCTGGCTTGGGGCTGAGTTCACCCCCAATGGCCCACACCAAGAAGAGCCTGGTTGGGTCTTAGCAAACCAGATGTTACAACGCAGCCTGCAAAGCAAAGGTTACAAGAGAAGAAGAACGAGCTCAGTACGGGAATGCCCAGACAGGTCTGCCAGCACAGCCCTAACGATCACTGGCGGCCGTAAGCTGTGTGCTACCAATCTGAAATCAAGCTAATTTAAATGCTAGGTTTTTCAACCGGACCCTGCTCTCTCACTGAAGCTGCTGGGAAACTCCTGCCAAGTTTGGTACAGTGTGATGTGGCCTGTTTGCATCATGAACGATTTCAGGATTGCAAAACAGAAAAGCAGCCAATGGCAAAGGCTTTGAAGCCTTTCACACTGCTTTGGCTTTTGCCGTTTTACAAGTTGTTTAAAATCCATCCAATTCCTGTTAGAAATGGCTACAGGAGACATTTATAGATTTAGAAATTCATAGTTGTTAGGGGCTGGAAGGGGCCTTACGAGATTATTGGGTCCAGCCCCCCTGCACTCGTGCAGGAAAGACTGCTTGGGTCACAAAACACGGTCACAAACTCCCAAGCAGCCAGTCCCAATGCCCCCTGATCTATCTGGCTACTAATAAATTAGTAGACAGACCCTTTAAATCATACAAGATCATGGGTTTTTTCCTCCAAGTTAAAATATATATGTATGTTGAATCTAATCATGTTATTTCCTTAAATTAAAAAAAAAATATATATCACAAAAATAAGCCTGAAGGTCCACACCGTGACCCAACTCCCTGCCATTGGCCCTTAAAAAGAAAACCACTGAGAATAAGGAACCAGATATACAGTGGGTTCATTAACACATCAAACGCAGCAGTTCGCTGAGTTTACAGCCAGGCCAACAAGCTTAGGACATCAGGATGCCTGAGCCAAAATACCACCCTGAATACAAGCTCTTTTATTCCAAAGGCCCTGTATTCCCTGATCTCTTCCATGCTATGGTTCTTTTTATTTAAATAAAAACCGTAAGGTTTGAGTTGTCTACAATTCTGGCACCATGTGCTCAGATGCTGCGTGAGTCTCCGTGCGTGATCTAACCTATCACAGGCTGTAAATCCTTAAATATAACAGAGACATGGTTGAATTCATCTGGATGGAATATTTTAATCTGAAGCCCATGAAAGCAACTGCAGATCAAATTCAAGGTAATCTAATAGATGTAGCCCATATTTTAAAGATATGTATCGCATTATCATCCTAACGACTCCTGGCAAGGGCAAGCAGATGAAAAATTTCAGCACCAGAAGAGGCCAAAGTCAGGGGTACCACAGCCTGAATCAGGCTGGAACTGCCTGAATACAGCATCCTGTTCCCATAGTTAAAAGAGGGAAGCAAAGGAATGGAAGGATCTCTCGTTACCTCACCTGGACTGCAATGTAGGCAACTCCGAGGTAGGCTGCTATGCAGAGAGCCAGGAGCAGGTCAAAGATTGCTGGCTTGACCCTAAAACAGATGGACAACCAATGAGAACACTACAGTAGCCAGACCCATGGAGGTGAAAGAAACCCCAGCCTGCTCCAAGGGAGATACATACCTGTACGCATTCATCACCTGCTTCAACTGATCGTAGAAAACAAACTCGGGGTCCCTGTGAAAAGAAACAGTCCTTTAAATGCTGTAACCCTAATGGATACTGGGCCCAGGGGAAGCAAAGGAAGCCTTGTAAAACCTCCAGTCCTTCCTCTGCCTTCCAGAGGAAGTGACTGACCCAGAAGCAGGAGCATTTCACAGACCAATATACAGCTGTTGCTAACTACCTAGGTAAACTACTACTCCTATACATCACCCTTCACTTAATCAGAGACAGAGCAACACCCAGATCACTGAAGCCCATCTAAGATACAAGACGAGGCTGTTTTCTGACCTGGGAACAAGTCTGTCTCCATAAATGCTTCATGCGTCTCAAAGAGCAGGTGCCCTGGGAATGCTTTATTTAGCCTACGGGTTGTGCCCCATCCCAAAGAGCTAAACAGGGAAGACAGACCATCTCTTTCTGAGATCAGGCTCTGGGCGCAGAGAGGCTGCTGTTCTTTTTACTGCATCGAAGGAAGGCTTGGTAGTATTTCAAAGCAGACTGCCAAGGAAGGAGGGGCTTGAGCAGGGAAAAACAAAGCCTCCTTATTGACACTACTGAAGCTGAGACTATTATTCATGCTTGCTGGAATCCAGGAGAATTCCTTAAAGCTGCGGTTTTCAACCTTTTTTCATGTGTGGACCCCTAAAAAATTCTGAAGGGAGGTGCAGACCCCTTTGAATTGTAAGTATAGGTATTCACATACTTTTGATTGATCATAGTCATCTGTTGTGGATCCTTTAGACATAGTTTGCAGACCCTCAGGGGTCCATAGACCACAGGTTGAAAACCACTGCTTCACGGGATGTGGCACTTCCTGCTAGAGTCATGGTCTGCATCTTTTACGGAGTAAAGGCACAGCAGAGAAGAGGAAGCACAGGCACCCCAGGCTGAGGGCAGAATCTGAAACGCTGCCACCCACCAAGACACTTCCTTTACCATTTATCTGCCTTCCCTTACCGCTTATCTGCCTTCACATGATGCTGTTTGACATCTTTCAGGTAGCGACCCATGTAGTATTCTAAGGTGTTGAGGAAGGTGCTGTCTTTATCGATGAGCTGGGCAGCTCTGGGCTGACTGGTCAGCCAGTCCATCACTGACTCAAGCTGCTCCTCCTGAATCTCCTGTAGAAAGAGAATGGACCAAGTTCACAAGACTAAAGGACACCAGAGCACTTCACTTCAAATCATGTCTAGGTCCCCTGCTCCCTTACCATCTGCTCTGTGAAGATCTGCAGGTCAGCTGGAGCCCCCTGTGGAAAGAGAAAGGGGATGCTGCAGTGAAGGCAGATGTAGGGGTCCAAGATACTTGGGAAAAGCCTGGCTGACTATGGGAAGGGGATTCTTACCTTCTCTGTTAGGTTGTAGATGACCCGTGTTAGAGCTTCAGCAATGATCCTGGTGTTGCGGGTGAGAGCCTTGGTGTCCACCCACGACCTGCGAAAGGAAAAGGAGGAGTGTAGCTGGCAGCAGTGTCTGCTGGATAACGCCCTTTTCATGGCATACCACTACTTTGAGAAGAGGAGGAACAAGAAGCCCAACCATGGCACGATTACGGATTGCTGTTCCCCACTCCGAGTTGGTTTCTTCCATTACTCCAGGTGCACAGAGAGGACTTGGTAAAGGTACAACACCAGAAAACCATTTGCTAAGCTCCCACGTCCATTCAACAACTGATCAATCACCATAGCCCACTCCCCACGCCCCCAAATCACTGACCTCACATCCATGATACTGTTGCGCAGACTGTCCCGGTGACTTTCCAGGTGTGAGACAGTGAAGGCAGGCAGGCGGCGGATGGCGAAGCGCTCGTGCTCCCATGCCAGCATGTCGTCAGCCAAGTTGATTTTCTTGTGCACCATGGAGAACTGTACTCCGGGGAACTGGCTGGCAACCACCTGTGGGAAATGTCCACCAGCCGAGAAGAAGGATGCCCAGGGAATAGGAGTCCTGTTGCTTCCAAGTACATCCCCTCCCCTCCCTCTCCAAACCAGAACTGGCGCTTGTAATGGAAACACTTCCTCCTCCATTCAAAGAAAAGGGGTAAAAATTTTGTGCCAACAATCTGCCAGGAGGGGCCGGTGAAGGCAGAGGCACCTGGAAAATAAGGACCCTAACATAAGTCACAACCCTCAAATTCTGGCTCTTAATAGCTATGTGATGTTTTATGGTAGCCACGTGGCCACGGCTGCCATCTGGCAAAGGAGCCAACTATAATGGGTTCTTACAAGCAAGAGGCTCTATAGGGAAGCTCTAGGGAAAGGTAACTGATCCAGTCTGGTACATTCTGGATTCCTAAACCATGGCGGACTCTTCGCTCTGATCAAGTCTACCAGAAATAAGAGCCTAGGACTACATCAAAACTGCTCCCCTTCAGCACCTTTGGGTACGCACGCTCCATCATGGAAGCAAAACAGCTCCCCATGGCAAGTCACCCCAGGCTTCCTCCCAGGGAACATGCATTCAGCCAACCCAACCCAATGTGTTACCATCTCCAGCTCCCTCAGAAATGAATGCTGCAGGGTCCCCTCCTTGGGAGGCTTCGAAACATGGAGGTGAAGACTGTTCCCTCGGCCCAGGGTGTCGAGACAAAGAACAAACGCGACATTGTCTTGGAGCAGACTGGAATCTGAAACAGACCGAGCCAAACCCCTGAGTCTGTGCTCTGAGGACCAGAAACATCTGCAGTACATATGGAGAGGAGGTCTCCCAGCATGGCTTGCATATTAGTGATTCAAAGTAAAGAGTTCAGTATGCTTCTTGTTCCCTTCTTTCCATGCAGCAATTCAGACAGCATGGAAAGAGACTGTACTGTGCCTTAACACAGTAGGTTGGTGCGATTGGGCGGATGATAAAATCCTACCCAACTGGAAAGATGACTTCCCTGTAACAATGCTTGGCATTAATGGCACCTTTCATTTGAAAGAGCTCAAAGTATTTTACATGTGCATTAAATTGCCCAATTCTGTTGCAACGGTTTAATGGCAGCATCTTCATTTTAGAAGGGGAAACCAAGGAACAGAGTGAAAAGACCGGCCCAAGGAAGAGACCAGATCTCCTGACTCCAAGTCATGTTACAATCACCAGCTCGGGGTTCCCTTTCATACTCAGAGAAGCAAGTGCACAATGCACCTTGGAAGGGTGCGTTTACTGGAGGAGCTCACTGCAAGGTGCTAATCCAAAGCTGGACATCTTATTTTTGCTCTCAGTCATACAGCCGTAAGAGCCAGACTCTGAAGTGAGATAGGACCCAGTGAGCTAATAGCTGGCCTGCAAACAGTATTATAGCCATGGAAGTTAACTGGGGAAGGGAAGGGGGTGGTGATTTTATCACAGCACAGGGAGTAGAGGTTCTCAGAGAAGAAGAGAAGACAGAGGGGGATTTAATAGCAGCCTTCAACTGCCTGCAGGGGGTTCCAAAGAGGATGGAGCTGGGCTGTTCTCAGTGGGGGCAGACGACAGGACAAGGAGCAATGGGCTCCAGATGCGACAAGGGAAGTTGAGGTTGGATAGTCGGGAAAAAACTCTCACTGGGAGGGTAGCAAAGCACTGTAACAGGTTACCCAGAGAGGTGGTGGACTCTCCATCCTTAGAGGTTTTTAAGACCCAGGTAGACAAAGCCTTAGCTGGGATGATCTATTTTGGGATGGTCCTGCTTTGAGCAAGGGGCTAATGTGACCTACTGAGATCCCTTCTAACCCCCGTTTTCTACAATACTACGTTGCTCAACTCAGCAAAGCCTACAGAGTGATCCCACACACCCATCCCTTCCCATCTCTCAAACCTGTGTGATCCAAGTTGTCTTCTAACCACCTCTTGGTTCCCTGATAGTTAAACTTGCCACCTCCAGATGCGAAGAACAGCAGATTATACCTGCGCACCGAGAAACGGGGAAAAGTGAGTCAGTCGCATTGATTTACTGGGCGTAGAAACAACCTTCTCAGGGAGTACTCAGAACCACGCATGGAATTCGAAACGATTCCCAGACTAACGATGGCTCATTAATAGGAGCTGCCTTCTGTTAGCATCCAAGGGTGAAGTCACGATGGCTTTCACTTCGTGTACCAGACACACTTGAGTGTAATATCCAGACAGGAATAGAACGTCACCCACATGCTAACACAAGGCAAGGAAATGCCTGCTGGAACGCTGAATGCTTGGTGCTTCTATGTCCTTTGCATTTCCAAAGATGTGTATGGACATTAACTAATCCAGGCGCCCAACAACCTTGTGAAGTTGGGAAAGGTCATTAGCTTTGCTGAACTGATAGGGAACAGACATGGAGATTAAGGGATTCACTACTGATCACAGTGTAAAACAGTGACAGAGCAGGGTTTACAACTCGATAGTTCCTGACTCTTATGTTAATCTTATTCTGTTGGAGTCTCCCATTCACCGAGCATAAACTAAAGCCACCGCACGGAAATGAAGGGGAAAGAGCCCTCTGGGGAAGGAGGTGCAGTTGTGTTTCATAGCAGGATTTGTGGTACACACACACAGGCTGCTGCTTTAACCCTATCTGCACCGACTGTATTAAGGGGGCTTTGCCTGCAAAACATTTCCAACCCTGCAGGTTCCACTGGGTCACTCCAACCACACATTCCGGGACCCAGACAGCAGCACCTTACCCCGCATGGGTACGTTTGTAGGTGTAGAGCCGAGAAAACAGCCTGGCGAGCTCCAGGAGCACAGAGATGCCGCTGGCATTGGAGTCTGCACCGTAAGACAGCCACTGGGGAGACAAAGACAGGACTGAGAAAGTGGACTGCCCTGCCGGCTCAGAGAAGCACCGTTGCAAGCCTAACGGATAAAGCACACGAGCTTCCTCCTCGGCACAACAGGGACAAAGGGGAGGGGAAAAAAATATTTACCGGGGCCACACCAAAAGAGTCGTAATGGGCCACTATCACAATGGTGGGCAGGTCCTCTCCTCCCAGCCCAGTCAGCCTCCCCTGCAGAAGCCAGAGAGAAGCATTACCCTGCAGTTCTTCACTGCCTTTATAGCAGCACAGCTTACTTCCCCCCCCGTCCCCCACAAATCTGCCACCCACTCAGTCTCAAACAGCCTCAGCACCAAGCCCTCCTCCCACTGCCTTCAAGCACCATGCCCTTAACCTGCTTTCTGGATTCAGCTGCCAGGAAGACACAAAACCCTCCTCTACTATGCAACTGAAATTCTGTTTCTCTCTTATAACCCTCAGGCAGCTTCATCTTTTTGATCCCCAGGTACGCAACACCTGGTCACCAGCCAAAGGAGCTTTCCTATAGCTATCCACCAGCCTAGACCCCACTCCTGAATCATGACAACTCACCTCCACACTGGTTATGAGCCAGTCGCTGACAGCTTTGCTCTGAGCCCCGCCGGTAACCATCTGGAAGCCATTGGCAGTTGCTGTGTGCAACAGCACTAGAACAGAGAGTTAAATATACTTGGAAAACAATCCTGTCTCTTGATTTCTTCTGCCAGCTGATCCGTGGAGGGCCCTGCTATGTCAGTTAAGCCCATTCTCTCTCTGACTCATTGTTTATATTGCTGTATTTCAACGAAAATCTGGTGACCAAGCATTTCAGTTCTTCTCAGCACTGAACTCCCACAGCAACTTACACTCATAGACCTCAAGAGTGTTACAGGTGATGTAGCCTAGTGGAGTAACTATTACAGCCTACTTAGAGAGAGACAATTAACTCACGTCTGCCCAATGCCAGACCGGTTAGCGTCAGAGTCAGGAACATGACCAAGGTGTGCTGCGGTGTCCTAGGACCCTGTTGCAACCACAGATGCAAACCTTTCAGGCCAATCTCACTGCATTTGCTCATGGCTGCTGCCAGCATGAGATGAAACAAGGTGATGAGATCCCATTGTATCCGTATTCCTAAACTCTTATTACAGCGCTTCCCATCCACGGAACCAAAAGCACCTCCCACAAGGAAGTGAAGTATCGTGATTCCTCTGCCACCAGCTTGCAGATGAGAGAAGGGCAGAAGTGACCTGTTCAAGTCACATAACAGCTCCATGGTAGAGCTAGGAGTGGAACTTGGGAGTCCTCATTCCCAGTCAGTTTTAGCCACTAGACAACGCTGCCTCTCCAGAATGCTCCCCAGAATGGTGTGGAGCCATTAGCTACTACTGTCCTTTGGGGCATCTAATTAAGGATCATGTGTCTGGCTAGTTTCAATGCCCTCTGAAGCCCCTTATGTTGCAACTCACCTTCAGCAGCTGATGCAGAACCCTGCGATGCAGAAGCAGCCTGTGTTTGTTCGTAGATGGAGAGCAGTTCGTCATCCTCTACTGCAAAGTAGACGGGCACGATAGTTTCCATGGCCAGCATTTCAGGCTCTATCTCCATGAACTGCTGAGAATTTGGAACACAAGACACAAGCTTAGGGTCTATCGCACATGCCAGGAGGCAGGAAAATAAACAGCCAAACAGGAGAAAAACCCAAGTTCTCTTGTCAACTTTGATAGAACATAGCCCTCGCACCCACAGCGGGGGTTTTGTCACAACTGTAACTTGAATCTCTGCTCCCTTTCAGCAATGACATTCCCACCCTTGCCTCCCCATCCCCTGCGTGCCTTGCGAGATATTTACCCGGACAACATCCTGCGGAACCGATGACATGGTCTGCGGCAAAATGATGACCACGGCGCCGGCAGATTGGCGGAGGGCCTTCTGGTACTGCTCGTACGAGAAGTCCACCAGCCGCATCATGACGCAGCGTCGGCTCAGCACGTCCGCCTCGATGGTGCGGGCCTCGGTGTTTAACACCGCATTCCTGGTACCTGTGGGGAAGGATCAAGAGACAGCATGCAGCCGACGGTCTCATCGTCTTTCATACGGCAACGCAGCACGTGTATTAGAGCATTCTCCGTTCCAAGCTGGCTGGAGTATTTTGGAGAGGAGATTTGAAACCATGTGAGCTTGTCCTTTCCTCCAGGACGGCCTCACTGTTGCCCCTTCCCTACATAGCTAAGGCCAGGGTGGGACTTGGCTACACTAAGTATACTAGTTCATAACCACCTTTGTACCATCATGTCTTGACACTCACCTGTCTCCATTCTAATACAGTTCGACCTACATCGCAGCTTCCTTCCAGCACCGCTGCACCTCAACCCTGTTTGCACCCCTGCACTCACCTCCTAGGCATAGCAGCGCGTTTTGGTGAAACATCTGGGCAGCTGACTGTTCAGAGTGCTGCACTGATTGACTTTAGAAACTAATTGCCTAACAGCGTAGGAGACAAGCTCAGCAGAAACCTGCTCAACCAGGGCAGTCAGTGCGTGAGATATGGCTGGCTATACACGAGCAAGGCTGCAACCATGTCCCACCTCCCTCACTGGGATACTGCTGGTATTGACTGGACTGACAGCCACTAGCCGGTAAGCATGGGTGACCAACCTCCTTTTGATTCTTTCTATGGCACTACCCCTGTTCCATCAGTCCTCCCCCTAGACACACGTGTACAATCCTGTGCAAAAGTGCACTGCAGTGCAGCAGCAGTCTGGGAGCTCACCAGCAACACTAATGCTCTCTGGCAGAGATCTTTTACAAGGGGAAGGTTATGGAGGGTGTCATGGTGTTACTGGAAGCGTGCAGACACCCTGCCGCTTCTAGCAATCAGCACTGCAAGCGATGAAGATAATGGAGGGGGCATGAACCATGCCAGGAGGCAGAGCTAATCCCTCCATTTGTTGGCTCTCTCATCATGCAATGAAGTTTTCTAGCTGCTAAAACACTTCACTCTTATACAGGCAAGTGTTGGATGATGGGGTCTGTTTCACTGACTTTAAAGCAGGCGGGCTAGAGGGGCCCACGGTATAAGTGTCAGCTCAGTCCACACTGAGACGCTGAACCAGCCCCATATAACAGTTTGGTCTTGTTCATGTATCAGATCATTTTCTAGTAGAACACACGTCTTTTCGTGCTGCACCAGCAAGGGAAGAGCACCCAGGAGCTGCAACGTGACAGCTTTTGAACATGGCCCTTCACATACCACTTCCCACCCCCCTGCAGCACAAAGAGGGATTCTTCTCTCTGAAAACTGCATTTCACATGCGCGCGCAAACACACACTGTGAGGTGTAATGTGACTTCTATCCTGCAAGCACAGATTTATGCTTGCACAAAGGACAGAAAGAACCACTGGATCAGCTGGTAGGATGCTCTGTATAACCCAGGCTGTAGAAATATTACCGGGTTACCCCTGCTGCAGTCCAACTAGCCCAGACCCCTGCACATGTGCTGAGAATACTTTGGTGAATCAGAATGCAGGACTGAGGCCTCGATCTATAGCATCTCTCCCACCCCAAGAACAATGACTGCTTAAACCAGCAGTTTTCAGGCTCTTTAGACTCAAGGCCTCCCTTGATAGACTCAAGACACCCCTTGGAAGATGCCAGCTCTTGTTTTTTGACTTAAAAAAAATCTGGGTTTCTCTTGTGAATCATGTTTGTGCTCAAGGATAGTCATATTGCCTGGAACCCTGTGGCACCCTTGAAAGGACCTCAAAGCACCCCAGGGTGCTGCAGCATCACAGGCTGGGGTTTTTTAAAGCAAATCATTGCAAGTAGTACAGCTCTGTTCCAACAAGACATCAGCCACTGCAACAACAGACACCCGTAAAAATTGTTTCAATGCAAAAAAAGTGCCGCTTTCTGTACTGTTTCTACAAGAAGAGATGATCCATTTGATAACCACAACTCTGAAGGACTTTTGTTTCAGTGGCTTTGGAACAAGTTAAATTTTTGCTCTTAAATTGCCCCAGGGTTAAATCTTAAGTGGGGAGGAGGGAAGAAAAGAAAAATCATAGTTGGTTCCTTTGGAAAAGAATTTGAGAGTTTGGAACAACAAAAAGCTTTTATCCCAAAGGGCATTTGGCCTCTGAACACATGGAAGAGGAACATTAGCTACCCAAAGGGTTTGGCGAGGAACAAAGGAAATACACAATCCACTCAGCTGAGAGGGACCAGAAAAAGAAACAGCATTAAAAGTTAATTGCAAGTGTCTTAGAAATCAATGTGCTGCTTTTCTAAGAGCCCAAGAACAACTCAGGATTTGAGAGGTAAGTCACCATGGCTTGGTTGGAGCTAATATCCTAGCTGCTTAAGTTAAAGCCAACTCAAATCTGTGCTCACTACCTGCTGTCACCGCCTGCCAGCAAAGACTTACTGCTGCTGGCAGAAATAGTTTAATATCTCCAGACAAGACAACAGCTGTGATCTAATGAGGTTTTGAGGAAGGGAGCTCTCACGACAGGTAATGACTAAACTCAAAAACAGCAACAAGGACCCGGTCTTCATGAGCGATCTCAGATATCCCACAAGCCACGTTCAGACCGGTATTTGCAATGCGCACGCAGCTAGCTGACACTGCTTTATCTTTACAGGTGTTTAATCTTCCAAAGGTTCAGAGAGCTCCAGAGATTCGATCCCCAGCATGGCGCGGGATGAATCTGGGGCTGGTTGACTGATACCTATGTATTTTTAGTTACTAGAAACCAGCTGCAGATTGAAAAGCATGACAACAGAAAATAATAAAACCCACAGAGGAACAGAAAATATGTATATTAAAAGACACAGGAGAATGACCCCTTAGAAATAATGCTTGGCTCTGTGTTAGTTAATATACGAGGGAATAAATGTTAAGACACGTGACTCATACGAGCTGTTAGATTTCAGGCTCAGGGCAAGAAGTTGAGCAATCAATACGATGTCAAATTTGGCAACGAACGGGCTAAAAGAAAAAGATGGGATGGGGGTAATGTGAAGGAAGGACTAAAACAAGAGGGACTGGAGAAGAGACCTGAACTTGCAAGCCAGGGGGATGGCGGGAACGCGGCACAAATCGGCAGGAAGAAAAGGGACGGGAAAATGGGAGCGATGAGGAAGAAGGGAAGTCAACCTGCCCTGCGCCAAGGGAGGGAAGAGCAAAGAGCGCGAGGAGGGGTCGCTGTCCCAAGCATCAAAGCACTGCACGAGGCGGAGAGGAACCTTGCACCGCCGCCTCGCACGGCCGCAGCAGAGAGATTTGCAACATCCCCGCGTTGCGCAAGCCGCGTTACAAGAAACTTCAGCTCCGCGTCCCCCCGCTCCTCAACGCCCTTCGTGCGGCTGCAGACCTGGAAGAAGGTGAAAACCTCTCTGCAAACCAGACGCCACCGACAACCCGTAACGTAACCGGCGCCGACGCGACGCTCGACGTTTAGGAGACGGCCGCTGAAACCTAACCCGGGGGAGAGAAACGTCCCGCGCGCAGACACAGGGCTGCCAACGCGGGGCGCGGACGAGCAGCCACCCCGCGAAGGGCTGGCGCCGGGGCCATCATCGCACGCCGACGCCGGCTGCGTCGGGGACGGTTTTTGACCGTGGACTGGACGGGGCAGCCCCCGGTACCCTTCTTCAGCCCCGAAAAGAGAAGGCCGAGAGCGGCTTGGCCGCCGTTTCCCGCTGCTCGGTGAACAGTGCTCGCCGGCGCAACGGCCGCAAACACCTGGGAGACCAACTCGGGCACAATGTCAGGAAAAACTTCACAATTAGGGTGTCCGGACTGTGCGACAGACCCCTTCAGCCGTGCTGCCATCGCCTACCTGGTGGAGGAGGGGGCAGGTCCAGGTGGGGGGGAGGGCTAGGGCTGAGGGGGGTAGGCCCAGGTGGGGGGGAGGGGACAGGTTTGAGGGGGGTAGGCCCAGGTGGGGGGAAAGAGGTAGGTCTGGGGGGGGAGGGGGGCACTTACCGTAGGGTTGCCCGCCCAGCTCGTACTGCTGCATGCGGTAGACGGTGAAGTCGTGCGCGGCGTCGGCGGGCGGCCCGAGCAGCAGCAGCAGTGCGGGCAGCACGAGCAGGACGCTGAGCGGGAGGCACGAGGCCTTCAGGACCGACTCCAGCACCTCGCCCGCCTCCTCCAGCATCGCCCCGGCGCGGCCTGCAGGCACCACGCGGACAGCCCCCGGGGGGGAGGGGACCTCACGCGCGGGGGCTGATGGGGCGGTGCCAAGCCCCGCCGCGGGGCACGCCGGGAGCTGTAGGCCGCACCTCCCCGGCTCCGCGCGCGCGGGCTGCTGGGAGAGCTGCGCGCGCGGGCTGCTGGGAGTTGTAGTAGGCTGGGCCCTGCGGCCCGACTTGGGGCGGTGCCAGCTGGATTAGCTGCTGAGAGCGGGGGACTCGCGGTAGGAAGGGCGTCTGAACAAGAACAAACCAGACTAAAGCAGTTCATTGCCATTCTAATATTGCAAAAATATACATATTATTGCACAGCTATTCTTCATCAGCTTGAGATGCAAAAAAGAGATGCAACAGTTGGTTCCAAAATGCTCCTTTTTATTTATTTCTTTATATTTTGCAATATTTTGTTGCCATTTCTCAGTGGGTCTAATGAAAGCGATCATTTGGGAACAGCCTAGATTTTTTGCATCTCTTTTTGTCCAATACGGCTACCAAATACATTGCTGAAAGAACAAGATTTCATCTTAAAACAGCGTGAAAATCCACGTCCGTGCATTCTTTTCATGGCCCGGGGCACCTCAAGCTGGACATAGCTTAGGGCTGCGGTGTGGCATCATCCGGCGCTGGATGGACATAGTTTAGCACGGCATCATTCGTGGCTGGATGATGCCAGGAATTAGATATAAATCTCCCGGAGATGCCGAGAGTCACCCAGGAAATAAAGGTTGGGGCATTCGTTCAAAAAAATATCAAATCTCGAGTCCGATTTAGAATGCGGTCCAGTGGGTTTTGAAAATGTAATCACTGTCTCCTTGTGTGAATTCAGTCTCCCGCCTCCGCTTCCAGGTCTGTAGAATGGGGGTAAGGGTGGGAGTCTCAAGGACCCGAGCCCCTGCTGCCTCCCTTCACGGCTGCTGGGCTGCGTTCCCGAGACGCCCCGTGGCGCAAGTCTCCTGGCCCCGTGCACTTTTAAACGGGGGAGATTTGCATTTGCAGAACGACCGCTCGGAAGAGCATCAATACGCCGCAGCGTCCGAGGCCTGGCTTCTGGGGCACGGACCCCAGCCCCTGCCCACGGCAGAATGGGATCAGAACCGCAGGCCCCGGGCCCTAAACTGCCAGGAGCAGATGGGGAGTCCCTCCACCCAGCCAGCGTGGGTGGTGATAAGCACCCCTTGAAGCTGACGTCCTGCCCCGCTGGGCGTGTGAAGGAGGGGGCATCGCCGGGCTGCAACGGGACCAGGAGTTGCCCCTCGCTCCACAGACCGACGCGAGAGCAGGAGCTGCAGGAAGGAACAGAACAAACTCGCCAGGAGGCGCCAGAGGCCACGGAGCCTCCTCCAGGGCACAGAGCAGGGCACTGCCACGGGGCGCTCCCAGCCTCCCCTTCTGCCCCCGCCGCTGGCACCCCCGGCCTGGCTCCTCAGCCACGGGGCAGATCTGAGCCGCAGTCCCCTGGGCTGTCCAGCGGCTCGGGGTCCCACCCCCTGGGGCTCAGGGTCTTGCTCCTCAACCCCATACCCGGGCTGCTGGGATTTGCCTGGTTTCCGTGGCAAGCCACAGAAGCATCCCGATGGGTGCTGGGCGTGCATAGGATCCCAGTCGTATCCAGCGGGGATGAGCGCCTCCGTCCCGTCTGGGAATTCCCTCGTGCTAAGTGTCTTGGCCAAGGTCATGCAGAGCGTCAGTGGCAGAGACTCAAACCCACAGCACTGCAGTAGTAGTACCGTGCCTTGCTCCTCCGGCTCCCCCCAGGCTGCACGTGGCTGTTTGGAGAAAGGCCCCACTGCTTCCTTCCATCTCCGGCCCCTTACTCCAGGTGCCCACGTGGGAGGCCGGGGCACAGGACTTGCAGCTTCAGGTCCGAGCCACCCTCTTCCACTCTCCCTCCTGCCATG
>JAGPOW010001806.1:4138251-4150646 GCA_030014935.1 Caiman crocodilus | reverse complement strand
CGGTGGATCTGGAGCGCCCCTTTGGCCAGGGTTCAGCACAGCTGCAGGACTCGCCCCCAGCCCCACACCGGGCCCCCCCGCCCGTCCTTGCAAAGGCCACATGCTCCCCTCCTCGCTGTCCCAGCTGGGGGTCTGCACCGAGCTTCAGGGAGTCGAAGGAGCTGCTTTCTTTTGCAGGGTCTTTAAACAGCTGCTAAGGTGTAGAGATTTGCAGGCGCCGTGCCAGGGGAAGGAAGCTCTTACGGGTTCACGCAGATGGAGGGGTGGGAGGTTCGTGGGTCTCGCAGGAGGACGGGACTGCAGCCATTGGCAGGACACGTGGTGGATGGAGAGACCCCAATATCCCCGGGGACGGGGGAGCTGGAATTGGGGGGTAGCCAAAAGGAAAACAGACCCACCCCCATGCCACAGCAGATGCTGCCAAGCTGCCTGGTGCCCCTCTCCCCCATAACTACCCCAGCCTGGGGGCAAGGGGGCTGTTCCCGCTGCTTCCCAGGGGACAGAGCTCCATGTCCCGCTGCTTTGGGAAGAGGCTCCCGTGCCACAGTCCCTCCATGGAGAGTGTGCAAGGGGGTGTAGGGCAGTGGGTGGAGGTGCGGGATGGAGATGGGTGTGCAGGTACGCGGTGCAAACTGTGTAGCGGGTTTTTGGTGTGCTGTGATCTGCCAAGTGAGCCGTGGAGGCCGCTGGGCAGTGCTGGACGTAGGTGTGGAATTCAATATTTTTGCAAAAAAAAAAAAATGAGGGGTGGAGGGAGAGAGGCCTGCTCCTCCATTCACCCCGCCGCACGCAGCGCTCTGTCTGGTGCTCCCGGCGCACAGAGCCCAGGCTGCAGCGCTGGGACTCGGAGGAGGGCTGGCTGGGGTTCCCCTCTCCGGGACACGGCTGGCCCCTATCCCCAGCTGCCTGCATCTCCACTGCCCCGGGAGAAAACCCCTCTCGGTTCCCAGGAGCTGCACAAGCGCAGACAGGGCCAGAGCACGAGGCTCTGCTGGAAAGGGTCATTGCAGACCCCCCAACATTCGGGCCCCCCCGGGGTGCCAGGCTCAGCCCCGTGTGCTCACGCAGCCCAGCGGCAAGGCAGGGCCCCTGGAGGCTGTGCTATTTTGGGTAGGCACGGTGCCCTCGGTGGGGTTAGGAGTTTAGGTTCCTCTTTTCACAGCGGGGAAGGGAAAGCAAGAGCGAGCAAGAGACCGGAACAGTTCCCAGGACAGCCTGTACCCCGGTCGCGGGCAGGGATGATGGGGACAGCCGCCCACAAAGCACTCGCTTGCATTAGATCCGCGTTTCCCTCCTCCACCGCGGGACACCCCCTGCCTCGCTGCGAGCCGTGGGCGAATCCCCACCGCGTGCCCCGTGTCTGCTTGGCACCATGACCCCCCACATCCCCTCCGGTACTACCCGGCACAGCTGTACCCACCGCAGTCCATCCTGCCCTGCCCGTGCCACCCTGTCTTTCCGGCACCCATGCCCACCTGCGCCCGCCCCGTCATAACCGCTCAGCTGTGCCCAATGTCTGCTCGAGCCCGTCGCTGCATCGCTGTGTCCTGCTACGTTGTGAAGCCACGGCCGGGTCCTAATGGGATGTGGGCCGCTGCCCTC
This sequence comes from Caiman crocodilus, assembly GCA_030014935.1. Classification (NCBI taxonomy): domain Eukaryota; kingdom Metazoa; phylum Chordata; order Crocodylia; family Alligatoridae; genus Caiman; species Caiman crocodilus. The sequence continues at coordinate 4,149,044 of JAGPOW010001806.1, read as the reverse complement.
ACCCCCGGAGGGCATCTCCTGCTCTGGAGAGAGGGGTGTGGACGTGGGGGCCAAACCCTGGGAGTCAGGAGGCCGGGGGGGGTGGCTCCTAGCCTCGCCCTTGTGTAGGATAGGGCTACGCTGCCCCCTCAACGGAGCACGTGGCACCTACCCCTCTCCCAGCCTCGGGCTCGACTCGGAGCTGGGCGATTGCACTGATTTTCGCAAAGCTCCACGTTGCAAAACCCTGTTCTCCAAAGGTTCCTGGAAAGCTGCAATGTCTCTACGCCAGACGGGAAGGGAAGAGGAAACGTAGCCTGCTTCCTTCCCGTGGCCCTGATCCAGAGGTGTTCCCGAAGCCCCTGCTCCCCCCACCCCGTGCATCATGCCCGGCCCCGCGATACCTCCTGGGATGGGACGCTCCCTGTCCCACGCCGCAGCTCTGCCAGGCCCCAGGGCACAGAGGTGCAGCTGGCCCGCGATTCACCGCAGACGGCCCGTTCAGGCTGGCACGGCGCCTGCTCCACTATGGCACGGGGGCTGTAACTCCCCGCAGCCAAAGCAGAGACACCGTCCCCCTGGCACAGGGCCTGGGGGAGCCGACCGGGCTCCCTACCCTGCCGTGCCCCAGCTGCAGCTCACGCTGTCTAACCACAGGATACTGGCGCGGCATCCGGCCCGAGCGTGCCAGCCTAGTGCCCCGTCCCTGCTGTTCACCCCCCAGACAGCTGTGCCCACCCCGGGACGGGGTGGCAGGCAGAGCATCTACCATATTTCCCCGCGTGCAACACGCCCCGGAATAAGACACGCACCTCGTTTCTGAGAGGCAGAAGGAAATTTTAAAAAGGTCTTTCCTTACAAGAGGCGGGGAGCGGAGCCTGCCCCTTGTTCTGCGGATCAGGGGGTCGCGTGATTTTTGCTTTCACCCTGCAGAAGCTCAGGCAGCCCAAACCGCTGCTACCGTATTTCCTCACTTATGAGGCGCACCACAATTCCCAGCAGCTGGTTTTGGTGGGAAATAAAAAAGCAGACGTTTCGAGGGAGAAACCGTGCTTTTCCCCGCCCCCGCCACCTCTCCAGCCGTGGACACAGGATGCACCATGGTGCAACGCCCGTGTGTAAGCGGGGTGCCTTGCACGTGGGCTTTTCCAGGCAGGTCCTCGCTGCCCGAGCTCCTGAGCCAGTCCTCATCTAGAAAACAGGAGTCCTGAAATAAAGCAAGCACACACAGGCACCCTGTCTCGGACACTGGCAGGGGTCCCTTGTGTGCCTCCGGCCGTGGCACAGCCCCTGCAGAGGGCATTTTGCTCAGCAGGGCTGGCTGCCCCCTCTTAAAGGGACAGGCCAGCCTGTTAAGCAACCTCACAGCCAAGGGCACGGCATACATCCAACCGCATAACAGCTCGCCCCCAACCCCAAGCACAGCTCCATAAATGCAGGCGCGGCGCGCACCCCGGGGCAATGCCCACCCCCGTTGCGGGCAGGCCCTGCCTTTGCCAGTACAAGGTGGTCTCAAGCACGTCAGCTGGGTCAATCCCGTGTTTGCTTCCCACGTCCTCCTGGGGCAGAGCCCAGCCTGAGCCGTGGGATGTCATTCCTACAGACTCAATCCCACCGCCTCAGTCCCCACGTGTCTCTTTTCCGCCCCCAGGTCAAGCACGGCAAGTCCAGAGCCGGGAGCGGGTCACGTCCCTTCGGCGAAGCCCCCTCAGATGCTGGAGGGGTTGCTGAGCATGCTGGAGTTGCTGGAGAGAGGCGCCCGCGGGCGAGGGCTCGATATGACGGGGCTGCGGAAGCTGTCGCGGTAGCGCAGGGAGCTCTCGGTGGAGGAGCCCGAGTGGATGTTGGGGACGACCAAGCAGTCCCCGGGCCCGCGGAGCCCCAGGCGGATGCAGCAGCAGCACAGCAGGCCCATGATGGCCCGGCGCACGTCCGCGCTGCGGAAGGAGTAGATGACGGGGTTGATGGCTGAGTTGAGCACAGCCATGGCCAGGGCGAAGTCCAGCGGGTAGGGATGCTTGCACACCTGGACCTTGCAGAAGGCGTCAATGAGCAGCAAGGCAAAGAGCGGGCTCCAGCAGAAGATGAAGGCGCCCAGGATGATCAGGACGGTCTTGAGGAGCCGCAGGGAGCGCAGGTTGCTGTGGCGGGTGATCGAGGCCGCCCGCACCAGGCGGTAGATGGCAACGTAGAGGCCCACGATGCCGATCAGGATGATGCTGAACATGAAGACGCAGATGACGACGTATTTCTTGGAGTAGAGGGGCAGCAGGGTGGAGCAGCTGTCGAAGTCGCACAGGCAGTTCCAGCCCAAGAGAGGCAAGAGCCCGATGAGGACGGCCAGGAGCCAGAAGGAGACGATGAAGCCTCGCAAGCGCATGGCCTTGGTGCTCTCGCTCTCGGCGATGGGCCGCACCATGGTGCTATAGCGCTCGATGGCCGTCACCAACAGGCTGAAGATGGAGGCCGCCAGGGCGATGAAGAGGATGCCCTCCCGAAGGAACCACAGCTGGGGCGAGAGCTGGAAGGTCTTCCTGCCCGACAGGCAGAGGTTGAAGACGTAGGCCACTCCTGCCAGCAGGTCGCTCACCGTGATGCTGGCGATGCAGGAGTAGACCCAGCGGCGGGTCCGCATGCTCCACATGGCCAGCAGCACCAGCAGGTTCTCCATCACGATGAGGGAGCTGACGGCGATGACCAGGATGCTGACAAGGCTCATCCCGTCCCCCTGGGACCGCCGGTGGCTCAGCCTCCCCGTGTAGTTGTAATGCTGCAGGATGATGTTGATGTTCTTCTGGGCGACCAGCTGCAGGCACGAGTCCATGCTGGAAGCCAGGAAAAGGTTGGCCGCAGGGATCTCCATGAGGGCAGAGAGGGAGCGGACACGGGGCTCTGCACTACTGTGGAGGCAACTTTGGAGGAGAAGCAGCGACCAGGGCTAGCGTTGGCGGTGGCCTGCGACAGAGCAGAGAAAGAGCTGCTCTTGCGGGCACCGGGGGACAGAGGGATGGACCAGAACTGGACCCAAGTCGAGTGCTTCCTGCTGGATCGCAGACCAGAACCAGGAGCCTGTAATTCTGCGAAAGACAGAAGGCAAGCACGGAGCGGTTGTGAAATGGCAGGCATCAGGATAGCAGTGATGGCTTCCTGTTGTTCAAGAAAGGTTTCCTGTTGTGAATCTTTTAGTGTTGACCCTCCCTGTTTCAGCTGAAACTACTTCTCAGTAACCAGCTGGGTGGATCTCCATCCATCCTGTCTTACCGTGCGTGTGCATTCTTGCTCCAGAGCTAGCTACCTGGTGACTACAGAAGACCCAAGAAGATAGATGTTGGAGCCACAGCCAAAGCTCCTTAGCCATGGAGCAGGGGTGGCATTGCCACTCCCAAGCCTACAGAAAGGCTTCTGCACCAGGGGCTTAGGTTTCTGTCAGCCGGCATGAAGGTAACCCATGCATCTGGCCTCTCAGAGGCCGTGGACAGACACGGCATTTATAGCGGTGTTCCAGTAAACTGGTACAAGCTGTTCCAGTGCACGTGTCCCATCAACCCACTCCGGTCACATTACGTTGGACCTGCTCCTTCAGGGTTAGTGAGGCAGCAGCTCAGCTCCCTTAGCCTGGGGCAGGAGCAGACAGATATAACAGTCGCATTGAAATAGCAGATGCACGCTGCAGCTCTAAGACCCCCTTCCTCTTTTAAACCGATTTAAAATCACATCTGTCTGCAGCTGAGAGCAGTTCCCTGATTTCCTGCTTCCCTCCTCCTGCACCCAAATACCCTCTCTGCTTCTATTGGTAAGAGGCTTCCAGGCTCCAGCCCGGCTGGGTTCCCAACAGCCAGCGCATAAACCCAAATCAGTTCAGTCTGATACTGCAGATTTATCTCAAACCAGTATCAGCCCTTTTTCCAAACCGGTTTAAGTGCACTAAATGTTGGTTCGGTTACAGGGTTAAGCCAGTATCTGATCACTTAAACTGGTTCCTGCGTAATGTCTGTCCCAGCCTGCACAAAGGTAACCTGAGCCTGGGGCTCCTGCTGCAATGCAAGGGCAGGATGAACCCAACAGGTTCAAAGCAAACCTGGAACAAAATAAATCTCTGCATCAGCCTTGGCATTGCACCTTTTTTGCTTCTGAGGTTCTCAAAGCCCCTTGCAGAGCAGCTTGCTGAGGCATCCCCTTTCCCAGGGGATAGACAGGGAAACCGAGGCACGGAGAGGAAAGCCCAGTTCCAACTTGGGAGGCAGAGTCAGAAATAGGAGCCAAGTGTCCCCAACTATTAAAATGTTGGCATTCAAGAGATGCCCCCCAAGAAAAGCATCTGACTGGGTTGCAATGCTCCCCATCTAGCAGCCTGCTGCCCTCAGTCTCCCCCAGCCATGCCCAGCACTGCACGGGCTCCCTGGACTCACCAGTTAAGAGCTTCCCTGCTGCCCCACGCACGAGGGCTTGCAAGTCAGAGTGGCTCTCCAGATGTGAGCACAAGGCTCCCCAGAGGTGGCACTGACAGTGCTGCCCGAGGCTGTTTGTACCTATAAGAGAAACAAAAGGGGAAGTTACAACACTCTGCAAACCACAGCATTTTTTCAGGATGATGACCCCACCCAAGAACGGCTGAGAGGTGCTTGTGGCAGGCATCAGACAATAGCAAACACCTTCGAGCACCGCAGAGGCCCTCATTTCCCCTTTGCAGCAGGCTCGAGGGCACACAGTCCCAGAGATGTGCCCTGCGAGCAGGAGTGGGTGGAAGGGAGCCCTCACTTTGCTGCCCCAGGGACAGCCGAGCCAAGCCGTGGGTTGTGACTCACCCACTGCAGAGGAACTAGGGATGGGGAGAATACGAGGGTGACCCCGATGCAGGGGTGGTTGGAGGGCTGGATGCAACCCCCAGCCTCCCATCTCCCCGTGGCACCTCTGCTTGCCTAGTGGGCTGCACCTGGGACGTGCCCAGGCCTTGTCCGCATCCGGCGGCTTGTTCCCAGCTGCCACCGCAGACCCAGAACCGCGCAGCTGGGGAAGGCAGAGCCGCTGATGGGCAAAGAACAAAAGCATCTACACCCATCTTCTGCCAGCTGCTGCGGGGTGGCAGAAAGCTTCTTTCAGCCTAGGGACTGGTCATGGCTTCGTAGGCAGAGCAAGAGACTCAGGTCCATGAGGCGCTGCGGAGCCCAGTGCCGAGCAGCGTCGTGGCAAGGAGGTACCGCCTCGGTTCGGGGTGAGGCTCAGGCCAAGCCAGTGCCAGCTGCATGAACCCCGAGGTACAGCCCCTGCTCGGCCCCCCGTGCCCTCGCTAAGGAAGGGACCAGCCGGGGCTTTCCCCCGCTACTTGCTCTGCGGGGGCCCATTTGTATCGTATTATTCTCAGCACCTGGCTCACGGTCACCGTCATGCCACTTGCACCCTGCTCCCAGGGGAGCGAAACCTCTCCACATGCACATGCACCAAGCAGAGACCTGCTCTCAGCGGCTTCCACCTCGCCACAGCTGATGTGGGGTGCTCTGACCCGGATCTCCTGCCGAAGGGAGATCCCTCGTAGGTACCAGAAAGCGCTGTCCTCCCTTGGCTTCTGCACCATGCAAAGAGACAGCGACCGAGAGTCGCACCCCGGCTGGCAAAGGGCCGTGAACCATGCAGGGATGAAGCAGCGAGAGTGGAGGGCAAGTCGATTGCTGGAAGAAAAACCTGCTGGATTAGATCCGCCGGCTGGCGTCAGCATTCACCTCCAGCCGCCCACCCGTCCCACTCCCGGGTCCTGTTCTTCCCCATTCGTCCTCCATCCATCCCTCTCCCTCCTTGCTTCTCCATGTTCCCTCTCATTATCCCCATGCACTTTCTCCATCCATCCGTCCGTCCGTCCATCCGTCCATCCAGCTCTCTATTCCCACATGCTCACTCCTTCCTTCCTAACCCCACATCCACCCCCAGACTTTCTATCCCCACATGCTTTTTTCATCCATCCATCCCCACATACTTTATCAACATTAGATGAATTAAACCCCATCTATCCATCCATTCCCATGCTTTCTCTGGATCCCCACATGCTTTCTCCTTCCCTCTACCCACCCTTCCCTCCCTCCTTCTCCATGCTTTCTTTCTATTCCCACATGCTCCTTCCTTCCTATCCCCACATCCATCCATCCCCATACACTCTACCAACATTAGATGAATTAAACCCCATCCCTCCCTCCCTCCCCATACTTCCTCTCTCTCCCCACATGCTTTTTCCCCATCCATCCATCCCCACACGCTGTACCAACGTGAGATGAATTAAACCAGTTGGCCATGGACTCATGGGGAGGTGTCCGAACACAACCGAGAACGAGGATCCATCATCAAAGCCCTGCCAGGGATGCAGTAGATAGCTCTGACTCTGCCCTGGTGCCGGGGGCAGCCTGGAGACCCCCCGGGGCTCCTGCCAGCCCTCTGCTCTATCCTGGCTGTGATGATAGGGCAGGCGGGCTCTGGTCAGAAGCGGCAAGGACCGGGTCATTGATTTATGCCATGCACAATGATTTTCATCCACGGGCTGCATCAAGGAAACATCGGCTCAGCGCTGATAAAGAGCAGCTGACACAAAGAGGGCCCCCGAGGCAGAGCGGCGCTCCGAGTCGCTTGGGAAACGCCTCACTTGAGGGCTAAGGGACGGGGCGGAGGGGCGCAGCTGGCACTGAGAGCAGAGAGATAAGTGGCGGAAGAGTTGCTCCACGCACCCTGCTGCAGCCACACGTTGGTGATGCAAAGGGCATCCTCAGTACACTACGTAAAAGGCAGCTGATTGCCCAAACTCAGCCTAAACAATGAGCCGGGACCAGGAAGAGCCTGTGCCAAGCTTTCTGCCCTCCCCCCATGCAGGCTGTCCTCCCCACGGAGGTATTAAGCACGGTCCAGGTGTGGCTGCAGGGATGGAGCAGTTGCAGAGCTCCCTGCCTGTGCTGCGAAGCCCAGGAAGCCTTGGGCTGGGGCAGCTGCTGGGGACCCTGCACCTGGGCCCTCCCTGCTCATCCTCGGGGGTCTGGGCATCTCCCCGGTGCTTGGCAGAGGCAGCGTGTGGAAAGGCAGATTGTGCCCCCCGCCCCCGGGCCCTCTTTAGGTGTGGGGGGGAGAGGTTTCAGCGGCAGGGGGGCCTGGGAGCCTCTCCCCAAGGCAAGGGCGCTGATCACTGCGTGGGGAAGGCTTGCCCCTTCTTCCCAGCTCTGGTCTGCTTGGGAGGCAGACGCCAGCGCCATCGGGGCTCCACTGCATCATCGGTTCAGACATGTGCCGGAGCAGGCACCCGGGAGCCACCCGAGGCTGGTTTCTCACAGCTAAAAGCAGCCTAGAAACTCAGGGGGTCGGGCCCCTTTCACCACTTAGGCACTTGAGCAAAGCACATACGGGTGGATCGGGTCTTTGATCCATTTGCAGGTGACAGAGGCTGGCTGCCTTGCAAGCAGCTGGTATCAGCCGGGGATCGGCCCTTCGGGCGATGCGGCTCTGCCCTTACGGGACACGCTGCGCCCGGCATCGGCGAGCCCCGTTCGGGCGCTCGGAGGGTCCCAGAGGGCTCCAGGAGGACCCACAGGAGCGATTAACCAACCGGAAAACCCATCTTGCTGCCAGAGACACAAGCAGCTTCATCCACTTTGCTTATCAAGCGATAGGTGAGGGCGACTCGCTCCCCAGGTGCAAGCATCTCTCTGGGACGAGCACTTTGCTGAGTCCGGCGGGCAGAGGTACAACGAGATCCAGCAGCTGACGGGTGGACCTAGGCAGAAATAAGGGGCACGTTTATTCCCAGCGAGTGCCCTTAGCCTTCGAAGCAGCTTGCTGACGGCAGCGGTTTCTCTATCGCTGGGCATCGTCAAACCAAAGCCTGGATGCCTCTCGAAAGGGCATAGCATAGATGAATCCTAGGGACCAGGCTCAGAGCAGGAGTTATTTCTAGAGCCGCTGCACAGAGATCGGACTAAACGATCCTTCTGGCCCAAGCAGCCACATCTCTGAGCGCGCTTACCTGTCCGTTACGAGCGTGCCCTCTCATCGCTACCTGCGTCTCTCTCTGCCTAGCTTTGTAGAACGACTCATTTTACCTCCTACGAGAAAGCCCTGGAGAATGGAGCCCTCCGTCTATTCTCGGCAGCCAGGCCGCGAGGCTCCAGCCTGGCCCGCGAAGAGGAAGGGAAGTCGGGGATCTGCGGATGGTTTAGTCGCGAGCCTCCAGCTGAGCGAGCTGGACAGCTGGCTCCAACACGGGATGGGGATTTTATGAATGGGAGGTTCGGGCTGGAGGAGAGCGGGGCGAAGAAACCAGCACCGGATTCCTGCTTCTCCTTGCAGACCGACTCCACAAAGCCACTTCGCATCAGCGCCCTTTTGTTTCCAGTGCAGCCCGCTGCTGGAAACCCCCCGAGCCAGGGGCTGTGCCTTGGCAGGGGGATCAAAAGCAACTGGTCTCATCTGGGGAGCTGAAGGCAAGGTCATTGTGATAGTAATAATCTATAGCCGGAGGCAGCATGCCACAGCCGACGGATGCTGCGGGGCTTCCTGGGGAAGACTCGCTGTTTCCCGGCACGGCGCGGCGATCCCTGTGAAGCATGTCCGACCACACACGACTGGATCATGTGTACTAGTATATGTACGTGTATGTATTTGTCAGGGACCTCAGGGAGATGCCTTACCGCTGTTCGATGCCTCCACCAGTGCTCCCAGCCCTTCCTGGCTCTTTGGACACCTCCCGCTCTGTCGGCAAGACCCTGCTTGTCCGTGGCAGCTCCCCTTTGCACAGGAGGGACACCAGGTCCCCTCTCAAGCACCCCCCTGCCCAGCTAGGCCTCCCCCCCACTGGCCAATTCTCATAACAGCCCCCAAGTCCCTCCTGGACTCTGCACCAGCCCTCTCCTCGCCATCCTCCCGCCCCTTCCCGCCCCACCAGGCTGGCGAAGCAGGCTCTCATCTGTGCAGCTGATGGGAAACAGCCAATGAGCAATCCCACGCGGGGGTAACGCAGAGACACCCCCGTGCCCCGGTGCACGAACACGACACCGTGCACGAACACTATCCTGCACGTCTGAGGTCTGAATAAATGGAGGCAGGAAGCGGAGAGGAAGCAATGCGCTTGGAGCCGGCAGCCAGGTGTGGCCGAGCCGGGGCAGGAACCCAGCTCTCTCCGCAAGCCAGTGGCCTAACCACTGGGGAACAGGCTGGTTGTTGCATCACAGGTGTGACATCACCACGCTACGCTGTGACGTCAGCAGAGCCTGTGCTTCCAGGGAACAGGTGCAGCTAGCCAGGCCCCGCCGCTCGCCCTCCCCGTTGCTGTGCCCTGGCCTCAGCCCAATGCTGACAGCGTTGCACCATCAGCTTATCAGGATGTGTTTTCGCTCTGTGGCTCCACCTCAGACCCAAGCCGGGGCCATTTCTGCCCCCGTCCTCAATCAGCAGGCACTTGCAAAGCCTCCTGCTTCCTCGTGCACGTTATCTCACCTCCCGCAGCAGTTGCTCCACGCTGCAAAGTACTTGCAGGTCCCGCCGGTTCCTGCAAGCATAGAAGAGGATGCATGAGGCTTGGGATGGATGGGGCTTTGCTGAGGACAGCACCACCACGGCCAAGCTCCTCAAAAGGAGCAACTAGAGGCAGGGGTAGGCGTGTAAGGGGAGAAGTCCCCGCTGGGCTCCGCCGGGGGCATTTGCACAGGGGCACTGGAAGGCATTGAACGTGCGAGTGGAAGAAGGGAGACTGTCCGGGGCCACTGGAGCTCTAATGCTAGGATTTCAGGCTTTGCTCCACCTGGGACCAGTCCCCATTGACGGTCCCGGGAGCAGAGGGCACGCGGAGGCGGTCCAGGGCCCAAGCCCATCACACCCAGAGACCAGGCGGAGGTAGCGCAGGGCCAAGCGGAGGTGGCACGGGGCTCGATCCAGCCCACACATGACAAGGTTGTGCACCACCGGGCTACCCCAGGTTTCCTGCCCCCCTCCCGGGCAGCACGGCTTCCCCGCCAGCAGGCGTGCTGGCATGGCGCGGGACCTTTCCAGCCCCTGGTCACACAGCTCTGCTGGCAGACCCTTAGGAGACAGCCCAGGCCCTCGGCATTTGGGAAACTTGCCGCCGTAACCGCTAGCACGTGCCGGGATCACTCGTGTGTGTCGTTTTATCACGCGTGTGTAGCCAATGCTATATTAAAACCACTCTCAGCAGGAGAGGAGCCTGAGGTTGCTGCGCGCTTCAAGCCTTCACCGCCTTCTCTTAACTTTCCTGGGTGGTGGTTTCACAACTGCTGGTGTGACACGACACACCCTTTTATCAGCTCATCAAAGCACAGTTCAGCTCTGGCTACATCCTCCTCTCCTCGGGACGGCTGGGCCCACTGCTCCGAGCAAACCAAGAGGCTGTTTCTTATTTTAAATGACAAGAACAACCCAATGCCTCGGTGCATTTTTCTTTTCAGAGCAATAACCCCAGTGAAAGTTAGACTTGAGGCTCCTGGTGTTAAAGCCAAAGCTGACGACACTGTCTTCAAGTCACTGAAGTCGAAGCATTGAGCAACAGGCGGTTTTTGCTGACATAGTTGAACCACCCGACTGGAGGAAATCACTCTATCTGACCCAGAGGATGTTGACAAGCTGAAGGGAGCTTTTTATGCTCCGCTGCAGTTTGTTCGGCTCAGTTTGGGGACCGGTTTGTGCAAAGTACAGCGACCAACTGGGGATGCTTTAGGAAAAAGGGCTGAAAATAAAAAAAGGCGAGCGGTTAGGTATGAGAGGATGAACTCTATTCATTCTGCAAACCAGAAGGACCTGGAGATGAGGACACTTAGCCCCTTTCAGTAATGACAGAC
>JAGPOW010001806.1:4071478-4123254 GCA_030014935.1 Caiman crocodilus | reverse complement strand
GGGTCTCGTTCAGTACCACGAACATGGAGGATGCTAGGAAGAAACCCATAATAATCTGGCTGTTTCTCCCAGGGGACCCAGCCCTCTTCCCCTGCACAGCATACCGCCATGAGGGCCAAGACAGGGTGGGAGAAGGCAATTTTCCATTTGGGGGACGTGCGATGTAAGAGAGTCTCTCAGGCTATGGGGAGAGGGGTGCAGACCGGGACCCTGGGCCTTGCCGTTCCCGTGCGAGAGCACATTGCATCCAGCTTACCTTGAGGGACAGCCTGCCCTGCCCGAAATCAGCACCAGCTTTGCTCTTCAATGCAACGGGGCCAAGGTTCGGACATGTCCGATGCAGCGTCCCTGCGACTCCCTGAACACGCGTGCCAGTCTTGCTCTACCAGGTCGGCAGGGCCGGATTCGGAGAGCAGGGCCCTTCTTACTCTGTGGGGTAAGAAGAGTCCCCGTTAGGACAAATATTCCTAATATAATAAGCTCAGGCTTTGTGCTTTGGAAGGAGGGGGGTACTCCGTGAGACCTGGCCGTGGAGTCCGTGTGACCCAACCCAGACCCCAATGACAACAACAGGTCCTTGCGCTTCCAGGCATCACCTGCATTTCCTATCGCTGGCACTTTGCATCCGGAGGGTCCGACTCCAGCTGACCCCATCATCCAACACAGGGATCCCAGCAAAAGACACTGGACTATCAAGTTGGCGCGTGGCGTTAGATGCAGCCCCAAGTCCTGAGGCGACTGAGGATGGGCTGCATTCACATTACAAAGGGAGGCTTGGGTCATGGCTCAAACAAAAAATCCCTCCAATCCCAAATGACATTTGCATTCACACCCGGGGACCTTCCGATGAGAAACCTCGTACCTGGCCTTTCTTCATCTGTGGGTTTTGACCCACTTTGCCCGGCTCAGTGTCTCTGCTTTGCAGATGGGAAAACGGAGATGCAGAAATGAGCAACTTGCCCAAAAGGTACTCATCTCAGCAGCAGAGCTGGTCGGCACTCGTACAGTATCAGAGCATCACAGGAAATGGGGGTGTGAAGGGACCGCAGAAGGTCACACCTCGTCCAACGCCCTGCTCCAAGCAGGACCAGCCCCAACTACATCATCCCAGCCAAGGCTTTGTCTAGCTGGGCCTTAAAAGCCTCCAGGGATGGAGATCCCGGATCCTCTCCGGGCAGCCTGTTTCACTGTTTTACGATGAGAAAGTTTTTCCTGATATCTAACCTAATTTCCCTAGTAGCCAGGTCTGCCGAGTCCCAGCCCAGCGCTCTGGCCCCTCGGCCGCCTGGACTCTTTTCAGAGGTTGCACAAAATGGGCATGTCACATGGTGTAAAGGAGTTGGGAAATGCCCAGGAGAAATTTAATCCAGGATAATTCATTAGGACCAGGCTGGAGGGTCCACTCCACCTGATCTGGCCTCCAGGACAGTTTCACTGCTGCCCCGATACTTAAACCCCACGTGCATTGGAGACCCTCTTCCAGGCTTGAGTGGGGCTGTGGCTTTGCCCCCCCATGCTGAAGCCAGAGGCTAGTTGCTCCCTCCACAGGAGACTGCTGGATGGGAATGACAAGGGTGGGCTTGTTCAGGACATCTAGGACCCTGCTTCACAGCTTAGCCCCAGGCACCTGCCACAGCCAGCTCGGCAGGCTCTCAGACCAGTTCCCCAAGACGGTGCCCCGCAGCCTGGGTATCTACCTGGTAGACATGGTTTCTTCTGGCCGCTGGTGTTCGAGCCATCCAGCAGGGTCGAACTGAGGTAGCTGGATCCCTTTAGCTACTGTGAGGTTTCAGATGCTCCCCTGTACCTCGCAGCATCTCTGCTTTGTTGTTGGGTTCCCCAGGATCCAGCCTTCCCCTAAGCCCACCTAGTCCCAGCTGGGCTCCTCCATCTCCCCCCACTCACCTGCCTCTGTGCTCTGGGTCCAGTCTTCCTTAGCAGGAGCTCCTTGCCCCTTCCCTGCCATCTCCCACTCATCTCCTTCCCAGGCGGAGGTCTCACTGCCCCATCCCCATCTCTTCTTAGGGACATGCACCAAGTACCACGTGCACATCTAAGCTGCAAGCAGCAGCACCCACGTGGACAAGGGACACGGTGACCCCAAGGGAGAACCGAGCCAGGCGGCAGCATCAAATTCCCTTGTTATGCATCCAGTAAAGGGATGTGCGTAAGACGAGGGGGCACCGGTCCTGCAAGCAGCCTTGGTACCAGCTCAGCTCTTTACCAAGCAGCCTCAGTACCAGCTTGGTCTCAGCTCACAGCACGAGCATGAACTGAGACCAAGCACAATTGTGACTGAAATGAGTCCTGAGGCGTCTCCTCTGCCTTCAGCAACGAGCCCCATCAGGCCCCAGTCGAGGCTGCATGAGGAAGGAAGGAGGGGATGTGAGCAGAGATGGGGAGGGCCTGAAAGGATGTGGCTTGAGCAGCCGTCTCCTTGCACTACTGCAATTCTTCATTGCTCTCCGACTGCCTCGCGAGTAACCTGGTATCTGGAGTGCAGATCAGAGGACTCCTAGTGCAAACATACATCCCACCCCGGCCTCTCCACCCGCAAGAGAGAGCAGTCATGCAGTCCTGTGGTTGGAAGGACTTTGCACAGCTCCTCTCTTCAAAATAAGCGCATCTCCGTTCTTTATTAGCCTCTACAAACAGCCTCAGTGCCCCGAGTGCTTTGCAGATGGGTCGGCTACCAAAGCAGCCCCTCCCCTGCCACGGACAATGAGAATAACCCCGGAGGAGAGGAACAGGAGCCCTTTCTGGACCCAAATCCTAGGCACAAAGTCAGGGGCATTCAGTCCCCATCAGAAAGGCAGGGAGGCTAAAAGCGACCCAGAGGCAGGCCAGAAGCGGGGCTCTGAACAGCAGAGCCCTGCCCGAGCCCGTCTCATCACAGGAGGTTGATATCGTCCAAGTAGCTGGCCAAGACCACGTCCCGGACATCCTTGAGGACCTTGCGGATGTTCTGCGTGTCTGTGGCACAGGTGAAGTGATGGTAGAGACACCTGGTTTTGGAGGTCTGGGAGGGCCCACGTCCACTTGAGCACTGCTTGTACCTCTCTGTGTACATCTCCAAAATGAAGTGCTTCGCCGCCTCAGCATCCTGCTTGGGCCCTGGCGGAGAAGAGCACCCGTGAGCTCACACGCCTTGACCGTATCTCACTTTCCCGATGTATCTGTGGCAATAAAATCTTTATTATTCAAATCACAGCCCTGCCTGGGGCACCTGCATCAAGGACCCGGAGCCCGGCGCACTAGGTGATGTACAGGTAACTGGCAACGGTGACAGCCCCCATGATAACCGCACCAATTCTTCCCACACCAGTGCTTTTCTTCTTTAACCAATGGAGGTCAGTGACGTTGGTCCCCTTATACAGATGGGGAAGCTGAGGCTCAGAGAGGGGAACAGCTAAGGCCCCTCCAGAAAATCCATAGCAGAGATGGAAACAAAGCTCAGATCTCCCGAGTCCCCACCCAGTGCTCTACTCACTGCTTTCTCCCTCTGGGAAGCCACCAGATACCAATGAGAGTGGTTTCAGCCGTACTAGCCGAAGCCACCTGGACCAGAGCTAGGACAAGCAATGCACGCAGGGTCACCAACAGCTCCGCACAGCGGCAAAGCATCCCCGTGGAGCTGGGTGGGAGAAGAAGGGTTTCTGCAATGCCTGCAGGGGGGAACGTCAAAGCGCTGGCTTGAAAGCAGGTCACCTGGGAAGGCAGGGAAGCAGTCGGCCAGGTCCGAGTGTGCGATCTTGTCCTCCAGGATGTCGGTCTTGTTCAGGAAGAGGATGACCGAGGCGTTCTGAAACCACGGCAGCTCCAGGACAGTCCGGAAAAGAGCCAGGCTCTCCTTCATCCGGTTCTGCAGCAGGAGCAGGAGGGGAACACTGAGCCCGTCATCTCAGCTTTCAGCTCCCGTACAGACGTGCCGTGCTCTAGGATGTCCTGGGGCAAATCAAAGCTGACCCGCTCCAGAGTCCCCTCGAGCCTGAGAGCTGCACACAGCTCCCTGCAGGCCCTGGCCTGCATTGCCCAATGTGCTGCCTGAGCCCTGTGCCCCGCAGGGCTCCTTACCTCCTGGCTGTTCTCCTCCAGGTGCTGGTCGTATTCGCTGAGAGAGGCCAGGTAGATCAGGGCAATCACATTTTCGAAGCAATGGATCCATTTTTTGCGCTCCGACTTCTGCCCCCCCACGTCCACAATCCTGCAGGGAGGGAGGGAAGGTGTGTTAGGAGCTGGGTCTTGGCTTGGATCATGCTGTTAGCTAGGACAAGCTGCTGAGAAGCCTCTGGGAGGGACCAAGAGAGCTGCTGAAGGCCAGTCCAGTGCTGGAAGCAGGCACTCAGCTCTGGGGTGCAGCGCAGCAGCTAAGCAATGCACAGCAACCCCCCAGGATGGATTCGCCTGCCTGAAACAGGCAGGAAGCTCAAGCAACATGCAGGTGCTGGGTGCTTGTTCTTGAACAACCAGGGTCCCCTGCTACCAGGAATGGCACACAGTGGGCATGGCTGGCACGGAGGCAATGGCACGCAGGCAAGGGTGCAGCTGAGATGGGAGCTCGGATGGAGGAGTCCCTGCTCATAGGACTGCCTGCCAGGAGCTTCACCTGAGGATCACCTTCTTCACCGAGAAGCAGTACTCATTGATGCCGGTCGTCGGCCTCCGACTCCTCAGGACATCCTGCGCGGTGGGGATGTAGGTGTCTTCCACAATACGCTCCAGGTTGGATAGAAAGCTGCAGGCAGCCAGGGACAAGGAGGGAGTCAGCCCCTTCTGCCCCTGCTCTCTAAGCCCTGTGACAGACCCCTGATCCTTAATGATAGGAATGATATTCCCCTGTGCTTGTACAGCACCATGCACAGCAGGGCTCTGGAACCTGTCTGGGTTCCCAGGCATCGCTGCTATTCTGTGCACTGCAGTCTTACCAGCAGGAAGGATAATCTGAATCTGATACGGAAAGTGCATGCAATAAGACTCGGGAGTCCTGTCTCTTACCCGGCGCTCTAACCACACTCCTACCCACAAGCACGTAAAACAAGGTCTTTGGAGCTTGCGAGAGCCGCCAGCATGGTATAGCTGGCTGGGAAACCACACCGAGTCTCAAACCAGCCCCGATTTCAGGTGCTGGCGTCAGGAAAAGAGGCTCAAAGGCTCCCGTGAGATTTCTGCATCTGGTCGCAGTGGGGACAAGACTCAAAAGCAAAAAAAGCGTTGGGATCTGTTGGCAGCTCTGGTTCCCAGCAAAGCCCAGTCACATTTACTGGGTTGTCATTTATAATACTGTAAGGCTATAGCAGTCAGCAGGCGAGATGCTGTACATGGGTATCACTAAGGGTAATTCTGTGCTCAGTTCAGGTCCCCACTGCCCCTCTGAGACGGTGTGGGACCATTAGCCTTGACTGCTAGCCACGAAACCCTAGTGAAAGGATTTTCACACACACACATGTATGCATGGCTGGGGCAACTCACTAAAAGGCAGAGTCCAGCAAGTGATATTCCCTTCGTCTCTCGTAACATGTCCGGATCCCGGCATCTCTCCACAGCTCCCCGATGGCACTGGCGTATGGCTCGCCGAGTCTCACTACCTTATAGGCATCCACTCCCATGACCAGCTGGGCATGGTGCTGCGAGGGGGAGAAAGCGACAGAACAAGGCAAGGGGCAAGTTGTCTCCCTGGACACCTCATCCAGAGCTCCTGGCCTGGCTCAGCCCCTGCAGCTCACACTCGCTCTGCGTGGAGGAACCAAATGGTAGGGACTTGGGGGCAGGTTAAAGGGGAAGGTGGAAGGACTCCCGGGGTCTTTGCCTCCAGTTGGCTGCTTAGCTTTAACAAAGGACTACATTTTCTAGCTCTGGTCCCCATCACCATAGCGCTGAGCTGCAATTACCTTCACTGCACCCTCGTGAGGCAGGCAAGTAGCTCTTGTTCCCATTGCACAGGTGGAAGCACCAGGATGCTAAGTGACTTGCCTGATATTCCACGGGGAGTCAGTGGCAGTGAAACCCCTCTTGCAGCTCCTGCCTAAGGGAGCTTGAACCAGCCCTGAGCCCTAAGGCAGGGGCCATTGCTCCTGTTTGGAGGTAATACAAGCAGCTCCCTCGGCTCTGGGGGAAATGCAGACCTTCAGGGCAGCTCCACTGCTTTCAGTGCTAAGGCAGCCCCAGATCTAGCAGCTCTGCCTCTGCCCCAAACCATCTCAGTGCCCCTTTTCCCCTCCTCACTCACCACGTTCTCTGGCCGGGCATAGGGGATCTGCAGCGTCTCCATGGCCCCAATCATTGCCTGCATGGCAGCAAAGATGTTCTGATACACCAGCTCGGTGAATGCTTTGCAATCCTCTTCAGAATAGCCCACCCCATGGATGATCCTCATCTGCTTGATGAACGTGCTCTTCCCGCTCTCGCCAGGGCCTGCGAGCACCGGAGAGGAGAAAGGCATCAGACACCAGTGAGGACACGGGGCCGTGGGGCACTTGAGGGCTGCCCATAACTCCCCAGCCAACGGAGGCACTTCTTCACCACTCCCTTGCCCATTCAACCATGTCCTTAAGTATCTCTCCAACCGGGCATGAGGGAGATCATGTCCTCTTCCCACCTCCAATCTTTCCCCACCTTATTGTCTCTCCGGGATCCGCACCTATTGCTTTTAGTGACCTTCCCTCTTCCCCTTCAGTGGTGTGACCTCCCTGCTGCTGGTGGGATAGGTCTCATGAAGCACTTTACAGCATGAAAAAGAGAGCCACGGTCACCCACGCCAAGATGGTCCAAGCCCAAGTTGGTAGCCTTGGATTTCCAGAGATGCTGAGGAGTTCCCAACGGCTTTTCATCAAGAGCGAGCCAGGTGCTCAACAGCTTGGGAACAACCAGGTCTGTTATCCACTACCTAAGCCTGGCTTGTAGGCATCTCACTGCACAAGCCCAAGTTGGAAGATTTTGGCTTCTTCCCCCAGGACCAAGTCATTCTGGCCAACAGTGATCGATTCTCGCTGCATGGGCGTCTGTCTGCATCTCCCAAGTGCATGCCTGGGGAGTTGGTGGCTGAAGGCCACGCTTCAGAAGCGGCAATTTCTGACGAATCTGCAGTCAGCTGCCCTTGCTCACACTAGTTCTTTCAAGAGGAAAGGCCTCACGTCCTGGACCTCAGCTGCCGAGCGCTGCTGGCTGGCAGACTATGCGAGAGGAGGGTGGGTGGGCTTCAAACGAGCTCCTAGCTGATGGGCCTCCACGTCACAGACCCGCCAGCACAAGCAGCCTAGCTGACGCCTTTTGGGGGGACCTCAGGGGAGAGGGAAGGACTGAACAGGCTGCAAAGCTTCGAAGTGGGCAGAGTGGCGTGCCCTTACCAGGAAGTCGGATACACAACTTCAGTCCCCAAGGTTTCGCTAGCATGAGCATCAAGCCGGGCAGATCCACCCCGGCACACAGGATGGATCTGAGCCCAAGAAACAGCTTATTGGCCCTTTGCTCCTGGTTGGCAGGAGACCATACCCAACTGAGCCTCCCACGATGGCTGGGGGAGCAATGCATGTGTGCTTTGGAGATCCACATCCAAAGTGGAAGCCTCTAAAATGCCTGACCCATGATAGCTGGAGGATAGAGGGACTGAAGCCAAGGAAGCCTTAGGGTAAAGCTCGGGAGGATTAAGCTCCCCGGTGCCGCCATTCAAGGCGGCATCTCACACCAGGGCTCTGCCCCATCCAGGTGCGTTCCCTCCTGAAACGACTCACCCAGCAGCAGCAGCTTCACCTCCCTCCTGTCTCGCTTCTTCTGTTCCCGCAGTATTTTTTGGATTTCTTTGTCCGCCAGGACGGCAGCTCTGTCCTCCTCCGACAAGAAATGGGGGCACTTGCGGCAGCAGCAGAAGCAGCCCGCCATGGCATGGGGAAGAGCCCAACCCTGCAGGAGAGAGGAACAAGGAGAAACACAGCTCAGACACGCAACGCCTGCAGCACAGGGGAACAGCCAGCAACTTGTCTGGGTATGAAGACTCCCTGCTGAACTCAGCCAGGTGTTGACTGGAAATCAGTTCATGGATAGGCACTTAAAAAAAAATCACACACGCTCCAACTTCCGCAACTGGACAAACTCTACGTAAATACCCATTCTACAGCTTTTTTGAGCAGCAAAGGCTGTTGCCAAATCTCCCCAGGACCCGACATTACATCAATGCTTCTTTTCTTATGGCTTCTGGTCAAATAAGAAGTCACCCCAAATTGATCTGGAATCTTTTACACCCTCGGCAAAGATTGGCTGTTGGCCGGGCACATTTCTGGAGAAGACGGGAAGTCATTTCTTTGTAGCCGGGGGTGTGCATGTTGCAAGAAAAGCCACAAAGAGGGTTGGGTAGAAGATAAACAATAAAAATCTGTTGCGATAGGTTTTTAAATGGCGTTGGATTAAGTTCCCCCAGGACGGCGGTTGAAGTGCCATCCCCAACCAAGTAGCTGGATGGTGGTTAAAATGTCATCTCCAACCAAGCTCCAGGCCCCTTGAGGTTTCTTTTGGAGATAAAGGGCAGTTTCCGAGGCTGAGATTTGCTGGTGGCCAGCCTTTGCACCTTGCTAAAACCATTAGGGAGTTCCCGTGTCACCAACGCGCCCATCTCCAGATGCGCTCCACCTTCTCCGCACGTCTGAGCAAACGGGCTGCAATGCACTGGTGTGTCCCAGCCCTCTCCCCTCCCAGCTCACAGGGGGAGATGCAGAGAGCTTTCTTCCCCATTTGCCACTTCCTGAGTCATCCTTTCCGAGGAGGGGAACAGAATCTCAGATGTCTTAAAACTCTGAGGGCTTCAACAAATCTGGCTTCAGAGTCTCCATCCTCTTCTGCAAGGCAATGACCTTTGTTTCACTTTCCACCACAGGTTCCATTCGCGATTACGTGCTGCGAGCTGCTAGCGTGTGAAAATAGTGCAGATGGAGGGGGGGGCTTTGCTACCGATCCCTCTCAGTGGTGCTCCTGGGGTGGCATAAATCTCACGGGCAGTCAATGCCTGAGACATCAAGAGGACCCAGGACTCTCTTCAGCCCCTCACATTTGGTGCCCGTCCTGCCACCTCCACTCATATCAAGAACAACTTTACTCTGGAAACTATAGCACGAGGTTAGTTCTGGGGCAGCTGCCACCTGACCTATATACACGGGGCAGCCTCAAGCCCAAATCACTGGTGTCTAGGGCTTGTATCTACCTGGTGCAGACATGAAGCTAGAGGCTGCAAAATTGCTGCTTTTTGGCTTCTTCTGGTGCACAATGGAAGTGAAACACGTTTAGGGCAGGGAACAAAATGAGAAGTGAACCGAACGCGAAGAAAAACACCTCTGGGGGCTTTTTCAGTGTTCATGTCTCAGAGCAGATGAGCTTCCTGCCAACAGACGCACGAAAACACGGGCATGCCGTCTTCCACGTAACCCAGAGAAGCTTCTCACCATCCACCTACGTGCCTCAAGCCCGAACTAGAGAAGAGAGGAGATTCATTCTTTATAAACCAGTTAACCGCCCCCTGTAATGACAGAAGCCAATCTGTCAGACTTGGCTGTGGCTGTTTGCACCAGGGACTGTTTGGAACGGGTGGAAAGAGGACCAGCCTGCTGGAGTTGCATTTTCCCTGCATGCTTCCAGACTCCTGGGATTTGACAGGGGCTGGAAAAGAAGGAGAAAAGCTTAGAAATGCAATATTAGCTGGGTCAGAAACATCAGAACCAGTGCGACGTTCTCAGCTCGGGCTGAGATTTTTCAGAACAAAATTCTGGGGAAAATCCAAACAAGTGTCCGCAAGGCAAGCTTCTTGCATGTTCTCCTCTTGCCACGATTATAACCCACCTGGATTCCACCGCAGCAGCCTGGAATTGCAGGAAGTTTAGGGATCACAGTAGCAGGACGGGGGCAGGGAGCCAATAAAGCAGAATAAAACATATGAAGCATTCAGGGGATCCAGAACGCTGCCCGGGTGTTGGCCCCGCTGATACCTCAAACATGAAATCACACTGGAGAAATGAGTCTGGGCCCGTGGCAGAAAAGGCAGTCATGTGGCTGAAGAAAGGAGCTGTATTTTAAAACTAGGGATTATGAAATCCTCCTTGGTGCCGACTGCATCCAGTTGGGTTTTGCAGTTTATTAAGCCTTGGGGTGTAGAGTCCTTGTATTCACAGGAGAGAGAAAGCAGCTAAGGGATCAGCAACGAAAGTCCAACACAAGTAGAAAGAGGAATATTGAGGTTATGAAACAACAGTTAAGGACTCCAATTTGCAAAGGTATTTCAAGAGCGTGAGACAGGTGCCTAATAGTTGATCCCAGGCACTGAAGTGGGCAAACTGCTTTTGCAAACTTCAGGAGGGGCCTACGTGCCACAGCAGAGCTGACCCAAGCTTGCAGTGGGCTTCCACGAGCTTTATTTTAACCTCTTTTATTTGGACGATACATTCGACCTGCAAACTGCCCGATCGCGCTGCGACTATAAAACTAGACGAGCATTTTTTGAAACTTCAGGAAACGGAGAATCTCGTTTTGATCAACGTTTGTCAAAAGAACAACCTCCGACAGGCGCTTCTTGCTCATTCATGCAGCAGCCACGTCCAGACATGGACAGAACCCCCATGGACTACATGTCACACCAAAGCAAAACGTAGGATCATAGCCTCAAGAGACCTTGCAGTTCAAGCCATTTCAAATGTTTCAGGTAGCTCAAAGGCCTTAAAAAAAACAGTCTGATTTGTATAGGTTGCAATCAAGCTGAATTAACAAGCAGTGCTGTGAAAGGGTCCTATTTTTTGGCCATCCACGTCGGTGGGGAAGAGAGCGATGGGTTTCGCGAGCGCACACTGCCCTCTTTCGGTTGGTAGTCACTTCTCCTTCGTCAGGGTCTTTCTGTAACAACTAAATGAAATTGGGAGCGTTTAAAGATTGGAAGCCTGAATTTGCAATTCGGAAGCCAAAATGAACGAGCTACTCAATTAAGACGTGCACTTAAAAGGTTAACCTTTAATTACTGCTTTTAATTGGGAATGGCAAAAGCAGAAGTCGAGCTGAGCCCAGATTTGCAATGAGGCCAGGCTGCAGAAAGCCTTCAGCCCGGCAAGTTTCAAGTTCTCCTCTCACCCCAAGCCCCTTAGCTCAAGGCGAGTTCTGTCTGCAGAAACAGAGGTTTGCAGAAGAGACCTCAGTTCTGCGTTAAGCATCATCTTCGGGGTGTAATTCGTGGCAGCCTGGATAGGTTGGCATAAGACAGCAGCTGTTGGAAGACACTCTCCAGGCAAAGATCATATCTTTTGTTATACTAGAAATGAAGCTAAGATCATTGCACCGGGATAGACCAAGAGGATTTTATGGAGAAACTGAAGGTTAGAGTTTCATTTTTTAGCTAGCTATTTTCATGCTATCAGGGCAACATTGAGCTGAACAGACGCACCCCCCCACTCCTTCTCATTTTTCTTTTCCCCCACCTTTGCAATTTAATTTAAAGGCTTCCCCTGAATATTTTAAAATGCTGAAATGGCTCAACTGAACCCAGAGAGGGAGAAAGATCCTGTGACCTGGGATGAAATCTGACATTTGTTTTACACCTTTCCATCCATAGTTATCAAGGTCAGAAGAAAGATGTCATCATTTTCTCCACCTACAATGCTGCAATGAGCATCTCCTTAAACCACATTCAAAAGTCTTTCTTTCCCAGAATCTACCCATGCAACCCTGTGGCTTGAAATGCCCATGATCTTGATACCACCGTTCTCGAGATAGCAAAGAAATATCACGCCTATACTCTAATCAGCCACTTAACCAACAGAGATATGAAAAACAAACCATGATATCAGACGCATTGAAGTATCTTATGCTTGGCTGGACATCCACAAGAGTTTGGGGTGAGGGGGAAGGGTGCTCCTGTGGGTTTTTGAGTGCCAAGGCAGAGAGCAAGTGAATAAAGCTAAGATCTCCAAGAAAAGAAAAAAGCACGGTGCCTCCAAAATCAAACATTCAGTTCTAGCCACAGAAAGGCCAGTTAACTCCTTCGGATGGAGTGCTTTAACCATTGTTCTTGCTATAAGGGCCAGCAGGGATCATGAAGAGAAGCATCTCTTCTTAGAAGAAAGGACAATTTTTCCTTCTTCCTTCTCTCCTTCCCATGCCAACATTTTTCTTACCTTTTTTGGTCTGAAAGCTAGTCAACAGGCAAGAGGAAAACTTTTTTTCTGGTGTAACTTGCGTCTCAGGCCAATTCTTACATTCTCTCTTATCTAGTCCCGTCCTCCTACATAACACAACGGAAAACATTTTGTTAAAATACTAACATTTACTGTTCGGGTATTACTAGCGACATCTGCCGCCCAGTTAGGACATGCACTCACAGCATTACCCAGTGCAGCTCCTCGGCCTTAGGAATTTGAGCAGAAAGGAGTCCACCACCACTTTTTGTATTTGGAGTCTTTGCACACGGACTGTAATAAAGGGAGAGGATGCAGGCAGAAGGATCTGAGAAGGCCTTTGCCTCATCATGACAAACATACCATTTAATGCCACTATGGTACATTGCACTGTGGACGCTTCATTCCCCACCAAACACGAACGTAGAGATGCTGAGATCTAAGGACCAAAACATAGCAGTTGCGTGACCGCTTGCATGAGTTAATAAGCAGCCGTGAAACGGCAGCTCCTGGCCTATTGTGCTTCCCGTTGAGATGGAGTCATGGGTCTCACATCAGACCTTGTAGTCTCTGCAGGCCTTGCCTGTACATTAAGGATACAAAAGCAATGCACTCTGCTCTATGCCATCTGGTTTAGATGCAGCCTTTTGGATCATGAGCAGCCAACCTTTATGGGGTGTAATTAGGTACCCACCTGCAAAGAACTTAGGATGAAAATGTACTGCTAAATCAGGCTCTGGTTTTCGCTCCTTTGTGGCAGGCCTAATGTGAAGTGAGCTGCTGTCAGCCACATGCCAAGATCAAATATGGTGCTTACCCTTGATTTCTAGAGGCAAAAATACAAGGAGTAGCAATCTTTTACTCCTTCCTTGGAAAAAGGGATGGTTTCCTTAAGATGCTCAGCATCGAACTGGGCTCAGAAAAGACAAATTTTGCTTTCATGTTGTTACACTTCCTCAGCAGGAGGGGCGCGACTACATTGTAAAAAGTGTTTGTCACTTGGGTTGCTTGGCCTGGATCAGTCGACTCAAGTGACAACAGCAGGGAGCCCAAAAAACCTCTAGCAGCCCATGTTCAACCTCAGATCCACCTCTAGGCTTAACCCAAATCAAAATTTGTTTCATCTTCACTGAATTTCAATCCTATTTAGCTAAACTCCCCTTATCAAATTTGAACTGAGATGCTTTTTTTATGGCAGAAGTACTCTGTTGACACAGGTCATTTAACCTCCACATTTCAGGTGTCTGATGATCACCAGCGTGGGGATTAATGGGCAAAATGTTAGCAAGGCTCCTTCTCTGGGATGGTGCGATGTCCACCAGTGGAAGATGTTCCTAGGTCCCAAGACAAAGACAATGCTAAAGCCACGAGAGGAGACCTATTCTTCATTCCAAAACACCACAAACCCTTAAAAAAAAAAGTGGTTTAGCTTCCCTCGGTCATGCCAAATTCACCTGTACATGAATCAGGGCAGAAGCCGCCCTGTTTTTAAACAGCCAGCTTTGAGTTTTGTCTATCCGCAGCCTCTCTCTAGTGTAGACAGCTGCTGGAACAAGGAACATCCTACTGTTTTGTGCCCTCCCTCTCCGATTTCTGCTCTGGCATCACATTTCTTGGAAACAATGTGATCTTCCCTCTCTCAAACATGACAAGCATCCAGATTCTGCCCCACTTTGCAGAGCTGTTCCAGGAGTCCTTTTCCGTATTTATCTTTGATCTCAGGTCCTTTCACAGAGCTTTCCCATGGCTACCTGGTGCGTCCTGCCATTTAAGCAGGTCAACACATGCAGAGGTCCTCCATCTCATTGCAGCAGAGGCCAGGTGCATGAAGCCCCGAATAAATAATATGGCAGCCAGAATGCTCGCACCATATCTGCCAAGCAGATGCCAATCCAGTCATCAGCATGATGGCATCATTGCTTCCAACTGCTTGGTCATGTGGACTTGGCAGTGGGAAGCCATGTACTTTGCCAGGGGCTGGATCTGTTGGGCACACAGCAAGTCAACAAACTCAACTGGGGGCTGCTCTGTGCGTTTGTCTTCCTTTCTTGCTCGTTTCCAGGGGGGTCTTTCAAAGCTGACCACTGGAATTAAATAGGAAGATTTCCAGGCATCGTCCTCAGACTCCCGCATAGTTCTGCAGTGGGTCTTTCACACTGTGCAGAACACCGGTGGGTAACAGACCCTGCTCTCGATGTGCCCAACGGCACACCTGGCCTCTTAGGCTGCACAAGTTCACAGCCAACATCAATGGCTCGTCTGTTAGCGGCTGCACCGATGCTGCTTGATCCCAAATCACGTCCCAATCTCACTCTTACCAGTCTGTCCATGCATCGGTCCGAGGCGGCCTCAGGCACCTGGGAAAAGAGGAAAAGCAAACAAACGCACGCAGCCACCAAAGGTTTTAGGAACAAAATTTATTCCAATTTCAAACAGAGAATTTATTTCAGGAGAAAGATATGAAAATCAATTTCCATCAGGTATTTCTGCAATAAGGGTCAGTGCCCAGAAGCCAGAGGTGGGCTGTTCCAAGAAACGATCGCACTCCTGGACTGGAATGAGACGGCTTGGAGCCTGAATGGGCACTGGGCAGCTTATTCAGAAACTCCTTTTCCCCACCCCGTTCCCACCCTCCCACCCTGACACTCACAACAATACATGCATTTCAAATGACAAGGTTTAAAAACAGCATTTTATATAGTATCTTTTTAAATAGGATAATGTTTAAATTGTCTTAAATCAGGATCCTATAATATACAAGTATAACCAAATAATTTCCACCACATTGGCACTTGTAAAGAGTCTCTGGCACTACTAAAGAAGGGGCATTGGCACAAACCATACTTTTAAAAACTGGGTGCTGCAGTACAGACTTTACCTCTGCTGGACTCTAACAACCTGGGTTCTGTATAGTACAATACGATGGTCAGCACACTCCAAAAAGCACATATTTTCTTTAAAAAATAATTACCAAGTAATAAAACACGTGGAAAAAAAATTAAAAAGAATAAAATTAACCCCCCTCCCACCCCAGAAATAAAACAAAAATGTAGCTGAAGGCAACGCCAACATCGCTAGGAAGCAACAACAGACCAAAGAATCCGATTTCAGGAGAAGGGGAGACAGGCAGAAAGGGTGGGAGCTATCCAACACGACGGAGCAGGAGGGGCGGTTGCTCACGACAGAGCCAATCCTTACAGAATGATTCAGGCAGATGGGAGGATGAAAGGGTGATCTTGGCCCCACTTTGGGTCTCTCCATTTTCAAGTGCAGAACTGGGTCAGAGTTTGCCTGTTTCTTCAGGACGAAAAAAAAGAAAAAGAAAAAAAAAAGTGCACGGAATGGAGTGTGGCCAAGGGACCGTTTCCTCAGGCCGTGGGGTTGGGATTCTGGAGAGGAGAATCTCACCCGACTTCTGTCCCGAGTGCCGCAATCCCTCCTTCTGGTACGCGGGAAATCCTGACACAACCCGTCGCCAGAAGAGATAATGTAGGCATGTCTGGTTTGAAGTTTGGCACTTTCAGTACAGTAGGCATTTGTCATGGGGTTAGCTGCTAGAGAGGTGGAGAAGGGGACCAGTTCTGCAGCCATACTTCATGAATTCAGCTCAGAGCGGACAGGCCATCCTCTTTCTGGAAAGCATGTTCATCTTCTAACCCCAATGCCTTCTCTTCTACCCCACTGTGCACCATCCAGAGATGCAAGCGTGACTTGTTCCTTCTCTAGGTCAGAGGAGGTCTCACCACTATGCAGTGGGTTAGTCATCATACATAATGTCATTGCCCCCGCTGTCATGGTGCCAAGGAGGTGACCAGGCCAATGCTATGGCCAAGCAGCTGACCAATACGGTTCAGTACACGCTCCAATTTTTAAAGCCCAAGAAGCGTTCCACAATTCAGAGAAATTCACCCTGTTCCACACAAGGTAAGACAGTCCTTCTGTGCCAGGTCAACATCTCTTGACAGGTAAAAGGAGGCTACAAAAAAAACAACTGTGATTCAAATGGGAAGTGCCACCACCATCACCCTTGGAAAGGACCCTCTGGAAAGCTTGTTCCAAGAGCCTGAATTTTTTAGTGCTGGTTCTGCAGCCAGCCACGGTTGCTGTGCAAACCATTTGCACAAGGATCAAGGAAGTAGATGGGGCTGCTCCATCATCCACTCCAGAAGAATGGCATTTGGACTAGCCAAGACTGATTGTAACAACCTCTTCATAGAAAAAACCTTGTACAAAGGAAAGGATACTTTTGGCATAAAGACAAAATGATTAAAAAAAAAAAAAGCGGTAAAATTGGTGCAAAGCTGTTTGGCATATGAGGGAATTCTTCCTTCACTTTTCCCAAATATTCTATGGGATCAGGAATGTAACTATTCTAGAAGCAGTTGCTGCCCTGCCCTCAGCATCAACTCTCAGGCAGACCCTGGCATTTCACTTGTTGGTCCCAAGGCTACTACTCTGCTACCAGCTCTCTGGTCACGCCAGGCATCTACCCTGAGAGCTTGTTTTCCTTCGTAGTGCTCTATGAAATACAGCAGAGACCTCCCTCACCTAGTCTGAACAACGTGAAGGAGGCCTAAAAAGCAGGAGTACTGGCAAGTAGTGTGAACTCCAGATTTAGTGTTACAGGTCAAAGGCATCTGGGGCACTTAGGACTTCCTGTTACGTTTTGTGCAAAACACAGATGTAGTGCTAAGTCTACAAAAGAGACGACAAAAATATTTGACACCCTCTTCAACAGTGCAGGTTGGGAGACCGGGTTTCTCAGCCTCTAGCCACCAACAGCCTATATGCCATTTACAGGTCATCTGGTTTAGCTGGAAAGTTTGGACTCAATGCAACACATTGGAATTATAACAGAATTGTTAAGAGTAGCCCAGACTTCACGTACAGCCAGAGTTGAGTCGGATCCTACTGTTTCTTACTCATTGTTTGCCTTGCCACTGCACTCTACTTCCAGGCAGATACAAGAGGCAGCAGAGCCTTGGCACATTTGCTCCATCACCTGGGCTTCTGGCAGCCTCTCTGTAATGAACCTGAGTGCTCTGGGCCCTTCTGCTCAGTGGAATTCAATTTGGCACCTAGAATCCAAAACAAATCTCCATCATGGATATGTATGTATCCATGAAGCCAGCTACTTTCTCTACTCCACTGCTAGCCAGATGTCTATCCACAGCAGGATTCTCTGGATCCTGCTTTAGCAAAACACTTGAGAAGTGACTGCTGTACCCAGTTATCAGGCACCCTGCAGCTCTGGAGCAAACAACTGTGCATGTGCTCCAAAGAGATTCTACACTTCTTTAAAGAGAAACACAGCAGCATCCATCTCAGGGGGAGCACAGACAGGGACCTGGGGAGGGAGGGGGGAATAAAAAAAAAAAAAAGAAAGCTTCCCACCTCCTCCTAAACCTCTTCACAATCTTTTTTCAAGCAGTAAGAATCCTACCCACATCCCAGAACCCGCGTCACCCAATTCTGGTCCTTCTCATAAAAAACCCGAGCACTGGGCAGGACCGAGGCATTCTTACAAATGCACAAGACATGCTGGCACAAAAAAATGTGATAATAGGACTCTCTTGCTGTTGGCAGCACGCGAAAGAACCAGAGGGCAGCACGGGAGATTTCAAAAGATCTTTGCTCCAGCCAAAATTTGGGGGTTTAAATGCCACAGGATGATTCCGTGCGCTTCTGATCTTTGCTGCACAGAGAAGTCGCCCAGGCAATGCCTTGTGCTCCACACTCAACAAGAGGAAAAGTTTTCCTTCCATGAATTGAGCCTACTATTTTTTTTTTTTTTAAATACAGTCAGGCACTTCCCCAGGCTCAGCAGCTATTGCTCCAAGAGCTCCCACCATTTGTAGTCCATGAACAAAATACAGCAATATGTAGCAAACTATGTATAGAACATCAATAATTTAAAAAAAAAAAATCACAGTCTCCATACCTTTTATAATTGATAAGAAAAAAGTAACCCAGACTAAATCGTACAAAGAATGGAAAAGTGATGGCTTTTTTTTCTGGTTTTTTCCTTTTCCTTTTTTTTTTTTCCTTATTTTTTTTTTTTGCTAGAGTCGGAGAGCAATTGTTCTTCTCCGATATTTCATCACAGTGAACCATGGAGCGTGTCCTCGGGAAGGGAAGGGGTGAGGAGGGAAAGCAAGCAGGATTAGCGATTACGGAGGCACCCTACAGCACAAGGCAAAGGGACCAATAACATTCCACGCTCCCACAGTCCAGTGAATTCACAATCTTGGCTGGAAAGTTATATATACCTATATATACCATGGGAATGGAAAGGGAAAAAGAAAAACAACATAGCAACAGAAGAAAAGCCCGAGATGAGGCCGCCTTGCCTGTTGGTGAAAAAGTAAGGGGTGAAGAAGGTGCTGAAGAATGAGGCATGGCCCCTGTTAACTGTGAAATAAAAGCAATTTGTTAAAAAATATGAAAATCAACTATTCTGTGGACAGAGACATGAGACTTCCAGGATAACACTGAGCAAACTTGCCACTCCACAGATCAGACAATTTGCAATCATTACATCATTAAAAATTAAGATTTTTTTTCCTGTAATTTTTAAATT
Source organism: Caiman crocodilus (assembly GCA_030014935.1). Lineage (NCBI taxonomy): Eukaryota > Metazoa > Chordata > Crocodylia > Alligatoridae > Caiman > Caiman crocodilus. The sequence goes on along the minus strand of JAGPOW010001806.1, from coordinate 4,104,540 downwards.
TTTCCGGTTTGTCTTTTCTTCACAACAAGGCCTCCCATGGAAGGGAGGAGCAAGGGGCAGAGCAGGTCAGACCAGGTTGTACTCCTTCAGGTTGAGTTGTAGGATGGTGTCCTTGACCGCAGCAAAGACGAAACGGATGTTTTCTGTGTCTGTGGCACACGTGAAGTGAGAGTAGATGATTTTGTCGCTGTCTGGATTTAAATCCACAAACATCTTGAGGATGAACTCGCGGGCTGCCTGGGCATCCCTCTGTGGGCCTGCAGTAAACACGGACAACAGTAAAAGGCACTCAGTTTGAAACCCAGTTGGAAGTGCCAGAGGAATTGGTAGTTTTTCTTTCTCCATTTTCCTCTTGCTGGGAGGTTACAGGGGCAAAGGAATTTAACCCCTCTGTGGCCTCCAAATCATAGTGCCTTGAGCACTCTATGCTTAATGGCTGAAAACTACTTTTAACCTAACTTTTTCAGTGCTCCAAAATATCTGACAAGCTCAAAGAGGTTTCTTTAGACTGTACCCTTTCAAACGGAGGACTTGGCCAGATGATTAGCCCATCTGGTCCACTATGCTGAAGTGGCAAATACACAATACAAATGAATCATCTCACCCCCTCATAACAGATCTAGCCAACAGTGGAATAAAGCTGTTCGTTGCGGGTGAGGACACCGATTTCCTTATGACCCCTATAGCTACAATCTTGTGTGCTATGGAACAGAATCTAGTTGCTATTTTTGCATGCTAAAGTCAAATTCCATTAAAAATACCTCCAAGGTATATTATTATTTTCTCATGGATCTGCCAGTTCATAAAGCTAAGTCAGTTTCCATTCCAGATCACAAATGGCTTCTCAATCCATGACACCTGTCTGATGTTCTCACTCTTCCACGACATGGACCACCTGGAAGATCCTCCATGGACCATCTCCCATTCACAACCATTCAAGTGATTGCTGTAACTACCACACTAATTGTTAACATGGAAAAAGCAACATTAGGAAGAGTAACAGATTTTTAGCTGTTGTCTTAAATCACAACAGAAGCCAATAACAATACATCCAGGGACAATGGATGGATCCCAGACCACGGCAGGAACACCTGACATTTACCACAAGACGCTGGAGTTACTGTACTTCCCAACAGCAGAGGGAAAGAGGTTTCTCCAATTCCTGCAAATGAGCCTTGATCAACCACAGCAAGAACAAATAGCTAGAAAAGGAGGGCTTCAAAAAAGAAAAGAAGTTTGCCAATCCTGAACCTTCACTGTCCCTCATTTATCTTTGAACGCTTACAGATGTCAGCATCATTTACATCATTAGAAACACCTTATAAATGGGCTATAAATCAGAGGTGACAAAGAACTGAGTACCAGATGAAAACTCCCTTTTATCAGGTAGGTATTTTCGCAGAAGTATGGATGGCAGATGGACACCGATTTCATGCTGCTGCTTTTTTTTTTTAAATTGCTTCCATTGTGACTTGGATAATTTAACCAGTCCATATTTGATGATCAGTGAAGGGGCTCCCTGGCAGGAGTATGAATTTAATACTCTAATGAGCATTTCCATCTAAGCTGTACCCGCACATAGTTATACATGTATGGAGGTTAATACTTAAAATAAAGTATCCAGATTTCAACTGAGAACCAGGAGCAAAGTTAAGGGAAGTAGCTCCTCCTGAGAAGTGAAGATGTTGCCAATTGTCACAAAGGGACTTTGCATCTGTCCATTCTTTCCCAATTCACAAAGTTATACATCTGTAAACTAAGACATTTTGAAATGTACTTGTCATATTTGCTCATTGTCTGAGGCATTTCTGCCCAACAAAGGGCCTCCCAAACCTCATTCCCCACCTGTGCTTCTACATCTAATTCAGATTTGAACCCATAATTTTCTATTGCATCCCATCTGCACTCCAGACTAAACAGATGGAGAAAGAAAACCACATAAAAATCACTCGTGAACATACATATCTAATACAGATGAAGCATGTTGTTTTCAAGAAGCTTAATTCCAGTTTGAATGCCCCTTTTTAAAAGCTACTTACCATCAAACTCTGGAAAATAGTCAACAAGGTGGGAGTACAGGATCTTGTCTTCCAACAAATCTTTCTTGTTGAGGAAGAGGATGACAGAAGAATTCTGGAACCAGGGGTAGGTGATAATGGTCCGAAAGAGGGCTTTGCTCTCTTCCATTCGGTTCTGACACAAGAAATACATCTCATCAACTCCCGTTTGTGAATAAGCCTCATCTCCACACCCCTAGACATCAACCCAGACATGAGATTCCCTACATGGGACACTCTGGCACTATTTAGATTTTGGTCTCAGTGGAGGGGTTAAGTGTGAAACAGCTGCAATGTCTGGGCCTGACTTAAGTCTCATTTATTGGCCAGCAATTAAGTCAGCCAGGGAGCTATTTCAGTGGTCAAAGTCATTTTGAACTTTGCACTTCCATGCAGAATATCTGAAACCTACATTTGGTAACTATGCTTTGTTCCCGCCAAGGCAGCGATTAGGTCATGAGAGTAAAGAGTACACACTCACTTAATGGCAACTCCTCTACTAACTGTTCAAGGAGCTAGTGTTGGATTATAAAGAGATCAGGAATTATCTGGTTGCCCCGATACAAGACATTTAGGGTGGAGGGGGAGAGCATAAGACTGCCAAATATATTTAGGAGGGTCGCATTAGAAATGCACAGAATCTTTCAAGGTAGGACCCATAAAGCACTGAGTCCTACGTTCTCACTGTGTAACAGGAAAAAACTGAAGGCTGGAAACCCCCCCCCCACACTTTCTAATCCAACTCCCAGTTTTCTAGGCACCAAGCGCTTTGGTAGCAAGCGCCAGGCAATCAGGATATACCTCTTCACCCTAGGAGAGCTCTCACACTTCGACATACCTCATTATCCGACTCCACTAGAACCTGGTCATATTCGCTAAGGGCTACTAAAAACATGATGGAGGTCACATTTTCAAAGCAATGGATCCACTTCCGTCGTTCTGACCTTTGGCCCCCAACATCCACCATCCTAAAGGAAGAGAAAGACATGTAGTTTTCACAGCAATTGCCAGTCCAGGTTCAGTAAGAGCTTCTCCCTCTCATCAACCAAAGCATTGGCATATAAATAAAGGCAACCCTCCCTGGACACTGCAACACAGGTCTAGCAGGACAGTCTGACAGGCTTCCTGCTCTGCCCTCTCAAATATCAGTCTCGGGGCCATCACCAAGTTTGGCCAATTCACGTTTCAGAAAACCTGACAGCAGAACACATGCCCCAGGATTCAGCATCTCCATTTCTATTGGAATCCTGACCTTATTTACTGAGCAGAGGTCCTGGAGCCAGGTGCATCCATCACACCAAGCCACAGTCTAAAAGAAAGCTAACTCCACTCTGATCCCACTCTACCAGTGGCAGTCCTATCTGCTTTTTGCTATTAAGATTTAAAGCTTCTGACCATAACAGAGGTTGAAGACTTGCTTTAGGGCTTTCCTCAGAACTTGTTGTTGAACAGGGTTATGTAAATACACAGGTAAAGCTTAAAAGTAGCCAGCCATATAGTCACATGCTTGTAAAAGGTTAATGCTCAGAGTAACCAGCTCTGCCCTGCTACATGCAAAGATTACCACAAAACTATAACAAAGCCAATCAGTTTAGTAATGGAGCATTACACCCATTTCACAGCTGGGAAAAGCAAATCCCAGAGAATGGGTCTTTCACGCTGCTCAAAGAAATCACTCTCTCAAGCCTGAAACTGAAGACCAAGTCCTCAATTCTTAACTGGCTCCTCTCCCAATCCCTTCCAATACTATTGATTCTAGGGTGACATGGATAAGATTGGTATCTAGACAGAGGAAGGAAGACTGTTATTTTGCAACAGTGTCTTTGCATGCAGTGCTTATTATACAGATATAGTTAAGCCACACACCAATGGCAGAAAAATTAAAAGAAGCAGGTTTCTAGGTCAAATCCTGATGGCCCAGGCTAGACAGAGAGTACCCTTTTGGAAAGCACACAAAAAACGTTAGTGTAGAGAAAGCACTCTTCTCCCCCACTTTTTCCACAGGGAAAGCTACAGGGATCAAAGTAATTAATGTTCAGAAAAAAATAAATCTTGGAAGGGTGACATTTCTAGTCCAACACAGCCTGAAGAGAGCTTGCCTTTTCCTTTAATGGATTAAGCACACAACCAGTTTATCCAATAAGCTTGTGAGCTGTTATACATGCATCGGATGCTGGGGCGCCAACACATGAGAGGAGGAACAACAATACCTGCTGGGCAACCATCAGGCTCTCTGGAGACACAGGCTAGTCTAACAGCAAACTATGCCACGCACCTATTCCCCTTCCTCCAGTCCTAAAAGTCATTGGTTCAATCTAACTTACTGTTCCCTTCAATAATTTAAAATCCTACCACGGACTAATTTGGTCCCTACACATAGGAACTTCCTTTACCTAAAATTTTACAGTATTCCCCAAACATATGCTCTTGCATCTTCTCATGATTCACACCCTTGATTACTAGTTTAAATAACTATTTCTCCCCAAACCCTCCTGGTTTAGACCCACTTGTTCTACTGAGCAGAGCACAGGTCCTGACTTCAGTACCTGAAGATAATATTCTCTAGGTCAAAGGGGTATTCTATGATCCCGGTTGTAGGAACTCTAACCCGTAGCACATCCTGCTGGGTTGGCAGATATCCTGGGGTTGCAATACGATCCACATCACTTAGGTAACTGCAAGAAGCACAGAGAGAAACTCTTCAGACTGTAGCATGTGCACACACAGAGGTTTTAAACAGTCAAGGAGGCTAAAGATACCTGACTGATAGTAATATCGTTTGAATCATTTAAAATAGGACAGGACAAAGTAATAAAAGGCATTCTTCAGGGAGAAATCTTTCCTTGTCCGTCCCCTCAGGAGCCTGCAGAGCCTCACAGGTACTGCACATTTAATTTCAATTTCAGTAATGAGAAGAGAAAAAGCCATGTGCAAAGCTGTGGATACAAACAGCTCTCCCTCATCAAATGGAAAGGACAACAGTGACCAGTTTAAAACACCACCACCCTCATTGAGTTCTTCTGAAACAGGTACAGAAAAAACGTCTCTCTCTATTGGATGCACTGCGTCACCTCCAATACCCAGGGCAGAATTACATTTTTATTTTAAACAAGCAAAGTATACGCATGCAATGTAACACACTGCCATTTTCCTGAGTTATTCTGCACTCAGACTTTCTAGCTGCATAGGCCAAATCTTTGTCCCTTTTAACTACCCATAGCAAGCCTAGAAGGGAAGCGTGGCATTTCTGCCATGTAAGGAGCCAGGGCTAATGAAAGATGGTGTAGGGTAAGGACTCTATTCACTAGAGCAGATAGGTAGGCAGCTCCACATATTACCCAACTGAATTCATGCACAAGGATGGTGGCACTAAATGTGGTTAAGAGTGCTCCAGGCATTCTGATGCTAAACCTCATCACCACACACACACACACACACACACACACACACACACACACACACACACACACACACACCTCTTTGCATACATCAGCACAAAGTCCACAAAATAAAAAGTGAATTTATGAGACTAGCATCAAAAAAGCACGGTCACAGCTGTGACTGGAACCAGACTGAGAGGAAAGTGAAGGAACAAGCAAAGCCACATATCCAGGCACTTCCTACCCTAGTGCACATAGCCACCCTTCCTAGACAACCCACCAGTCTGAATCACTAGCATCATCCACATAATGGTAATAAAAAGGAGGAAGCAGATTTAAAAAGTAAAATTAATACAGAACAGCAAAATCATCTCACAGTGAGATAACTATTTACTGCAGACCTCAACTAAGGTTTAGGCAGATTTTTTTTTTTTTTTGACTGATATCTTATGACAGGGTGCTTAGATACTTACTACTTAGCTGAGTCTGAGAGCTGATATTCTCGTCTCCTGTCATAACATTCTTGAATTCCAGGGTCATTCCACAATGTCTTAATTGCACTTACATATGGCTGCTCAAAGGTTGTGACCTTTTCTACATCCACTTCCCGAATCAGCAGTGCATTGGCCTGAAGGCAGAAGAGCAAAAGACAGCGAAGCATATATTAAAGCGAGATCCTCCTACTGAGGCCTCAAGGAAGGCCACATTAGGGTCACAGATGAAGACATAGGGAAAACAATCATGGACAAACTACACATTGACAAACAACCGGATCAGTATTTTCTGGGATCAGCATTAGGGTAAAAAGGAAATGCTTCAATTTTGTATTTTTAATAGTTGCCACTTCTATGAAGTTCCTGTAAGCATTACATGGTCCTTGACAGAAATGATTTAAGCAGAAAAGGCAGCACACTAACATGGCTTATCCAGCTGCACAGGATCATTAAGTCACCAACAGTTTAAATCAGTAGTTCTCAACCCACAGCCCAAACAGCACACTGTAACATCCTGTTAAATGGATACATGGGAAGTAAGCTGCTGTGGGTGCAGCCCACACCACACTGAGCTGCAAGTGTGGCCCACTATGGCAAATAGGTTAAGAACCACTGGTTTAGATATACTGCATATACCAGCCGCGTAAAGATTTGAGGAAGCGAGAAATTCCTGCTATCAGGGGAGCTAAAGCAGTTTTGCTACCTGAGTGTACCCATCACAGGTTTCATTTTAATTTAATTTTTAAGAGCATGGAAGATACTATCATAATCTACTGTAATGAAGGTCTCTCCTTCAAATAGGGGTAGAAGAAAATGTTATTCCTATTGATGCCATCTAGCTTAACCAAACTTAAACCAACATGACAGTCTGTTACATTTTCCTAGCTTTCACACATCCCCAAACCACACCCTGAAAACCCTATAAAGCTGCAACAAGAAGCAAAATTCTGCCTATTTGCACAATCCTATTCCCTAAAAGGAAGACGAGAACTAGACTGAATGCTGTGTACACTAAGGAGAAGGGGATCTATCCCCCACTCTCAGCCACACACCAGCTAAAATATGGGTCCTACAAGCTACTTCACAACATGCCCTTTTCTCAGCATTGATCTTGTGGGACCATCTCTAAAAGCATAAAAAAGGAGCTCAGTGTTCAAAAACTTCCCCTATATCAAGCAGTTATTATACATGGATACAAAAATTCAGCACTGCACAAATGATCTGATCCAATTGTCAAACAACTTCATTTTGGAAAAATAAGCCAATAAAAAGTAGCACACATACTAAAATCTGATTTCTTGGCACTTGTACATGTTTAAGCCAGTTGAACTCATTTAAACCATATTTGGCTGAAAAATTTACTCCTGGACCCAAGATTTGTAAGCCAAGTTTCAGCCTGGGGCAAATTTTTTGTGGTTGTTATAAGCCCTAAATAAGAGCGGCCCTATGAACAGCCTTGTTCGTGAGGAACAGAACAGCTGCTCTCCTGTACGCACACATAAGAAATCTACACGGGCCAAGGAAAGGAAATGTACCAAGGGTTGGGATGACATCCAGATGGAGTCATGCCCTGGGGCTCACCTTGTTCTGTTCATACTTGTATAGGATCTTCAGGGTCTCCATGGCCCTGATCATGGACTGCATGGCAGTGAAGATATTTTGGTACACCAGCTTGGTGAAGCCTCTTTTGTCCTCTTCCGAGTAGCCCGAGCCATGAATTATCCGCATCTGTTTAATGAATGTGCTCTTCCCACTTTCCCCAGTGCCTGCAAAAAAGAAAAAAAAGACCAGAAAAAGGGGAAGAAAAGGTCAGTAGAGATTACAATTGGGATTCGCTACAGGGAGAGAGAAAAGCTAGTATTATATCCTGTGCCAGGGTAACCACTATAGTATGCACATGGAACCTGTCCTGTTGATTACAGCAGCCCTAGTTTTGGGGGGATTTTTTTGAATAATAGATGGTATCCCAGTGGACTCATCCTACCAAAAGCCTAGTGACTAGGATGGGAAGAGCCTTTGTTCTTTGACAGGCTTTGAAGCCTGGTCCTCGGTACAAATCTCACATTACAGCCACTCCCACACATTCTGCGTCAAAAGGCTCTCTCGCCTGTCACACCTGACCTATTCCCATACACTCCAGCTTGATGCTACAATCACAGCTCCAGCTAAAGAGAAACCCTCTACGCAGGTCCCTCATGTATTCTGTAAAGAAAAAAAAAGATCAGATAAGCTAAACAAACTGGGTTCTCAATGGGTGGACCAGAGGGGAGACCATTGCATCACAAAAGCTCTAACTGAATTCACTCAGGATTATATAGTACCAACATGATTTGCCCACACAAGCCAAAATGCCCTTTCCAAAGTAGTAAAACTTTCAGGAAAAGAGGTGCTCTGAAAGGTGAAATGAGGAGCTCAAGCAACACCCACACCACTCCTTTTACATTAACAGTCAAGATTATATATCTTCTGCCTAGTCTGAGACCAAAGACTTTGTGCACATATTAAACTACAGGCATAAACAATAATTGTTTTTGGATAAATATCTCATCTTGAGCTAAGAATTCCTTTCTGCTTTCCAAAGTTAAAAACATCTTTTTAAGAGGCAAGGAAACAACATCTAAAATCTGAGTTGCTAACTTGGTTTTTTAACACAGCCAGACCATTGGAACCAGTATCCAAAGAGCCTGGAGCCACCTGAACTGCTGCTAAAATGGACAAACTTATCCTGCATCAGTTATAGCCTAACCAAGAGGAAGTCATTTGGGTATGAAGCAGAGAGGTGGCTTTGGGGAATGTGAGTAAAATAGGTGTTAAAGCTCAAGAGAACTACACTAATGCCTGAAACAGTTTTCATGACTTACTGTTACAGGTTACTTTTAACGACTTAAAAATTGGAGGGCATTATCTGCTTCAAAACTTGCAGCATTCAACAGTTATTTGTCTATTCATTTTCCTGGTTTGTGTAGGTCTCTCGCACAAAAGGGAGATAAATAATTCTGAAATACAGAAAAGCCTGGAGACTGGGGTAAGTGCAATACCCAAAACTACTGGCTTTTTCTTTTTTTTTTTTAAATGAACTAGATCTCAGATGATAGCAGCCCTTTTCTGTGATCAGGGTCATCATGCCCAGAAGCAGAAGAAGAAAAAAGGATAGCATAACTATGCCTTGAACAGATGCTCTTTGGGCAGACACAGTGTAGACGACACTGCTTGCTGTCCATTACAAGCCTCTCTCACTATCACTGAGAGCTGATGGGAAGGGCAGGTGGATTCATCAGGGCAGGGATGTGCTGAACACCCCAACTTTTTCCAACTTTCATTCTGTGAAGGAAGTTCAAATAAGCTGCTTAGGAAGATGTAACCTTTACTGAATGATGATGATGGAAATAAGATGCTGGAAAGGAGCGTGTCAAGACCAGGGTAAAGGTGAGGAAGAAAGTGTAAAAACAAAAAAACAAATGTCCCTTTGCAGCTTTACAGAGCCATGCCATGGGCAAGATTCCTCTGGTGCTGCGCTAACACGACTTCTCCAGCAACCTCTATCATCTCTATTCAAACAACATGGTTACTAAGCAGGTGGAAAACCAAGCCATTCTGTCTTTCACATAAGGTTGTTCTTTACTCACCTTGGCCTTCTATAGCTTTGTCCTCAACAGAGCAATATCCTACATGGTATGCTGTTCACTCTCCAAAATTGCAAAGTTCAGTGTTTCAGCAGGATATTTTTATCGGAGTTTTGCCATACTCACAACTGATGCACATTTAGTGGAAAGCAACCCCAATACAGATCAATATAAAGCAGCAAAATGGCCTATGATTACCAAAAGCAATACATTCAGGAGTAGTTCATCTTGAGAGATAGTAGAAAGGTGACAAATCCTTCAGATCTTCAGAAGGAAGTACAATTATGGCACACCCCCAGCTTCAACAACATGAACAGCGAGGTCTTCAACTAGAAAATTAGGGCTATATATAATATAATATAATATATATTATATAAAGGAACAGCTTCATTTTCTAGAAGTATAATAGGGCGTATTTGTAGACAATTACTCCTTATGCATCTGCAGCACCTCTTTGCCTGTGCTGCTGGGCAAAATGTAAATAAATGGATGCCTACCAGAAAACCCACACATCTAACTGGAAAGGAAGTGGAAAGAGGACTTAAAAAAAAATATAAATGTTTCCTCCCATACCCAGAATTTTTAATGTCTCAATTCACTGCACATTCAAATGAATGCTTTCATTGCTGCTAACTGTCTTAGTCTGGTGCAGAAAGCTACACCACAAATAGGGAAAAAAAAAAATCTGAAAGTGAAATCTTTTGCGGTTGAGTACACTGTGGCAAGAAACACTTCCTCGTGCTTTTACCACAGTAACCAACAGAGAAAAGGGAGGGGGGGAGTGGTGGAAAAGAAAGCAAGAGATGCCTCAGAACACTTTGATAAAGAAACGGTAAAACAAACTTGAGCACCAGGTTGCACATATATTTTAGCAGTTACGAGGAACCCAATGCAGGATGAGATTCCTCTTGTTCTTAAAAAAGGGCTTCTTGCTTTTCTCCAGTCCTTCAACAAAACACCCGTGCTGTTATGGACTTTGAGAATACCAGTGAGACTAGACTCCTCTCTGTGTAAGAACACAATAACCTTCTTTATACGACAATGTTGAAATAAAGGAATCATTTGAGTTCACCATTCCTTCAGTCAACATGTGAAAGTCCCAGTGCTTATAGTAAATATTGCTGATGAACCTAAGTATACAATACCCCATGCTTAACTTCATAGTATTCACAGACCAAAGTAATTTTGCACAAATTTCATTTTCTTTAATAAACAAGACAGATGTATGCCCAACATGAGGGGGCAATAATTGAAGCCCTGAAATCATATTACTGGTTAAACAGATCCATACTTATGTTTCTTGTCCTTCACAAGGCAATTATGGTTCAGAACTCCATACAAACCACCTGTATCACGCTGGACAATGGAAACAGGTGGGATAAAATTCCCTCTGCTTAAATCAAAATTCTTACTATGCATTTTCCTTACAACTACGCTCTGTTCTTCTCAAAACTCTGAATAGGTTAGGAGAAATCCATGCCTGCAATATGATATTCTACATTTATGCTGTGCTTCGCACATCAAAAGATCCCACGTGTTTCTACAAACCACAAACAAGAGATTGGTTTCACCCACCATTGGACCCACCTCCCTGACACGACTGCTGTTTAAGTCTACACACTGCCGCCCAACAGCTTGGGCCAGGACGTGAAAAGTGCCAAGAAAAATCAAGGGAGCAGAGTGCGATTACCAGGACTAATGCTAGGCAGTTTTATTTCGAAAGTAGGTGAACTGATTTTAAAACCAGTCAGAGCCACAACATATGCTGCTTGGAGACTAGTATGTTTTTAGTAAACCAGTTTTAAAACCAGTTCAGTAACAATGGTTCAGCCTGTTCTGAATTGAAGCTTGATCTATACTATGGGTCCAACTAGTTTTAACATTCTTTCGACTGAACTATTTAATGATGATTAAAATCTGAGGGAGGGAAATTCACCAGCACAGAACAGATCTGAAGGAAACGGACATGGGACATTCAGGGATCGTAGGTGATCAGGACCTTTATTTTACATTTCATCTGAAGAACCACAGCATCTCCATCACCCCAGCATCTCAAAAGCAGCGTGACAGCAGTTAGGAGGAGAGCACACGCTGAATCGTCAGCACCACATAGTGACCCAGAGGACTCCTTGGTGCCTTCAGTCAAAGTCCTGACCGCACGCAACCTTGCTTAAAATTACAAAAGGGAATACAAGCACCCCTGCATGTGAAATCACAAACACACCAACAAAAGTACTTGAATCAACACTTAAAACCTGCCAGGTTGGGTCAGATCCTACATGAACAGACTCTTTTATATGGGACCCGAGTCTTATTCAAAGTGGCAAAAGCCACAGATACAGGAGGACCGCGGCAGCAGGCATAAAACAGCAGCAGTATGTTATAATGCTTGCGAAAACCTTAATTTCAAACTTCTGGGTGACCAGGAGCCCAGCCCACTCTTGACACTCAAGCTTGCAATCTGCCCATCCCTTTTCGATCCACATTTTGCAGCTCCCTGTTAGCATACATCCAACACATCTCTCGCGACTCCCAACACTGTCATACCTGAATAATTACACCCTTATCCCAGAGCAGGGGAGCTTTTAGATATCCGGACCACTCTCTCTTCCTCACAAAGGCCTGGCGCACCTCGTTCTTCCCTGTCTTCAGGTTTGTTTCACCTCATCTTTTATCCTGGCCAGGCCTCCTGTTTGTAGACCGGCTTAAACAGTTAAGGACATCTATAAAGCTATGAAAGATCCTTGAACAAACAAGGAGCAATGGTCTTCAGTCGCTGCAAGGGAGGTCTGGGCTGGATATTAAGAGAAACTCTCTCATGAGGAGGGTGGGGAAGCGCTGGAGCAAGCCTCCCAGGGAGGTGGTGGCATCTCCATCCTTGGAGGTGTGTAAGACCAGGCTGGGCACAGCCGTGGCCGGGATGATGGAGTCAGGGCTGGTCCCGCTTGGAGCAGGGGACTGCACTAGATGCGACCTCCCGAGCTCCCTTCAACCCTCATTTTCTAAGTCATTAATGGCCCGACCCGGTGCAGAGGCCGTGCTCCTGCAGAGACGCTCCTTCCTGCTACACGGCCTCATCCTCTCCGCTCGAGACCAAACCGGGGATCGACACAAGCCGCGTCCATGCGGCGATCCCCGTTACCATTTCCCACAGCCACAGCCGCAACAAGAGAGCAAACGCACGGAAGAGATCGCACCCCGCCAGCGGGGGGCACGGCCTCTGTGGGGCATCTCTTGCCCATACATGCATATATGCCTGTGTGTGTATACACACACGCACACACACATATACATACACACATATAGAGCTATATCTATAGATATAGATATCGCCACCTTTGACAGCAGCAGGACGCCAGGCTCGGGCTCCCCCGCTTTCCCCGCGGCCTGACGCTGCGGCCTGCGGGGAGGGGTCCTGAGGGGGGGGCAGGCCCCTGCGTGGGGGAGGGGAGGGGAGGGGAGGGGAAGGGAAGGGGGGTCTCCTCACCGAGCAGCAGCAGCTTGAGCTCGCGGCGGGCGTCGCGCTTGTCCCTCCGCAGCTGCTTCTCGATCTCGGCGTTGATGCGCTTCGACTCCTTCACCTCGTCGCTCAGGCAACAGGCCATCATGGACTCCAGGGTCATGGTCCCGCCGGCCCCGCCCGGCCCGGCCCGGGCCCGGCCCGGCCTCGCCCCCCACCCCGGCCGCCTCCCCCGGCCGCGCCCGCGCCGCCTCCTTCTCCTCCTCTTTCTCCCCCCGCTGCTGCCGCCGCTGCCGCCTCTTCCTCGGCCGCCGCCGCCCGCTTCTTCCCCCTCAGCGCCGCCGAGCCGCCGCGCGCCACAACCTACCCCGCTGCCTCTCAAAACATTGCCCCGACGGGCGGGCGCGGCGGCCAATCGGAACGCTGCCAGGCGCCAGGGAGGCGGGACTCCGCGGGGAGGGGAGAGGGGGAAGGGGGGGGTGTCAGCGCGCAAGTTTGGTTGGCCGGTGAGGGGAGGGAGCGGGGCGCGCGTTGGAGAGCGGGGCGGGGCCGCGGGGCATTGTGGGACGGTGGCGGAGTGCTGCCAGCCGAGGGGGAGGGGGGAAGAGGAGGCTGGAAGGGTGGGGAATCTGCTCCATGCACTATAGACAACAGCAGGGCCCCACTGCAGGCAGGGAGGGGTTAATGGGGCATTAGTGCCCCAGGGAGGTGCCCTGCCCCTCTGTGTCAGCCCCTGAGCCCTGCTGGGCAGGTGGGGGCACCCCCGCCTTCCCCGCCAGGCCAAGCCAGGGCCTGGCTGCAGCCGTGCTCCCCGCCTCGCCCCGCGGGCTGGGCCGGCCTCGCGCCCTGGGGCTGCCAGGTGGAAAACAGAAACCTGGAGAAGCCGCCTGCTCTTCCTGCACCGGAAAAAAGTCCGGCGTGGCGGCTCGTCCTTCCTCGGAGAGGGGAGCCGACGGCCAACGTGAGCAGAGACGGAGGAAGAGTTGTCTGAGGTCGGGCCCAGCCCTGGCTTCGCGATGTGGATTCTCCAACCAGGGCCGTGGGGGTCCCGACGCGCTCGGGGCTCCCGGGCTGGCGTTACTTTGGGCAGGTCTCGTACCACCTTCTGGACCGCCGCGCATCCGAAGCGGCTTCGTCCTTGTTTTTAATGGGCGAGGTCTCGTCCTGCAGGCTTCTGGCTCGTGTGGGTCGTGCTGCGAAGCTGCCTCTGACCATCGCGCCGGGTCAACGTCACGCCACGCGAACCAGAGGACAGGGCCGTGCACACGCTTGCCCGCAGAATACTCTGAGCCCGGGGGGAAGGACCTTTGTCCTGCTTCCAGGTGCAAGTTGCAGCGGTTTTCCCTGGATCACAGGACGGCATCCAATATAGAGAAGGCTGCGCTTGAGCTCTGCAGGTCTTCGAGCCCAGGCCTTGGACAGCTCATTTTCTGCCCTAGGGAAACCCCCTTAGAGCTCTGTCCCTGGTACTTGTTTTCCCCTCTACCTTCTCTCCGAGACATGTCAGAGCTCACCTCACCCTTGACCCATCTGGCTGGGCTGCTGATGCCGGCTGCTCCTCCTCAACCACTGCCTTCACCATAACAGTTGACCACACTGGGTTATAACATTGGCTAGAGTCCTCTAACTTCTGCATCTGGCTGCTATTGCTCTGCTTCCCAGGGGCAGAAGTCTCGGTGCTGTCTTAGCCCGTGATCAGGTTTCCTTCCCATGCTTTCTACTTCTTTAGCCTCAACTTCCTCTGTGTGTTTGTGATGGAGACTCCACAGCATGCTTTGCGTGCTGCTCCACCTCATCGGCTCATCTTTTCTTCCAAGCCACCTCTTTACCGTGAAGGTCTTCCTTTCCTTGTTAGCTCATATCACGCATTCAACGTGGCGAAAGATGCTGAGAGAATCCATGGACATGCTCCCCCCTTACACCTCTTTGTTGGGAAAGGGAGAAGAAAACTCCAACTGTTAAGTTGTTCTCTGCTGTTGTAAGCCAAGATAAGTACGTATCTAGAGTCAGCTGCAATCACAACCCCCCCATTCATTTGTATGATTGCTACAGTACAAGCACTGTTGCTTCATAGTCCACAAATCTCTTCCATAGGCAGTGGGCTCAATTTTTTTCTAACCCTTTGTATGCACTATGAAGCAAAAGGACCAAATGTTCGCTCAGCTCTTTGGGGGAATTGTCTCCTTCCTCCACCTTTATTCCTCTCTGCCTTTCTTAGTCTCTTTCTTTGCTCTGTCTGTCCTTTTCTCATCTCCTTTTCATTTCTCATCTCTCTTGCTTTGTCTGGCTTCTTGGTGATGTTCCTGGTTTCCCAGTTGCACTTCCTTTCTTCCCTCCTAAGCAGGATCTGCTTCTCTTGTTGCATTTTCTTCTGGATACCCATTTCCAGCTCTTGCTCCCATGACTGGACAGTCCTGAGCAATCCAAATGCCAGTCCCATGCCAACAGGCTCACTCCTGTGTTTCACCAGGCCATCGTCACTCCCTTTTCAGCTGCTGCTCCCGTCACTCATATCAGTGCCAGTGCCAATTGCCTGGTTCTAGCTGTTATTTGTGATATTCTAGTGATAACTGTTGCTCCATTATCCTCCCAGTTCAGTTCTTGCATCTTCCCGGTCCCCCCTGCCATGCCTGTGCCCTTGGGAAGTGGGCAGTTATCTGCCGATCACTGTGTTACTGTGCCAGTGCCAGCTGTCGCTCTTGTCGATGCCTAGTTCAAACTTCTAGTCTCCAATTCAAGCAGAATAGAGGAGACGCTTGTGAGCGAGAGGTCCCACAGTCTGCCTAGGTCCAGAAACTGGCCTCTTCCAACTGCTGAGTCCATAACTCTCCATTATCAGTGGTCACTCCTTGGTCCCAGCTGCTTTGTCCTCTGTCCTCAGCATTCACGCCTTCATCATCACCCGGACAGCCACCATGGCACTCCCTGCCCCAGCAGCTGAGGCTCTTACTTGGACGGTCATTTAGGAGGGGAAGCATCCTTTCTGCCTACGCAGCAGAGACAACGGTGTCATCCTGCCTAGGATAAGCTCGGTGCCTGATGCAGCATCCTTTCGTTGCATCCGGGGACAGTTCTGTGGGCAACCCTGGGTCAGAGGCAGGGGCCGACTAGAAGATTGAAGCACTGCCTTTTGGCCTGCAGAACTTCCCCCAGAGTTCACCGCATCGCTGTAGCGCAGCAGGGGCTTGTGGACCGAGCACACGAGTGGGGCAGGAAGTCCTCAGTTCGACTTCCACCCCCAACACTGCTCCTCTTTGACCTTGAGCAACTCTCTTAACTATTTTGCACCTCCCTTGGCTGTAAATTGGAGTTGTGGGGGAGTTTAGTCTCGGAGGCCTCTCATGTGAGCTGGGTAATTGTAGTTCCTGCATTGCTTTGATGCTAAGGTCTGAGCACGATCGTTCTGATGCCCACACATGGATCCCAAATGCGAAGTTCAGAGGATGGCAACCCAAGAACTGCCTGCAACCCAAACTGCTTCGGGAGAAGAAAGTTGTAAAAGATTTGCATTTGTCCAAGCCATTTGCTCCTGTTGCTGACACAGGCCAGCCTGGATTCCTCTCTGTGGGCCTTCCTAACCTTCTCTCTCATCAGAGAGCATTGTCTCGGGGGGCACAGACCTAGAAATCCAGAGCTATTCCCACCTCTGCTGTTGACCTCCTACGTGACCCGAGCTTCCTTTCCTGCTTCTTCCTCCCCTCATTCATCTCCTCCATTTAGACCATCAGCTGGTTTGGAACAGGATCTCCCATGCGTATGTACAGCACCTAGCGTAGCAGCAAGTCACGACCTCTTGGCAGAGCGGTGCTGCGCTCAGGTTAGACAGCAGCCCTGCTATTTTTGGTCCCTCTTCTGTTGATCCCTCAATATTTTTTCAACTTTTCAAGCTTCAGTTTTTCCTTTTCCCTCCAGAATTTTTCTACCGCTGCTTCCCCGTCCTTCCGATCAGACTTTCCCGTCTCCCCCTATTCTACGCGGTCTTCCCCCCAGCTCATGGCCAAGTGGTGCCGTCAGCTAATGCCGCCAGCTATGAACCTCCTTCACGTCATCTCCTGCCCTCCAGGCTTTTGATTGCTAGCGGGCACCAGTGGAGCGCTCTCTCGGCTCTTCTGCTTTCCCCAAAGCATGGGCAGAAATGCCAAGCAGGGGATATAATGAATGGCAATAAGTTCTTCCACATTACTGCACAGACCGGGGTGTGGGTTGAAAAGGTGGCTGAAACAAAAAGCTCCAACAAAGCCAGCCAAGCATTTTAGGTGTGTGATCTCCAGGGACGTTCCCTGTAGATAAGTGCTGGTCTACTGCATGTGATCTTGAATGTGTGGGCAAATTCAGAGCAGTTGTCTTCACAGCCCATATCTCAACAGCTAATTAGAACAGAGGCACAATGCTCTCTCCCCTCAATCCCAAGAGAACACCATATCTAAAGGCCTAGACTGAAAATGGTTTACTTTTCCTTGTAGAAGATACTTGCTGGTCATCAAGATATGAAGGTCTCAGACTGGATAGCCAAGCCCTCACAGTGCTGTCTCTGCTTTCTCCCCTCCTTCATCATTAGCTCTTTCTTTTTAGGAAGAATCGTTGCAGACTTAACTCCTGAAGGGCAGCAGCTTTGGGTAACCAGCTACCCCAAAGTCTTCACAGATCACGTTGCTGTTTTAAAAGCCTCGGTTCTCAACCCTGGGGCGCTTGCGAGGCCCTTTTAAGGGTGCCGTGCAACATTAGCACTGCTAGGTGTGCTAACACCTACCCGCTTGACAAAGTAAACCCAGTAGGAATCCAGAGTGTCTGATCTGTTGCTGGCTTGCTGAGTTCTTTGCAACAGAAAAAGTGATGTTATTCTTTTTCCCATAGTCAAGAAAGGGGTGAGTGCTAATACCTGGCATTTCCCAAGGGGAGACCATGAGTCCAAAATGTTGAAAACCACTGGTTTAAAAGCAAGAGATGCAGTGTACCACAGTCACTTCCAGCTGGACCAGGAGAAGACCTGCAAAAGAGTAGAGACTAGGGGCCTAGGCACAGAGGGCATCTACACCATGGCAGTTCAGCTGTGCCACCAAGGGGGTCAACCCCACAAAGGATGTGCCACCGCCGAGCACACCCAAAATGCAGCTTCGGGGCTGTGCACCAAGGGTGCTTTCACTGCCTGGCTCCTACAGTGGACATGCAGGGCAGAGGCAGCAAGCAACACGCTCCAGTGCAGGCATCCTCAGAGGCTCCAGCCCGTGGATGCACTCACGTAGGTGCTGAAATCAGTGCAATTTAGGCCCATGCTAGGGGTTACACACAGGGATAGGTGCTCTGCTGGTTCAGGACTCCTGGGGCCTGTCTTTATCTCCTCCACGGACTTATAACTGAAGCAGGTATTTCCCTGTACCTTAGTAAACCGAGTGCATTAAAAATGATGCATCACATGGAAGTTGCTTTGAGATCCATTGGAAACCCCTCCCCACCACCTTCCCGACAACGCCCCTCCGCTCAGTCGCACAGACGTGCCTGTTGCTCGTCAGAATTGCAATCCCGTCTAGGTAGCTTGGAAGACGGCGGGGGTTTTGCTCCTCAGGGTCCACCTGGGACTTGCGAGCGGCTGAGTCACAGGAGCAGAGAGCGAGAGAGACGGTGTCCCGACTCTTCTGCGGTAAATGCTCACCAGAGAGTGCCAGGAGATCAAAGCTGCGCACAAATCGGGAGCAGGGCTTCGCATCTCATCTGATAAGCAGGAGCCGCTCAAGGCGAAGCCACGGGGAAAAACAGCCTGGAGACTGGAAAGAGAGACAATCACTTGAAACATGCAGAAAGGCCAGAACAAGTGGGATCACGAGGGGAGAAGAAAAGGCCTTGAAGGAGAAAGGGGGGTGGGAGACAAAGTTGAGACAGCTGGTACGTTATCAGCACTAGGCCTTTGTCAGCAGCAGCCTATCAAGGGAGATACCCGCCTGCTGGCAGAAATACGGCTGCTGCCGTAAACGTCTGATTTATTCTGAGCTGATGTGAAGCCTCTCTTTCCAGACATCCCTTAGATGAGATCCTAGGTCCATTCTTTTAGTGCAGCCCCTTAAGGGCTCAGCTGAGATAAAGATCCCAACGTACAGCACCTGACACGCGTACACGGACACAGGGGTGTAGAAGAGCACACACCAGCTGCAGATGCTCTCAGCCGGGCGAAGGGTATTTAAACCCGAAAGCTTGCCAAGAAGAATTTTGCCAACTGTTTGAGTTGCTCGAATAAAAAGATACTCGATTTACCCATGTCTGCCTGTGTCCTTAGACCGACACGGCTGCAAACAGTACCCCCGGTGTCACTCCAAAACACGGCTGCAGACCTTAACTGCAACTGCAGGGTTTGGGGAAGGCCAATTTGTACAGCTCCGAGCATAACAAGGGGGCCCGCGGCAGTTCTTAGACCCCCAGCCTCATTGTACAGGTGGAAGGGCTGCAGGTCCGGAGACAAGCAGCCCTTGGCGTATCTGGACAAGAGCAGGGAGGGGAAGGGAGGGTGGGAGCGCGGCTGCAAAGGGGATGGAGACAGGGGCAAGGGGAGCAGTGTGGGGGCAGGCTCGTGCTGCCAGCCCCGGGCAGGAGGCTGCAGCTGGGCTGGCCCAGGGAGAGCTCCCCTGGTGCCAGTCGTGGAGGGGTTGTGGGCACCATCCCCTCGTGCCGCTCTGGCTTGCTCTCGGCAGAGGGCGGTGTTGCTGCACAGCTGAGTGACCAGCGGTGCCGACAGCCTCATCGGTTCCATCACAGGGAGAGGCTTTCTAGGAATGGAAATAAAATGGCCTTGCTGCCATCCCAGGCTCTCTCCGGTGAGGATCCCGACCGTCCTTCTGCAGGCGCCAGCTGTGCTGCTCTCCCGGGTCCCCACCAGCTACATTACCCCTTCTGCAAGGAGGGTGAAGGCTAAATAGGCAGATCCCAGCCCGGTCAAGGACAGCCGCAGAGCTGGGGGGAGACCCCCAGCTCCTGCTCTGATCGCCAGGCAACACTCTCTTTCTCCATTAACTGGCCTCGTTTCCCTTCACCGGGCTGGAGGAGTGCACAAAGAGCGGGTGCCAGTAGCCATGCATTGCACATGCACACCTCTGATGCGCCCAGAGGGCAACTTGCTTCCAACTCCGCTGCCCCCACAAGACCCCAACTCTGCCCAGACCAGGCCTCAGCGAGCCCAAGGAGGCTGGCAGGAGGGGCAGGTGCTTGCCCAGGGCTCTGCGTACACCGAGAGAGAGAGCTCGTCCTGGGGGTTAAACCTCCCCGCACGCTCATTCCTGCCACTGGCCCAGTTGCCCTGCTCTGGATCTCCATCGTGAGCCCCATATTCGGTCTCTGGAGGTGGGACAACGTGCAATCCCCATGCTCACAAGCAACCCCCTGACGTCCTGTAGCAGACATCTCCCAGAGCATGAGCCTGCTCCATACCCACCTGCTACAGAGCAGATTCGCACATCTCTCTCTCGGTTTTGGACACGGGCGATGACCCCGGGAGGAACCCGGTGCCTCACCCAGCCTGGCATCTCCTAGAGCACATCAGCCTCCCTTGCAGGGGACGTCTCATTGCACTGCTACGGAGGGCAGAGCACAGCGCCAGCACCGGAAACAGCAGCGGGGAGCCCGCGCCACCAACGCGGTGCCCATGCACCAGGCCCTCAGCCACGCGCCTGGCCCAAGTGGCAATCGGAGGTGCACCCCAGCCTGTTCCCCCAAACACCTACAGCCATCAGCAGCCTCATCATTTTCCCTGGCCCGCAGCACGCAAACCCCACGACCCAGCTGTCTGCACCGAGATCCCTTTGAATTTCATGTCAGCGTGTCGCTGCCTGCTGGGCTGGGTGAACCGCAGGGCGCCGTTAAAGGGGGAAGCGGGGCTTTGATCCGGGCCCCCACGGCTTGCTGATTTCCATTTAAAATAAAGTTTTAAGCGGCGAACATTCCTCCAGCGAGTCTCCGTGCCTCGGCCCCTGCTCCGCGCGCCGCCGGCCGCACCTGCAGCTAGCCACTGCCATCGCACCGCGTCTGCTGGGGAAATCATTTTAAACACCACCGCAGGCTGTGATCAGTCCTAACCAGAGACCAGCAGGAGACACAGCTTAGGATCAAGGGAAGTAGCCTCTGGCACAGAACCAGGATGAGACATTTCCACCACCGCAGAAACAGCCCTTCTGCCGACATGCAGACAGCAGACGCGCGAGGCCCAGAGGGAGGTTGCTGTGAACTGGCTGCGGATGGACAGACCCCAGAACGGTCCCATGGGAGCCAAGGACGGTGGCCAGAGGCACCAGCCCCAAATGCAGGAGCGAGGGGGACAAGCACGGGGCAAGACTGGGGGCCGGGGGAGAGGAAAGAGGGAGGGCGCTGGGAGAGACGCTTTAGACGCAAATCATGTTTAAAAAAAAAAAAAAAAAAAAATCGGCGTCTCCCAACTTTAATTGAAAACAGGCTTCTCATTCACTCGCGTTTTTGTGAAGGGGAAAAACATGTTGGTCACAGGAGCTGCGGCGAGATGGAGGCAGGAATAAAAGGCCCTGCATTTCCCACCCCCTGCGCCAGAAAATGACAGCCCTGCCCTGCTCAGAGACCAGCTCCCCGCCGGCACGGGGCACGGGATCCAGTGCTGCCTTTGGGCTGCGGGAGGAGGAAGGGTTCGGTTCTCCGGCGCGTGGAGCCGGCACCTGAGGAAGCGAGCTCAGGCTCGTGAAAGCTCGTGCTAGACATCTCCGGTTTATAGTCTGTAAGGGGCCTTTCTGCCTGACTTCAGACCACTTAGTTCTCTCTACTTAAGAGCCCAGTTGACCCTTCTCCTCCAGGCTTTCGCAGCTTGGGCTCAGCATCTCTGGACGAGCCGCTGGCTCCAGGACAGAGACTATCGCCCGCTCTGCTGTGACCGTGAAGCCCGTTTGTGCAGGTCTTGGGGCAGGGGTAGAGCTTTAGACCATCAAGCCTCGAGCTCCCTAGCAAATCACTCCTTCATCCCCATGCTTCGCCTCAGCCTCCTCCCCTTTCTTAGCCCAGGTCTCCCTGGCACTCTCCCCGCCATCGCTCCCACCTGCTGCATGTTTCTCCCGGACACAGCTCCCTACACCCAGGCAACAATTACAGCGTGCAAAGGGCATGCATCCTGGCGGAGCACAGCGCTGAGCCCTTTGCAGACCCTGGTCCTGGGGTCTGCATTTCAAGCCCGCAAGAAGCAAGGGGCTTTTCCCCTGCCCTGGCAGCTGCACGCTCCTTGGTAAAGACCAAGGTACCCAGCATGGCATGGCTTTGTGCCCTGCAGCGGGACAACAAAGCACTGTTGGCCAGCAACTAGGGGTGGGGAAATCAGCACCCAGAGTCCTGGGTCCATCCCTGAGCCACCGAGGGCGTGTGTCTGTGCCCCAACCGGGCTGCATTGGATGTGGCGAGAAGGTAGAGCTGGGTGCCTCTTACATCTCAAGGGTTAAGAAGAGCCCACAGCGGGGCCTGGGAGCCGGGTGGATTTGACATCAAGAATAAGAGCCCCGTGTACCAGCGAGGATGACCCATGAGGGGCGCAGATCCCCAGCGGAGCAGGGAACTTACCACCCTTCAGGGGCTGCAGCTGGGTGCAGGACAGGGTTCCCCGGATGCCTGCCATCCGGGAAGGCAGCCTCAAGTGCCAGGAAGGTCTGGGCCGTGCTAGCCTAGCCGGAGCCATCTCACCCCCTGCGTGGGCACCAGGTCTGCTTGGCTGGCAAACCAGCCCCATGCACATCCTCGCAGCACCCTGCAGCAGCTGTGCCTCAACTTCCCCAAGTCCTACCTGGGAGCTGGCCCTGGACGGAGAGCCGGCACCCAAAACCAAGCCAAAGAGACAACAACACCCTAGCCTTGAGCTGGGCTCCCTGCTTTTAAGTCCTCCTTCCAGCACAGGTGTAGGGAGGTGAAGTTCATCCCTGCTGCTCATTAACACTTTCCTCCAACAGCTATTATCACGTGAGAAGCCAGGGGTCCCTTTATGCAGACAAACTGGATCCACACTAAGGGATCGACTGGAAACCTCCAGCCCCCTCCTCACCACGGTTATCCCAGTACGGGCCGGGTAACATTGAATAAAGGCATTTCCCTTCCTCCCCCCGCCAGCCTCGGTTTCCCCACCGATAAACTGCACCCTGCTTGGCAAGGGCACGAGGCTCGTTGCATGATGCCCTCGGCCTTGTGGGGAGAGGGGGCCCGATGGTATGATCCCTTCGCAGCCTCTCAGTCTCATTCCTCCCATGGGGAAACTGAGGCACGGGGGAGGGCGCCGGGCTCCTGCCTTCGTGCAGCTAGTGAGGAACTAGCAGCCAGCTTCCTTCTCCCCGTTACTACCGCCGCCTTGGCCTCCTCTCTGCACAGATCATGCCTGCCTGGGTTTCCTCTGGGTAACGTGTCTAAATAGCTGCTCGTGGGAATTCATCATCGCAGCCGGCCTCTCTGTGGTCGAGGGCTCAGCGTGATTCGGCTAGACCGTCTCTGCGCTGTTATCTCTCCTGGCCGCTGCTTGTTTCCTGTTAAGCACCTCGACGGTGCTGCTAGCATCTTGGCCCGGGTCCCTGTCTGGCCGTGCCAGGCCCGGCTGGCAACGGGGGAGCCTCGGCTGGGGCTGGCACAGCTCGATCCCTGCAGGTTCGGCTGCAAAGCCTCTCTCCGCATCCTGCAAGGAGTGTGAAATGTTCCTTGCACCTTAGTGCCTAAATGGGAGATAATTACCCCCTAATCACCCTGCACGCACAGCGCTGCAAAGGGAGCCGGGAGAAAGAGGCTTCCCCAGAGAGTTATGGGGTTATTCCAAGTCATTGATGAAGAGGAATCGGAGAAGGGAAGGTGGAGGGGACCGACTACCCGTAAGGATCCTTGCCTCTCCCACCCTCACCTCCCTGTGCAGGCTCCTCTGTGCTGGGGGTTGTGTTCCCAGGGGCAGACTGGGCATGCCGGAGTGGCCCGTTTCCGATTGCGCTCGTGGGGGTTCATGTTGAACAGCCAAAAGTCTTTCCTTTATTAACGGGGGTGCTCAACCCACAGCCCACGGATCCGGCCCGTGGGCTGTGCACGGGAGATCGCACCCAACCCTGCACGGATCCAGCCCACGGTGGATCTCCCTCCGCTCATGTGGCCCACGGGGCTGGGTAGTTGAGCACGACTGGTTTATACGGTAACTGCTAATAGCGCCCCGTGCCTCCAGCACTGCAGGGCCCCGAGCCGCGCAGAAATGACCCGTCACAGCAGGCCTCTGACTGGGAGGAAGCTGGGTGACAAACTGGCTGGCCGGCATGGAGCACCACTGGACCAGCCCTATGGCGTGTCATGGGCCCCACACTGCTAACTGCTAGGGGAGGTTCTCCAGCAGACGCGGAGTGTGGTTCTCCGGCGGATGGGTTGGGTGATCCTGGAGGTACGTGGTGCGCCCAACTGCTGGGACTTGGGGGACGGTGGGGTGTTGCGTTACCCCAGCTGACGGCGTAAGAGAGGGAGAAAACAGGCCAGCCTTTACCTTGGAAGCCCAGTCCCTGCTGAGTCGGGTCAGAGCCGGGGAGACGCTGCCTGCCGGTGGACACAGCAGACCCCACCTCTTGCAAGAGTCGGGCTGGGGCATTGTGGTTTGCATTCAATCGCAACCTCAAAACACCGCTGTTGGCTTCGTCCCGGGAAGAGCCGAGAAGCAGAGCCACGAAGCAGCAGAGCCGCCTCGCCTTCTCCTTCTGCGGGGAGCATGTTTGGATCAGCCGGGGGGAGTGACTTTTTTTTTTAACGATCTGGTTTTGCAATCAGGATACTTGAGGCAGAGTCTTAGCGGCTCCGGGGAGGGGAAGGGAGGGGGGCGCGGGCGTGTGGAAGGAACAGAGGACTTGCCGCAGCGGATCAGACCAACAATCCATCTCGTCCAATATCCTGTCTCTGACGGCGGCCCAGATGTTCAGAGGAAGTTGCGAGAAATCTGATAATAGGCCTTGCTGGAATAACCTGTTTAGAGGGGACGTGTTTTTCCTGCCCCTCTGCAGGCATACTTAGTCTGGTGGGGGCTACGTAAGCACCGGGAGGGGGGCGTGCATGTAGCTAGCGGTGCCTGCAAGCTCACCCCCCCCACCCCTCAACTACCGCTGGCTGCCGGGGCTCCCCAACTTCCCCGCTCCGGTCCCCTTGGCTTGCAAAGGGCGTGATGTGTCCACAGCCTCAGCGACAGAGGGGGGCAGGGAGGGAGCCCCGTATTTATCAGTGCCCCAACCCCACCCCCCAAGACACACGCCACGTTTTAGGAACTCGGAATGAAGAAGAAGAAAAAAAGGATTTCCCCTTTCAATCAAACCACCCAGAATCCGTCTCCTTGTTCAAGAGGCATAGCCCAGTTTTCAGCTGCTCATTTTAGGGGGAACGGTGCGTCTGGGAGGTGACCACAGGCGGGATTTTTCCAGCGATCAAGTGTCAGGCACTCTCCCCCCGCGCAGACCGTCTGCGTCCAGGAAGCCCTTCCCTCGCCCTGCGAATGCAGCCACCTCTGGGGTGGGAACGCGGCGGCCTTCCAGCAGCGTGCTGCGAACCAGCGGGGAAGGCGGTGGTGGCAGGAGGCCCAGTCCTCCCGCTCTCGTGGAGAACGTTTGCTTCCTGCCTGGGGCTAAAGGTGGGGGATCCTCGTTGCTGCGCAAGGCGGCGGCAAGGTTTGATTTTAATGAAAGCGATGGCTGGGTGCGGGGGAAATAGCAGCCTGCGTGTGCGAGAGGCTGCGAGATGGTGGAGACAGGCTGTTTATAAATCAACGTGTGGCCTGACAGGCCTCTGCCAAGCATGCAGTCGATGCCGTTACACTATCTGGGGAAAGTTTAATATAAAAAGCCGATAATCCCAGTGATAAGGCAGCCGGAGGCGCTGACAGCCAGGCCTTGGGTTTCAAGGGCGGCCGTGCTCCCTGCGTCTTGGCCAGGCAGGGAGCAGGTCCTCTCCCTGGCAGGGGTGGGGGGGATCTGAAAGGGGCGCTCGCCCCGTGCCGCCTTCCCACGGCTCTCGAGATGCCTCTCGCCTAGCGATGAATTAGACCCTCATCCCCCTCCGCCGAGAGCCTTTCCAGCATTGTTCTGCGGAGGCCCGAGGAGCGGCGAAGTGGCTGGACCGGCCGCCCTAGGCACAGGACCAGGCGTCCTGGCCACGTCTGCGCAGGAAGGGAGCCGCTTCGTCTTCCTGCCAGGGCGCCTTTGAGCATCACTTGGAGGCCGCGAGAGAGATCAGGGCCCTCCTGGCAGCGGAGTCCAGCCCTGCCGAGGCTGATTCAGCACCCGCGTGCACCTTGGAGAGTAAAGCCAGGTCACGGAGGTTCCTCTGGGCAGCCCTCCCCAGAGCCCCGGCTGGACTTCAGACTTCTCCGCTAACTCTTAGCAAGAGCTGGAGCCCTGCCTTGATGGCCTGGCCCCATCGTGCCTTGTGCTGCTTGACACTCTCCCCCCCCAGAAGCAGCTGCCTTACAGACAGAGCAAAGCCCTCCCCCCCATCAGAGGGGGAAACTGAGGCACCAAGTAGTGGAGAAGCAACTTGGGCAGTGCTTTGCTCGGATCGGCTCGAAGTCCGGCCTGGAGACGGAGCTTCCCCTGCTCCTCAGCGCGGCGGGAGCATGGGAGGAAGAAGTCACATCCGTGCCGGTTCCAAGAAGGGGGTGCCCAGGTTGTCAGGGCACCTGTCTGGAGACAGGGGAGTTATGGATGAGCCTGTGCATGGGCGCGGGGCTGGGGGGAACAGCTCTGCTTTTGCATTTGTGGGGGCTAGCGAGCTGCCCCCAGTGACAGCAGAGCGATCCCCCCCTCCCGATGCAGCCGTGACCATGAAATGCGGCCAGGTGCCCAAATCCCTTCCCTGCCATTGATCCTCCTTCACCAAGTGCTTCCCCAGCCCCTCCCGGCACAAAGTCCTCTGCCAGATAGAGAAAATCGCTGACACGGAGGAGGCAAAGATTAGATCAGGAGGGGAAAGGGGAGGGGTGGGGGGAGAGGAAGCAAACCCAGAAGGAAAGAAAGGCACCTAAATATAGGCCTGCGAGATGGAAGCAAAACACCGGATATTAACCCCTGCCGCTTCAAAGCACTGTGAGCCATGTGATTCCCCATTTGAGTCAATGGGGGACTTTGCTCCAGGCTTGGGCCGCTGCGTTCCAGCCGCCAAGGTCAGCAGCATCCCAGCCAGCCCTGGCGGGAAGGCAAAGCCTGCGGCAGCTCTGCCCAGCTTGGCTGGGAGTCAAGCTGCAGAGCTGGGGGGAGCCCGGCCTCTGCCCCCGGCACATGCAAGGGGTTGAAGATGATCAAGGGGGGAAACGGACTGCGGGGTGGGGAGGAGAGGAGGGTCCGGAGGCCCGGGGGGGGCTTGGCCTAGAGGAGGATGAGGCTGATAGCGGGGTTGCAATGCAAACATCGGCATAGAGGAGACCGGCAAGGAGCTAAGATCGCAGCCAAGATTGCGGTGGTGAGCGTGGATGGTCTGACAGGCCTCAGCTCCATCCCCAGGGGCAGGAGCCCACATCCCACCAAGCCACAGAGCAAGCCGTAGAGCTTGAACGTGGATGTCCAGCGGCGCTGGGTGCAGCGATGCAGGGGGCAGGCGGCCTGGGAAAGCCCAGGAGAGGGGACACCTGTCTGCTCCTGCCATTTCCAGGGGGACGAGGGCCTCGCAGGGACTGCCACCTCCTTGCCTTCCCCGCAGCACCTGGCACTCCAGAGGAAGAAGCCTGCTTCCACCGTCTCCCTGCTCCAGAGCCTGCCTGAGTGGGATAGAAAAGCTGAATAATTTACAAAGGCTCTTCATTAACCAGACTTATTTTTGGCAGCTTTGTTCCAGCGCTCCTCCGAGGAAGGAGGAGGGAGCCGGGCGCACGTTAACCCTTCACTGCGGGGGGAGCAGGAGAGCCTGCCACAAGGCTGGTGGGGAAAAGAGCTGCTGTAGGTCAGGACACAAGACACAACCAAGCTATAGGCCTGTCTGGGTTGTCGTCAGGCCGGGTCCTGAGGCTTTGGGTCCATATCACTGCTGCTTCCAGGGGAAGATCTCTGTAGGACACTTAGCACAGTGGGGCTTCTTGATGCTACCATAAAACACAGTGATGCTCCATGGGCGTGAGCCATGCATGCAAAGCCCCCTGCCAGGCTGGCTGAGCATGGGCCTCTCCAGGCTGGGAAGATCGACTTCCCTTGACATTGCACATGCCGTCTTCCACCAGCCAAATGCAACCTGGAGAGGCTGAAGTTGGCCCTTTGCCTTTGCAGGACACGGCATGGGCTCGGTTCACGCAGAGCCCGTGGGCCTGGAAAAGGAAACAACGGCCTCCCTCAGCACATGCTGGACACGGTTACCCTAGCCAGACCCGAGCGGCGTGGAGGAGAACAATACGAAGCCGGCCCAAGCTCTCTGCTGGGCCGCTTGCCTGAGCACATGCGTGGAAGGTGCCAATGCAGTGCATAAAACACCCAGCTCAGCAATTCGGGTGCGAGCGAGCCAATCCTGGGTGGAGGTAGTGATGGGCAGAGCCTACCTGAGCCAATGCAGATGCAGGACATGGCATGTTGACAACTAGTAGGAAACAGCATGAATTCCTAGCTCTGCAACAGGCTCCCTGGGTTAGCCTTGGGTGAGTCACTGCACCCCTCTGGGCGTCCATGCTCCATAACCCTTCCCTTTTCTGCCCGGCTGATTCAGGGGATCTCTCTCTCTTACCAGGTGTCTGTACAGCTCCTGACACCAGGAGCAGGGACTGTAAGCAGTCCAGAGATGGACACTCTTTGTGCTCTCATCTCGGCTGCGTGCAGCCTTCCCTCCCCACTGCCCCGTGCACGGCAGTGAAAATAAATCACTGATTATTCCAAACGGCAGGTGAGTCTGGAGGACAAAGCAGGAGCAGTTTATACTGAGTACCAGGCATGCAGAGGCTCTTCTGACCGGACGAGAGGGTCGCTGGGTGGGTTGGCTCTGGCCCGGGCAGGTGGCAGAGTCCAGCTGGATCTGCTCTTCATGTGGCACCCGTGGGTACAACACAAGAGCTGTCACCTGAGCACGTATAGATTATTTTAAGGCCAGATGCCACCCGGTAACTCACCTGTCTGATCTCCTGCATCGCACAGGCCATGCCATTTCACCTAGCCCCTGCTGCACTGAGCCCAGACTCCAGATCTGCCTCGGTTTGCCCTTCTGTAAAATGGGGATAAGCGATCTGTGCCTATTGGTGGCAGTCAGTTTTATAACTCTCACAGGAGCAGGGCTGCTGAGATGTGAGGTCTCCCAACATGATTAATAACCTTTGCTGCAGGGCTGTCACAATGTTCATTAGCATGGCTGTGCCTGAGAAGACACTCCAGGACAAGGCACAGTCGGTGCCACAAGACCTCAGCCCTCTAGACCGTGCTCTTTAGAAATAAATATGGCAACGGCCTGGTCCCTTCACTGCAGCCCGGGGAGCTTTGCTGGAATCAGAAAAGGCACTGGTTTTCCAAGACAATGCATCAAGCGTCTGAAATGGGTAAGAGCTCTTCCCCCCCTCCACACACACACCCATGCACACACTCTTTGTTTTGTGCTTGTTATTCTTGGCCTGCGTCCCTGAGTCACAGGAGGGACGCAAAGAACCTGATCCTGCTGACGTGAAGGCACATGCTTAGCTCTGCATGCCTGAGGACATGCTCGGAAATCGGTGGCACAACTCCCCTTGCAAAGGTGGAGCTACAATATGCCTCTGGATTGGAATTTCCCGGTGTAGTTTGGACCTAGGGTCTTGGCACAGTTTGGACCTAGGGTCTTAGTGCAGTTTGCATCTAGGGTCTTGGCGTAGCTTGGACCTAGGGTCTTGGTGCAGTTTGGATCTAGGGCCTTGGCCTGGTCCTGGCAGAGGGGCAGAGACCAAGTGTTAGCAAAAGCAGCAGTCAGCATTCATCCTGTGCCCATCTCTCACCTGTGTAACACATCCCGTGCTACCTGGGGTGCCGTGGTTTCTTGCTGTGCTGTATTTCAAGGCCACTCACAGCTTCCATTCAGTGATGGGGAGAGAATTCGGCACTCAAAATACCCAACTGTATTTTTACCCTGTATCATCTACTGCACTCAACATCTATTTTTAATGCCTGGCCAGGTTTAGTTTTTCCCACTCTCCAGTGGTACCGGGGCTCTGCCTAGCACACGAATTCTCTGGAGGATTCAGGTAGATGCAGGAGCCGGTTGAACACCCTCCAAGCTGTCAGAGAATCTCTCTTGCTTCCAGGGCAGGAAATAGGTGGTGGGGACCGGTCAGGAAGGCAGGTGGGGACTCAGCTTCGAAGTGAGAGGGAACCCCTTGACTTCCAGCCAAAGGCTCGGCCGTGAAGCTCTGCCTTCATCCAGGGAACATTTCCACGTAAGCCACTGCCTTTGTCGACGGCTCTTCAAGGCAAGCGTAGGTGTTGGCTTTCATTCCACTGTTTCCAACCTGAGTGAATGGCTGTGTCCTTGCCCTGGTACAGCTGCGTACCTTCCCCACGTGGGCTCCGGACGGGTTTTGTTACGTGAAACAAGCCTTGGTAATTTCTCTGTTACCACGGGGGGGTCATTCGTCTCTGAATCCACTGTCAGCGATTATGCTGCATTCAGCTTGACCCTGACATTCCCGTTCTGTTCGTCTCCGGCCAGCAATCTGAGCCAAAGGCCTCGTGCAAGACGTGCGTCTCGGCCCCGTCTGCGCACGGATTCAGGGAGTCTCCCCTGCTCGTGCTAAGCACAATGCCCTGCTGTTATTGTGCGGGTGGCACCGCAACACTCACAGAGGCACCGGGGGTGGGGGGTCAAAAGATGATGGTGTCTGGCTGTGGACTCTCCATCCTTGGAGGTTTTTAAGACCCGGCTAGACAACGCGTTGACTGGGATGATGGAGTTGGTGCTGGTCCTGCTTGGAGCAGGGGGTTAGGCTAGATGTGGCCTCCTGAGCTCCCTTCAACCCTCATTTTTCATGATGCTGCATGTCCTGCAAGCCTTGCCGCTGCCTGGCCCTGCCTGTCTGTCTGTAGGAACCCAGGTTGCAAATACTTTTTCATTTTGCAAAAATCTAGTTGGTTTTATCACATCTACCGCGCGTTTTGATTCCTTCTGCCTGTCTGTCTGCATGTTTAACTGGGTGCCCTTCAGTTCTTTCCTCACCTCCAGCCTTGCAAACAGCCAGCCTTTTGCAAACCCTAACCCAGCCCTCACTTCTGCCCTTGCCTCTGTTCCGTATATCGCAGGATTTGTCCTCTCATTAGTATATGCCAATTGCTTTAATACTCAACATCAGGATCAGCACTCTCATCTGCCACCGGACGTCTTGGAAGGAAATAAGGTGCATTTCCCAGTTGACTTCCTGGCCTGGATCGCAGCCTGGTAGGCATCCTGCAGCTTGGTGATATGGGGCGATGGTGCTAGGCACTGCCCCCGAGCCCTCTCCAGTCTCGTACAAGTGCAGGGTGCTTCACCCTCAGGCCGGTCGGTAGTAGCTCTGGATGGTTGGGAAGTGCTACGGCTCTCTGCTCCCAATCCCTTCTGGGTCCAGCTCAAAGGACTGAGGACTCCTGCCCCTCCGAGATACCAGGATTCTCCGTGCCAAGGGCACCGTCATGGACTGTTTTTGGGCACCGATCTGAGCCCACGCATTGAGCTTCACCAGGCGCCACGTGACCTTTTGCTGCCTTCCCCAGGCCTGCTGCTTCCTCGGCCTTCTCGGACACAGAACAGCGTCCTTGAGTCAAAGTCAGGGGAAGTGAAACCCCCACCCAAACGGCACGTGCTGCTCCTGCGGCGGAGGGCATGGGAAAGCCGGTCTGGCAACGCTGCCTAATGGGGGAGGATGGCTCTGAGATGCCACGGGGGCCGGGCTAGCAGCAGGTAGAGTTTAAGCCAAAGACTCCCTTTCCTCCCAGCACCACATGCTGCAGAAGCGACACCCCTTGTTGGACGAGACCAGTCTTTACTCCCTGCCCCAGTCACCTCCTCTGGGTCCGGGCTACAAAAGGTGACAGCCCTGCCACCACTCTCCAGCTCCTATTATGGCCCACGGGAAGCGGCCAGGCTCTAAGCCCTCGGACCCACGTCCGATCCCTGCTCTGGCCTTTCACCCAGAGACAAGGTGCCCTCATAGCTCCCCCGATCTTGTCTTCCCCACTCTAGGCCAAGCCCCGTGGCGGGACCACACGGCACTGCTGCCGGCTAGCAGGGCCGCCACGCGGGCCAAACACCGGCAGACCACATGCGGGCAAGGAGGCCCTCGAGGGCGAGCTCCAGCAATGGGGGCAAGAGATGCCCAACAGTACCCGGGAAATAGGGGGCTGCTCTGCCCCTTGCAGTGTGCACAGAGGAGGGGGCCGTGCAGTCCCCCTGCTTGCCCTGCGGCCCGTGTCACATCAGGGCTGCTGATGGGCTTGTCTGGGGTGGTTTGGAGAGGGCTGATCCCTGACCCCACGGGATCCAGGAGTCTCCCTACCATCGAGGAATCCCTCTAGGATTGAGGAGTCTCGTTAGGATCAAGGTGTCTCCCTAGGATGGAGGAGTCTCCTTGGCATGGAGGAATCTCCCTAGGATGGAGGAGTCTCCCTAGGATCCAGGAGTGTCTTTAGGATCTAGGAGACTTCTTAGGATTGAGAAGTCTCCCTAGGAGCTAGGAGACTCTTTAGGATCTGGGAATCTCTTTAGGATCAAGGTGTCTCTTTAGGATTGAGGAGTCTACCTCGGATCGAGGAATCTCCTTAGGATCTAGGAGACTCCCTAGGATGGAGGAGTCTCCTTGGCATGGAGGAATCTCCCTAGGACGGAGGAGTTTCTTTAGGATGGAGGAGTCTCCCTAGGATCCAGAAGTCTCCTTAGGACCTAGGAGTGTCTGTAGGATCCAGGAGTCTCCCTAGGATCCAAAAGTGTCTTTAGGATCAAGGAGTCTCGTTAGGATCTAAGAGTCTCCGTGGGCCGGCGGAGTCGGAGTCCGGCTGGGGCGGCGGCGGTGCGGGGCGGCCGTGGGGCAGGCGCATCCCCCGCGCCAGGCGCTCGCCCGGAGGAGGCCCCAGGGCCGAGCCGAGCGGGGCCGGGGCCGGGGCCGGGGCCGGGGCCGG
>JAGPOW010001806.1:4055099-4071378 GCA_030014935.1 Caiman crocodilus | reverse complement strand
CGGGGCCGGGGCCGGGGCCGGGGCCGGGGCCGGCAGGCGGTGCTGATCAGCCGCAGGACAGGAGCCCGCAGCCGCCATTAGACAATAGGAGCCGGCGGGAGCGGGAGCGGCGGGAGCGGGAGCAGGGCCGGGGCCGGGCCGAGCGCGGGGCCGCGGCTGCGCCGGGGGAAGCGGCCGGGTGCGCCGCTGCGGAGCGGAGCGGGGCGGGACAAAGGCGCGGCGGAGCCGGCTGCAGCTGCCTGGTCCCGGCCCACGGAGCCGCGCGGGGACCCGGATCGCGGCCGCAGCCTGACATGATGTTTCCACAAAGCCGCCACTCGGTATCGGGGGGGCGTGCATTGGGGGTGCACGGACTGCGGGGTGCGTGGGCTCGGGGGGGGCATGGAGCAGGCCGGCCCGCCCCGCTGCAAAGCCCGGCCGGGCCCGGGATCGCGGCGGGGCCGGGCGCGCGGGGGAGGGGAGGGGGGTTGCACCCCGGCTGCCCCGGCCCCTGCTCCCCCTCCCCGGCCGGGCAGGCGCTGGCTCGTCCTAGCCCCCTCTTCCTCCCCCCCCCCCCCGGCTCTGCCTGGCGTTTCTCGCCGGGGGAAACGCTGTATTTCCGGGCTGGGAGGCCAGGGCCAGGCCCGGGGAACGGGTGCAGGCGGCACGGCCCGGTGCCTCAGTTTCCCCACCCGTCGCGGGGGGGGTGCGGCGGTATGGCGCGCTCTGGGGAGGCCGCCGCTGACCTTGAATGTGTCCCCTCGCTCCCCACCTGCAGCCGGGGGGGGGGAGCGGGGGGGGGTTGATGCCGTCATGCCTCACAGCCAGAGCCCCCTCGGGTGCTGCCGAAGGGGCCGTTCGGCGGCTGGGGGGGGCACCCGCTTGCAACCCCCACCTGCACCCGGGGCCGGCGAGGGCGCAGGGATCCAGGCTGCGTGGCTCTGCCGCCCCCCACCCCCCCTCCCTCCCACCCAGCGCTTTCTCCTTGTCCGTCAAGGGCTCTTCTCACCTGCCGCAGCAGCTGAAGTTCACGACGTCCGACTCCTGCGACCGGATCAAGGATGAGTTCCAGCTCCTGCAGGCGCAGTATCACAGGTAAGGCAGCCGAGGCCGGCCTGGCGGGCACTGTGGTTGAGTGGTGTTTACAACAGGATCTGCCAGGCCTCGCCTCCCCACCCCGGGGAGCTGGCTGCACGTTGCCTCGGGAAGGGCCTTCCTCTCTTCTTGCCGTGACTGGCGCTCACAGATGCTGCGGAAAGGGGCTTGGGTTAGGGAGCCAGCGGCCCGGCTCTCCGGGGCTTGCTGTCTTTCACTAGCTTTAACGTCAGAGCAGGGCTCACGGTGCCCCCCTTGCAGGTGTTGCCATGCACAGAGTGTCTGGACAGTGGTCAGGTAGAGAAACTGTTGGCAGGAATAAAAGCAGGATCCCTGCAATGTCTCCCCACTTGGCCCTGCCTGCGGCCTCCGGGGTATTGATCCTATCGGTAGGGACGGTTCTGCACGCACAGGTAATCCCTGAGCAAGGGAGCGGGCAACATGCGCTGCCCCCCCAGCCCAAGCTTGCATTGCAGGGCCTGAGAGCAGGGATTGCCAGGGCTCAAGAGATTCCCCAGCTGGAATGAGAAGCAATGAGCCCAGGTTAAAAGATATCCCAGGTGACCCTGTAGCTAACTGGAGATGAAAGCATTAAATCTCCCCTTCGCTGGGCCAGGACGGAGAGATTAGACCAGCCCCTTGTGAATCTCTGCTTAGTTTCACATGCCTTTCTCAGGGCTGCAGATGCTGGGAGGAAATGCTCCTCTCCAAACCCTTCCAGAGCCATCGCTCTCTGCTGCTTTTTTGGGGATATTGAAATCTAAAACGCCAGGCTTCAATTTGCCAGGCGAGAGTCCCCTTAATTATTAGGCCCGGCTTATTTCATGCCCTCCGATACGACCTCCCATAGCTGCCCATCCGTCGCCGACGTTCCCCGGGTCCTCCGCGTCTTGGCCTGCTTCCTGCTGGATGCCAGGAGCGCGGGATCCTGCCCGCAGGGCCCAGCGGCTGAGCCCGAGGTCGCTCATCGGGAAGGGCCGACTTTCCAGCGTGCCTCTGCTCTGAAGCCGTGCCAGCTGTGGGGCCCGGGAGCGCTAGCAACATATCCGCAGTCACCGCCTTTCAGTGGGAGACATTTGCTGGGTTTAATCCGCTGGAAGAGAAACGGGCTCTGTGCGAGCAAAGCTGGTTCTCGCTGGAAATCCAACCCCGCCCCGGCACCTGATGGCTGAGCTCCCGACTGCCAAAAATCACCTGGTTTATTACATTTAAATAAGAGAAGATGCTACTTTTCTCTCTCTTTTTATTTGTATTTTTACGGATGTTTGAGTTCCTGTTGCTTTCCCACAGAGCACCACAAAACCTGTTGGGAGAGGTGGCCTTGCAGCTGTGCCGTAGTCCTCATTACGTGTCTGGCTTATTAATAGCACAAGCATTTCTCAAATGTTGCAGTTGGACCCGTGTCATGGCCCTTTGACCCCTGACTCTACTTGGGTCCCAGCTGTGGGCTCAGACCCAAGCCTTTCTCATAGACAAGAGGTCCAACTCTTCCTCCTTCCTGCCTTTTCTGTTCCAGAAGATGGAAGATTGACTCTTGGGTAGCTTTTTGGAAGACCTCGTGGCGGGGTGGTCTGGTGTCATTAGCATCGTCTTAATTCTCCTATCTAGGAGCATCAGTTACGGACCGCGGCACTAGGTGCTGTACAAAAAAGCCCCAAATTGTTTAGTCTTGCAGTAGTATCTAGGGGTCGACCAAGTGCGGGAGCTGTCGTGCTAGGTGCTGTACGAGCCCGCAGGAAACGGCTGGCGACGAGGGGAGTTGGTAGCAGGCCTGGCTCTCGGTGCTCCCGTCTCTCTCTGCTCTTTCAGCTTGAAGCTGGAATGCGATAAGCTGGCCAGCGAGAAATCGGAGATGCAGCGTCACTACGTCATGGTAAGGCCCTGCCCCGGTGGCGGGGGGCAACGGCGGGCCCCGTGTGATGGGGTGTGGGGCAGGCTGGCGAAGCAGGATGCTGGCGCCGGGGTACATCTGATGGAAGGTGTCCTTCCCTTCCCGCCCCCTCCCCTGCGCCCAGCCGAAGCAAGACCTGTGTCGGGTTTGTTTGAAACGGGGCTTTCCAACTTTGCAGGTTGCAAACAGAGGTCATTTCTTCTCCCTCTTCCCCCTGCTGCGTCGCTGGTTAGGGAGCAAGATCTGCACTGTGTCCCTTGGCAGGATCAGGACTCTGGATAGGGGATCCAGTGCTGACTGGCCCAGCAGAGAGGAGGTGGCTGGGGGGAACTTACTCTGAATTATGAGTACGGGCCCAACTGGGAAGATGGAGCTGGTGTAGGGCCCAGTGAGTCCGCGGGGCACAGGTTTGCTGCAGGAGCTGCCAATGCCTCTTGGCATTGCAGCCAATGATGGTTATGCCACGGGCAAGGAGGGATTTTTGAGACCCAAGGGTACCAGCAGTGGGTCATGTCAGGCCTGGTGGCATCCCGGGGCTGGCATGGGGGTGCTGGCCGTAGGGGTGTCTGCGGGAGACCCAGCGCAGTGTGGTGGTGTGAGCTCAGATGGGCAGCCTGGGTGTGATTCCTGGCTGTGCTAGTGATTCACCGTGCGACCTGGATCTTTGTGTTGTGGGGGTGGGGGAATAGGACAGTGCCTGTGTAACCGATACAGAGCTCTGAGGCTTTAGCTCGGCGGGTTGGTAAAGTCCAGTGAGATCCTTGGAGATGGTGCTGTCATAGGGGAAGCAGTGCCTGGGTTTTCGCCAGGGACCACGGGTGCAAATCGAGCGAGCATCTTGGCAGATCAGCCTGCTAGGTGCATGTGCGAGTGCCTTTGGGTCGTGCTAAGGGGGCTCTGGCATCGGGAGCATCCGTGCAGGCTCCTGACCTGGGCATGGGGGGGCTCCCCTCGAGTGCCTACCACTGCGCCATCCAGAGCCACCGGCTGGCATGCTCCTAGCGAAGGGTTAACAGGGAGGCTTCATGCATAGAGGTGAGCAGGAGCCAGGCAGCAGCTCCAGCACCTGCCCTGGGCCGAGGAGATAAGAGGTGGGAATTAATTCAGAGCCTCTGCTGGGAAGAATGATGAATTTCAAGGCAGAAATGAAAGGGGCAGATCCCTCCCCCATGCAGCGGGCAGCCCTTCCCCCACCTCGGCTGAAATCCCAGGCAGCAGCGGCTGCTACCTGGATAAGGAGGGGGAGGCCGATTGCACAGACACAGAGCCCGAGCCGGGGCTTGCAAGGCGGGTCTAGCACGAGCTGGGGAGATGCAGTGCTGGAAGGCAGCAGGCGAGAGCCTGGGTGGGGGCAAAGCCACCCAGCCCCTGCCCTTGTAGGGTGGGGGAAGGCGTGACCCCCGGACCCCTGAGCCGGGTCCCATTCAGCGCAGTCTGGGCCGCGTTTCTCTCCCCAACCTTGGAGGGGCTCATGAAGGCTGAGCTCGGTGTGCGAGGTGGGGCTTTCCCTAAAGGGCCCGGCGCTGGGGTGCCCCAGTCTCCCCTTTCACCGGTGCCCGGTGCGGGGGACTGGAGGGAGTGGCATCCGTATCCTGGTAGGACCAGAGAGCCTTAGTTGCAGGCCCCAGCCGGTTGTGCTAGGCGCTGCATGTGCCCGTGCCAGCGGGTCAGCCCCTGCCCTGCAGCCGCCTGGCCAGGTAGCTAGTAGTCTGTAACCCTGTCACGTGGAGCCCTGTCCTCGCTGTCCGGAAGGAAGAAGCGAATAGCTGGGTTTCTCTTCTGATGCTGCTAATGGCCGCATCCATCAGGCCTCTGAATAAGCACCAATTAGCGTGGGGAGGGGAAGGGGGTGGGCTGCTGTGCTGCTTAGTATAAAAATGCAGGAGACCCTTGCAAGCAAGCGCGAGTATTGACCTGCGTTGTGATGTGATGTGCGCAGACCAGGCGGCACAGGCTGCGGTTTGCTCTCGCGTGGGTCCACCTGGATGTCAGCGAAATTCCAGCCCCAGGGCTCGGGAAGAGGCACTTAAACCCTTGGGCCTCCAGGCATTCCCCCAGCCGGTGCTGGGAGCAGGGCAGCTTCCCCTCCTGAGGAGTGTCCTGTAACCGCCCCGGGGCAGCCACAGCCAAGGGGCGGCAGCGGGGAGATTCTTCCCTGGGCCGCAGGCCTGGTGCAATGCTCTCGGGACTCCGAATTACTGTCTCTGTCTCTCTCCCCCTCCCTCCAGTACTACGAGATGTCCTACGGGCTCAACATCGAGATGCACAAACAGGTGAGTCCACAGCGGGGTGGGAGGAACCAGGCAGCTCCCGCATTGTTCCCCACCGCCCCTCCCCGCACTTCATGGCTGCCTGGGGGAAGCATCGCGGCCTCTGACGGCTCCCTCGGCAGCCATAAAGCGAGTTTCCTTCGCGCTCACTTTGTTTCCCCCGAGCGGATCCATGCTTCCAGTCCCTGCCGCTCTGCCTGCAGCAGCGTGGGTGGGCTGGGGCAGACGGCACCCCATCCTTGGGAAACCCGCCCCGCTCTGCTGCCTTCTGGGCCTGTGAGGACTCGCCAGCCCCGCTCGGCAGGGCATCGCAGCCTTGATTCTCCCTCCGCGTCTCATTCTGGGCTCTTCCCACCCCGCTGCTGCCCAGACTCTGAGCCCTGCTTGCAAGCGGGTGGGGGCGTTCCTTGTTGCAACCTCTGCTCCCTGGCTCCTGACCCTCTCCCCTTTCTCTCGCCTCCAGGCTGAAATCGTCAAGCGGTTAAATGGGATTTGTGCTCAGGTCCTGCCCTACCTTTCCCAAGAGGTAAGAGCACCCCCTGCCTCTTCCCTTCCTGGGGTGGGGGCACTGCAGCTAAAAGGGGCCCGATCCCACATGGGCCCATGGCCTTTCTGCTCCCATCTGACTCCTGTGAGGCTAATCAGACTCCCAGGGCCAGATCTGTAGCACCCTCAGGGAAAGACTCGCCAGGCATGGGGACTCCAGGGTCCCCATCTCTGTACCCCGGCAGGGGCTGAGCTCTGCAGCCTCAGCCCCAGCCCATGCTGAGTTTGCAGACAAAGCTCTGCTGTGTTCTCCAGCCTCGTGCCATGTCAGTGAGGATGGGCTGGCGAGTGACTGGGGGGGGTGGCGGCATCACACAGCTCATGCTCCAGCTACTGAATATCTTGGGACCTTCACTTTGTTAATGAATATCCTCTTTCCCTGATGGATTAATTGCCCGGGGTGGGGGGCCAGCATGCGCCCGATGGACTTGGAGCCTGGCATGTCCGGCTGGGAAGAGCAGTGGGGTTTACAGTCAGGCCAGTAGGTCCCTTATAAGCACCCTGGGCCTGCAGTCAGGGCAGGGATCCCAGTGCCAGGTGAGGCAGGCCGATGTGGGGGACAGGCCTCTAGGTACACTGCCCGCGTGGACCCCCTGGGGCTCCGGCGATCAGGGCTTGGTGTGTACCAGTCTCAGCTGCCTCCTGGCATGGGGATCGGCCCTGGCAGGGGAGGGGTTATCTTGCCAGCCTCCTCCCTGAAGTCCCGTGTCTCTTCCTCCTGTCCCCAGCACCAGCAGCAGGTCCTGGGAGCCATTGAGCGGGCCAAGCAGGTGACGGCGCCGGAGCTCAACTCCATCATCCGCGTACGTGATGCATGTTGAGGGGGGGCACCCTGACATTGGGGGCGAATCCCTTCGCTGGGCACCGGGTGGGGGGCAGGGGAAGATGGGCTGACTAGAGCCCAGCTGTGGCCCCGCCAGAGCTGATGCGGGCTGGCTGCGTGTGGCTATTGCTGGCCCAAGTGGGATGGGGTCTCCGCCAGTCCCCTCCGCACCGCCGTGCCAGTGCCCGCAGGGATACAACACACCCCTCAGAGCCCCAGCTGCCAGGCTGAACGAGGCAGACCAGCCCCTGTGCATGCTGAGGCCTGATGCTGGTCCCCAGGCAGGGGTCGGGGAGCGGGCAGATCGGCAGCGTCAGGGCCAGCTGAGCCCCAGCCTGGCTGTGGCAGGGACAAGAGCTCCGGCTTCTTCGGCCCCTGCCTTGGCTCCCGGCATCTCGGAGCCTGGGATGTCCGTCGGGCGGGAGGGTCCGCGTGCTTCCTGGGTGACACCCGTCCTCTCCCAGCTGTCTGTCTGTCCCTCGTTCCCTACAGCAGCAGCTCCAAGCTCACCAGCTGTCGCAGCTCCAGGCCCTGGCACTGCCCCTGACTCCGCTGCCCGTGGGGCTGCAGCCCCCGTCCCTGCCAGCTGTCAGCGCTGGCACCGGGCTCCTCTCGCTCTCGGCCCTGGGCTCTCAGGCTCACCTCTCCAAGGAGGACAAGAACGGCCACGATGGGGACGCCCACCAGGACGACGACGGGGACAAGTCGGATTAGAGGGAGGGGGGCAGGGGCAGGCGGGGGCGTTCAGTCAAAGATGCAGTATCCCCCTGGGCAGCGGGCAGCAGAACTGCCATAGTCTCGCAGGGTGGCAGCTCCCCGGGCATCACGCCCCCCCCTTCCCCTCCCGCCCCATGCCCGTGGTCTGCGGGGCACGGCCAGCGAAGGCCTCCTGCGACCCCAGCTTGGCAACTCAGCAGCAATAAGAGCGCCAGAGCTACAAGCACGTGGGTTTCTAAATCCCAGCAGCCTCCCCCTTTGCCCCCCTTTCCCCCTGTTCCAGTGCTGGTGCAGGGGCTGCCATCCCACCCCTGCCACCACTGCCCACCAGGCCAAGGGTCCTGGCTGCCCCCCGACCCCGCCACACTCCCTCGGGTACCGCGCGTGATTGCGGCGGTACCACCGCCTCTCTGGGCAGTGCCGAGACAGCCTGCTCTGGCCTTGGCCCCGCCTGTCTGAGTTCTCCACTTTGCGCCCCCGCCCCGATTGCATCCCGCCAGCCCCAGACTCCCCCCGCCCGCGCCCCCTGCCCCACCTGCACTACTGCCAGTTCTGCACCTTGCTGTCCTGCATGTATCTTTGTTTCCACCGGCCCTGGCAGCATAGTCTCGAGCCCGGCACCCTCCGTGCCAGGCGCGCCCATGCTTTGTGCCGCTCAGCATAGAGCTGGAGACGGGGGTCCCTGCCGGCTGGGACCTGTATAGTACCTGGCTTTTTCAGGGGGGAAGGAGAGGGAGAAACAAGCAGAGATTAGGCCTCTCCCGTTGCCCGCCCCCCCCTACCCCCGCCCCTTCTCCAAAGGATACTGCAGCTTTCTCTGGTTTTTCTGTCCGTGCGCTAGGGTCTGTCTTCTATGAAACTAAAATGGAATTAAAAAAAAAGAAAAGAAATAATAATAATAATAATACTAAGAGAGCGCGACCTGGTGTTTGTACATAGTCCTTTAGCGAGATCTTGTTTTGCTCTTTGTCACCGGCCCCCGCGCCCCGTCCGCGGGGGAGCTGGAGACGCCGTGTTGAGGATGTACTAGCTGTGCCTTTCAAATAAAGAAATACGAAGGTTGGTAAAGCCCGCGGCTCCAAGCCTCTTCTTTGGGGAGGGTGCCTCAGTTTCCCCTTCTGCGCCGCGTCCCTGCCCTTAATAGAGTCCACCCGTCCGGCCTGCCCCGGGGGAGCTGTGTGTCCTGGAGCCCCGTGGGGTGGCTCTAAGGCCGGGGTGTTTATGGTAGCCAAGGTGCCCTAACCCCGTTGGCTCGGGGGTCCTCACTCCCTCAGGCCCCTCTGCAAGGCTCAGCCTGCAGGCTCATTGGGATGTCCCTTGCTGCCCCCCTAAGGGACGCCCTCTCCTGGCATCCCTCTGGTGCCAGGCCCCTTGCCTCAGTCATCCCGCATCAAAGGATCGAAGCGGGGCCAGGAGAGCGAAGGCTCGGTGCCCCGGGCACGGGCTGATGGATACGGATGCCAGCCTTATGAGACCTCAAGCCTGCCTTTCCCTCGCGCAGAGGCTCTGGGTGGTGTCCGATCTGGGAATCGGGCCCGTGTTGCCCTGGGGCTGGGACGGCACTCATGCAATCAGGTCTTCAGCAGGGTCCGGAGCCGGGCATCTCTGCTCTCAGTATCTTCCAGCCCTGACGACCAGGCTGGGGCATGGCAGAGCTGCCCGCAGGCTGTGGGGACCCGTGAGCTGCCAGCACCTGCGAACCCACCGCGTGCGCCAGGCTCATCCCCAGCTAAGAGGATCGGATTTGTCTCTCCTGGAGCATCATCCTGCCACAGGTGCTGGCTCCAGGCTTGGCGCGAGCAGTGGGGGCTGGAGAGGAGGCAGGGCTGTAATCCCCGGAGCGTATTGGGTCTGCTGTGCCCAGGCCTGAGCAACGTTGGCTCCTGGCTGGTGGCTTTAAAGGTAGGCTGCCCGCTGGGCCCGATGGATGAAGGCCCTGGAGCCGTGCTCATGAGAGGGGTACAGTGCAGGGGAGGGATAGGGGGTTTCTGTCCCATACATGCCCCTCTCCTGCCATTTCCTGGGGACCATGTGACTGTCATGTGTGTGCGTGGGTGGAGGGCTCGAATCCTGGGGTTTGCAGATGTGTGGACCGTAAGCAATGCCTTTGCGGTGCCCCCCGCCCCTGCTCGCCTGGCCCTGGAGGAGCGGTGCCAGCCATGGGGTGGGATGAAAGGTGCTGCATGTGTGCTGCTGGGGGCAATCCCTAATGCCCAGCCATGTATCCTAGGCCCCGTACTGCTGAGGCGGATTCTCCCGGGGGCTGGCGCGCACCACGCAGGGAGCGTGGCCGGGAGCTAGCCTTCCCCTGGGGGTCCAGAGGGAGGGGACACCATGCTGGGACCAAGCAGGAGGTTGAAGGTTCCCTGGGGACTCTCTCTCTGCCAAGATGGGGCAGCTGGAAGCATCTGCAGTTGCTGCCTTGACCCCCGCATGCGCCCTCACCCCACTTAGGACTCCCTCGCTGGTCCCAAACCTAGTCCCAGCTTCTCTGCGAAGCGCGCTGTGGCCGGTCTCAGCCTCCAGGTGCTCCTGACACACGAGCAGAAATTCTCCTCTGATGCCGGGGAGGCTCAGAGCCCAGCCCGTGTCGCAGCCCGCAGCCCCCGCGCTGGCCCGGGCGTGTTGGCTGCCCCGGCTGTCCTGCTGCAGCGATGTCTGCTTGCTCGGCGCCTCGTCCGCGGGCTAAGCCCCATCGGGCTCCTGGTTCAAATCCAGCCAGGAGGGCGGGGGCGATGGAAGTATCGACGCCGGCAC
This sequence comes from Caiman crocodilus, assembly GCA_030014935.1. Classification (NCBI taxonomy): domain Eukaryota; kingdom Metazoa; phylum Chordata; order Crocodylia; family Alligatoridae; genus Caiman; species Caiman crocodilus. Next base: position 4,061,300 of record JAGPOW010001806.1, on the reverse strand, counting down.
CGGGGCTGTAATGGGCGCTGTGCGGTCCCAGCAGGGCAGGGTGCAGGTGTCGGCCTGGCCTGGTGCGCGCTGCGATTAGCAGCCTCAGCATGCTGGGTCGGGGTTGAGCGAGCAAGAATGTTGTCCAGCAGCTGCGGGCGGCTGCCGGGGCAGGGAGCGCCTGCGTGGCTGGAGCGAGAGCAGCCGTGGGCGGGGGGGAATGGGCCTGCGGTAACTCCGGTGGGGTCCCCGCCTCATCTTGCCGCTTCCTTGGTGTGATCTCTGCGAGCGCGGTGCCCTGAGCCCTTGGGTGCTGCCGGCAATGGAAACCGGGGTGTCCAGGCTGCTCAGCCAGGATGCGCCACGACCCCCTTTGCAGAGTGCCAGGGAATGTCACAACCCGCACCCTCAGCCCCAAGGACGTGCAGCCACCTCTGGGGTGGAGCATGCAGGCTCTTGGGGACGGGGCGGGGGGAATCTCAGCCAAAGACACTTGTATTGATTCCCGGTCGTAGGGAAAAGCACCCGGGGGCTCGGAAGCGCATCCCGGTCGTAGGGAAAAGCACCCAGGGGCTCGGAAGCGCATCCCGGTCGTAGGGAAAAGCACCCGGGGGCTCGGAAGCGCAGGCAGTGTTGCACCGGCCTGCGTTTAGCCGAAGGGACAAGGGGCTGGGCTCCAGGGAGGTTTTAAACCTGGTCCTTGGTGCAACCTATTGGCGGGGGCAGGGGGGGATTGCAGCCCTGCTCCAGCCGGGCCAGGGGAGATTGTAGACGGTGGCTTTTCAGGGGAAAGAAGGATCCCAGGACAGGACCCCAGGACCACCCCCAGGTTACCCATGAGCCACCGCTGCTTGTGCTCCCTACGCCGGGTCTGGCAGGGCAAACCGCGCAGCTGCCCAAGCCTGGGTGCAGCATAGGGGCAAACTCGCCCCCTGGTTTGCAGAGTCTGCTGGCAAGGTGGGGTGGCAGGGCCAGCCCGCCTGGGTTCACTCCCCGGCTCTGCCAGCCCTCAGGGCAGGGGGCCAGGGTTTTGTGGGCTAGGCCGTCCCGTGGCAGGGATGCCGGAGCTGGCGAGATCCGTGCCATGCCCGTGGCTGCAGCTGCCCGGGGGGTGGGGGATGTCTCCTGATCCCCAGCCCAGCATCGCTTCCAGCTGGCTTCACCCGGGCACCGCCTGCGAAGCGGGAGAGCTCGGTAATGCATGCGGGGGGTGGCGGTGGGGGTGCAGCTCCCAGCTCATCACTAATGCAGGAGCTTCCAGGCCTCAGTGGCTGCCGCGGACGCAGGATAAAAGCTAAAAGAGGCATCAATAATTCAAGTCCCACTCGGAGCCGGTAAGTGCCGGCGGGAGCTGGTGGGCAGAGCGAAGGCAGCGCCTGGGAAATGCGGTGCTGGCTCCCGCGCAGCTTTCAGGGCCCGCGCCCCCCTCCCGCAGCCCCGTGGGCCTGGGTGACAGCCCCATGGCTGCAGGGGATGCATCCCTGTGCCCCAGCCCAGCCTCCATCTCCTGCGAGTGACCTGCAGCTTGAGGACCTCTCGGGGCAGGGCCCCGGGCGGAGAGGGGGCACGCGGCTTGCAGGTGCTGCTAGGGAGCAGAGCCGGTGTCCACGGCCCGGGCTCGAATGGGTGGCGCAGCGGACAGGCTTTTGGTTCTAGTTTCAGCTCCGTCACTTGGTGAAATCACGTCCTGCCTCCGTGCCTCAGTTTCCCTCCCCTGCTGTGTCTCAGCTCTGCAGGCTTCTCCATGGGAGTGAGCTCCTGAGCAGGTAGCGGGCACGTGTCTGGGAAGAGCAAAGGGGATTTGGCCGCCGGGGGAGGAGGGGGCGTTGGGTGCAGGGGGCCAGTGGAAGGAGATGCTTTGGTGGGCCCCGAGGCAACGCAGACGGATGCCCTCAATGGCCCTTCCCTTTAGTGGAGAGGGGGAAAGAAGAGTGTTAAGCAGTGGGGAAACTGCGGCACAGAGCAGTTCCCACCCCCTCTCCAGTGGAGATGGTTCGTGACAGGCCTGCCTTCCCCTGCCCCCCCAAAAACTGAAACCCAGAATCAGGCCGGGGGTTATTCCAGCCACAGCCGGTTCTCACCGGGTGCGTCCGTCCACCTGCTCGGAGGGGGCAGAGCCCCGGGCTGGCCTGTGCCTGGGCCACAGTCCAAGTCATCCAAGTCTCATGGCAGGTCCAGCCGGACCCCGTGCCCCAGCTGTGCACAGCTGCTTTGCGGGGTGGCTGTTGCTCTGGGCTGGCCTGATGTCCCCAGCAGGCAGATTGGGCTGGGGGGATCGGGCAGGGGGTTAATGCCAGGCTGTGCTTGCCCCCACCCCCCAGCCCATTCACCCTCTGCCAGGCTGCAGAGACCCTGGCAATAGGGTCAGGGGGTGTGAGAGCCGGCCCGCCCCCCCGCTAGGAGCTGCCAGGGCTGGGGGCTGTATCGTACAGTGCCAGGGTGGGGGGCTATATCACCAGAGGTGCAGCCTCTCTGTGCAAGGCGCTGCACGGCCGGAGACGATCCCCGCCTGGAGAGCGCTGGCAGCAGGTGGGAGAAGGAAAGGAGGCGGATCCCTCTGGGGAGAGTGGGATCTCCATCACTGGATGTTTTTAGCCCAGGGGGAGAAAATGGGGCTGGCTCAGAGAGAAGCCTGCCTGGAGCGGAGGGCTGCATTAGATGTGCCCCCCCATGCCCTCACAAGGGACCTGCCAGCCTGATGAGCCTAAATGACTTGACCAAGGCCCCGCAGGCAGTCCGTGCCAGAGACCCCCCATCCCCATTCGGCCGTGGGGCACAGACCCCCCATCCCCATTCGGCTGTGGGGCACGCAGCGTGTCTATCCCTGTCTACACTGGCACCTTCTGGCCCAGCCAGGTGGGGAGGGGGAGGGAAGGCAGATCCTACATGTTAGCCCCCCCACCCCATACCGTGCTGCTGACAGGCGACATCATGCAGCAAGTAAATAACATAATTAATAAAAGATTAGGATGAAATGTGACACATTAAATATTTAACCCTGCGGCTGCCCGCGCCGGAGGGCCAGAGACAGCTGGCTTCTGCAGGATGGAAGGAGCAGGGTTATCCCCCCCACCCCCCAACACACCCCAGTTTAACCCTAAAGAGCAGAAGGCTGATGGGGGTCCATGGAGGGGGGGGATGGGAGGGATTAACCCTTGGAAGCCTCTCCGCTAGGGCTGAGTGGGGCTGTCCGTCCACCCGTCCGGGAGAGGAGGTGTTGGGGGCTAATGGTTACAGCAGTGGGGGGACAGTAGGGTGGCTGCGAGCCAGGACTCCTGGGTCCCGTTTCCAGCTCTGGGACGAGCAGGGAGGGTTGGGGGTGAGTGGGGAAGGGCAGCCCCCGGGCTCTGTGGGTCGAAGGAGGGAGCAGGGTGTATTGGTTAGAGCGAGGGGGGCTAAAGAGAAGCCTGGATGCCTGGGTTCCCGTCCCAGCTCTGCCACTGACAGGCCGTGGGGTGGGGGGGCAAATCTCTCTTCCCCACCCCATCTGAAACGGGGCCTGTAATCCTTCCCGGCTCCCAGGGAGGCTGCAGCTTAATTGATTTAAGTGTTTCGCTGCCCCGGGGAGCAGCAGTTATTCCAAGAGCTGATGGGGGGGACAGGAGCGGGGGTCTCTGGGGAGCCTGAGATGGCTCCTGGCCTAGCCACCTCCTGCGCTCCCAAATGCAGGGACGATGCCCGTTTGAATTGGGTGACCAGGGCTGGCCGGGCAGGATGTGCCCTGAGATCTGGGCCGGAGGAGCCCCCGCCTTCCCCGCAGCTGATAGGTTTGCAGGTAATTTCACATCAGGGATGAAATCAGGCCCCGGAGCTGTGTGGCCTTGGGTGCGCTGTGATTTCCTCTCTCCTTCCCCAAAGAAATGGTGCAGCACGTCGCCCCGCGGCGCTGCGGAGTCCTGCGACGGGTCCCTCCTGCTCCCTTTCAGAGGTGGGGGAACTGAGGCACGCCGGCCCTCCGCAACATGCAGGCAGCAGAGCCAGGATAGGACCCAGGCGTCCTGGCTCCTGGCCCGCGATCGCTCTTTCCAGTGGATCCCCTCCCAGCCCAGGGGTGAGCAGATCCAGTCCCTGCGGCTCAGGGGTTCCCAGCTCTTCCCACTCTGGGGCCCCTGCGTCCACCCAGGCCAGGAATCGGGGAGACATGGGGGCTGCTCCTGGTGACCCCAGGACCTGACCGCTCCATGCCTCAGTTTCCCCATCCATGAAGCAGACATGCTAAGGCCCAAAGTTTCTCCGGGGCCAGGTGCGAATCTCTCCAGAGAGACCAGGAAGGCCATGACCCCTCAGTGCCTGCTCCCATCCACTGGCATTTTCATAGACTCATAGACAATGGGGCTGGAAGGGACCCTGGAGGATCATTGAGTCCCGCCCCGGGGGGCATGGGAACCCAGTTTTGCTCAGTCAAGCAGAGGCCATGGAGAAGGGGGCTAATGTGGGCACTTGCCCCCAAGAAACTGGCCTGAGAATGGGCAGGCCCAGCCTGGTATTGCACGGTCCCCGACCAGCGACATCCCTTCGGCCCGAACCCTGCTGGGTGATAAGGCCGTCCCGGGGGGATGCGTCTGCAGCCACTTCTGGGGTGGAACGCGGCAGCGTGTGCAAGCGCCTGCCTCGTTAGGAGTTAGGGTAGCGCCTCGAGGCCCGGGGATGCTCCCAGCGGCTCGGGGATCTGGAAGGACCAGGGGCTGCTAGGCTCGCGGGGGGAGTCCCCAGGACCGGCGGGAGATGCGGAGGGAGAGCGCTCCGCCCGTCTCGCCTGCAGCCCGGTGGGCAGGGGCTATTGCGCGGCGTCGAGGGGACGGGCTGCTCTCTGCTCAGCCCGAGTCTCGGCCAGCGGGGAAGCCTCGCCTCCGTTAGATCAATGCGCTGTAATTAGACCAGCAGCCGCTTCGGGCGGGCGGTGGAGGGACCTGGCCCCACGTTACTTTGATTGACAGCGGTGGGGAGCTGCGGCGCGGAGGCTGCTGGGGGCTGTAGTCCGCGCCGGCTGTGCTGGGGGGCGAGACGGGGCGCTCCGTGCGCTCGCCCGCTGCCCTGCCACGCGCAGCGCCGGGGGCAGCGCCCTGGGGACCCGCCGGCCTCGCTCCTGGAGCCGTGCTAGGCGTGGGGCTCTTTGCGAAAGGAGCCCGAGCTGCGGGCGGCCCTGGCAGCGGGAGCCCGAGGCACAGCACCGACATGCTCCCTGCGGCCTCCGTGGCACCTGCGCCTCGCACCTGGCAGGGAGGGGCCTGGTCGCCGACCGCTCTCGGGCCAGCGGCGTGGGGCGGCGGCACCAGGCGCGGCCGCTGTCGCCGGGCGGGGGCACGGGGCATGCACCCCCGGAGCTGCCCGGGCCGGGCCGGGGCCCGGAAGCCGCAAGTCCCGGCCTGCCGCCGCCCCACCCCGGCTCCCCCCGGCTCCCCCTCCTGATTAGCCTCCGACAGCTTTGACATCATGGACCCATGTGGGAACTGGGACGGCGCATTGGTTGGCGCTCCCAGCCCACGGCAGCCAATGGCGCCGCGGCCACAGTAGCCGAGGCTGCAGCGCTCTTTAAGGTGGACCTGGGCGGCCCGGGCCGCGGGCGTCCTCGGGGGTCACTGCCGGGCCGGCAGCTTGCCCCGGTGGCACCACGGGCCTGGGCCTGGGCCTGGGCCTGGGCCTGGGGCGGCGCGAGCCCCCGCGCCAGCCTGGGTCCAGCAGGAGGCGCTGCGGTGCCCGGGGCAGGAGAGCAGCTTGCCGGGGGCATTTGCTGCTGGCTGCCCCAGTCGCAGCCTCTCCAGCCCCGTCCAGGCTCGCGCTCGGGGCGCTTTGGGCCCTGTGCTCGGCCCCCTCGGACGCCTGCCTCAGATGTCCAAGATGCCAGACCCTGATCCGGGCGTCATCCTGCATGGACGATGCCCGCATGATGCCAGGGGTGGAGGGAGGGCTGGTTTCCAGCCAGGGTCCGGGAGAAGGAAGCGGGGGGCTGGAGGCTGCTCTGGTCTCCTGGCTTCCCCCCGTCCCCCCTACGGTGCCCAGGAGCTTCAGAGCATCTGGGGGGCACCAGTGCACTCATGGGGCACCAAAGTGGCTGGGGAGGGGGCACCAACGTGGGCAGGGGACCCTGAAGTGGCTGGGGAGGGGGCACCAACGTGGCCAGGAGACCCTGAAGTGGCTGGGGAGGGGGCACCAACGTGGGCAGGGGACCCTGAAGTGGCTGGGGAGGGGGCACCAACGTGGGCAGGGGACCCTGAAGTGGCT
>JAGPOW010001806.1:4008381-4054999 GCA_030014935.1 Caiman crocodilus | reverse complement strand
CCCTGAAGTGGCTGGGGAGGGGGCACCAACGTGGGCAGGGGACCCTGAAGTGGCTGGGGAGGGGGCACCAACGTGGGCAGGGGACCCTGAAGTGGCTGGCGAGGGGGCACCAACGTGGCCAGGGGACCCTGAAGTGGCTGGCGAGGGGGCACCAACGTGGGCAGGGGACCCTGAAGTGGCTGGCAAGGGGGCACCAACGTGGGCAGGGGACCCTGAAGTGGCTGGCGAGGGGGCACCAGAGCGGATGGGAGGCATCAGAGCAGGCAGGCGACACCAAAGCGGCGGGAGCTGGGGGCGGCAAACTGGGTCTGGCCGAAGGCGCCGCTGCCTGCGGGAGCCGGTGCCCGGGGGGTGCCCGGGGGGATGCCCCAGCTCTCCCAGCCCCGTAGCCAAGGCCTCTCCTGGAGGGCCGGAGCCACCTTAAGGCGCGCTTCGCCAGGCTCCCCTGCTTTCTCTGCCTTGCCAGGAGGTAGTTTTTATTCCAGCCAGGGACCGCTGCTGAAATCCGGCCAGATTTTCGCCTGACCTTCTGTTCCTGCTGGGTTTTTTTGTCCCCCCCACCCCATGCTTTAAGGCCGATTAGATTTCCCCCGGCCCCGTGTCCGATGGGCCGCTCGCGACCCGCCGGGGAGGGAGTCCTGCGCCCCTCTCGCCCGGCGGAGAGCTCCGCTCCGGCACCCCCAAAATCCTTGCATTTAAGATAAAAAGAAAGAAAAAAAAAAGCCTGGTCAGAGGACGCCTCGTGCCCGCCTGGCTCGTCCTGGGCTTTGGCTGCCCTCCTGCTCCTACCGCGGCTGTTGGAGAAGTTCAAGTGCAGGGGTCCGGGGGGGCTAGCGGGGGCTGCCCCCTTCCCCTGGCTGGTAGCCATTTGGGGCCAGGATGTACCCGCAAGGACGGCACCCTGTAAGTACCAGCCCCGCCACTGGCTGCGGGGGTGCATGGGCAGGGGTAGGGGGGCACCGGGCTCCGATCCGGGCGCGGGGCAGGGGCAGGTCCCCGATGCACGGGGCATCGCGCTCATGCCCCCCGTGCTCCCCTCCCCAGACCCCGCTCCAGTCCGGGCAGCCCTTCAAGTTCTCCATCCTGGAGATCTGCGACCGGATCAAGGAGGAATTCCAGTTTCTGCAGGCGCAGTACCACAGGTGGGGGGCGCGGGCGGGCTGGGGGTGGCCAGGGGGGCACTGGGGGGCAGGAGGCTGGGCTGGGTGTGGGGCAGGTGAGGCAGGGGCCTGATAGCGAGGACAGGGCTCAGCCCCCTGCTTGGAGAGGGGGGAGCTGGGAGGAGCACGTGAGCCCTGGGGAGGTGGATGGAGGGGACTGGGTGGGGGTCAGGAGCCCGCAAGAAGCCACACGCCAGGTCCCAGGTAAAGGGGGCAAGGCACAGAGCTTGGTGGTGCCAAGCGGGGAGGCAGGGGGCAGCTGGGGGTGCCGGGGAGGGGGCGAGCATGGTGGCATTTGCACGGTGGGGGAAGAGGGTGGGGGGCGAGCTGGGGGGGGCGCAGGTCAGAGGAAGACCCCGAGAGCTGGCGCAAGCAAATGCTTGGGGGAAAAGGGGTGCAGGTCGGGAGCCAAGATGCCAGGGTGGGAATACAGGCACCGGGGGTGGGTCGATGCCACAGGAGCCCTGCCATCCTGAGTGCCACAACCCGCCGGCAGCGGGGCAACAGGGGCGGGGGGCTGCCAGCCCCGATGCTGGGACCCTGGGGGGGGCAGGGTGGCACCAGCCTGCCCTTGTGACCGAGCGGTTTGTCCGCAGCCTGAAGCTGGAGTGTGAGAAGCTGGCCAGCGAGAAGACGGAGATGCAGCGGCACTATGTCATGGTAAGACCCCCACTTATCCCCCACCCCGCTGGAGCCAAGGGGGTGGGGGGCTCACCCTCCAGCTGGGTCCTCTGCACACCGTGGGTCCCGAGAGCCTGGCTTGGGAGGAGACCCCCCCAGCCAGTGGGTACTGCCAGCGAGTCGCCCCGGGGGTCCCCCCGAGTGGAGGGGAGCATCAGGCAGGAAGGAGTTAAGAGGGAGTCCTAGCCATGGGCCGGTGGGGCGGCTGCTGCCTCCGTGCCAGCCTGGATCCGGGCCATGATCTCTTCCTTTTTGCCCCGGTCTCTAAATTATACAGGTCTCTGCCCCCCCGGGGTGGGACGGGATTCCTGGAAGCAAAGGCGCAGAACCCCCCCATGATGGCAGGGAGCAGCATCTGTCATGGCCAGCAAGGGGTTAATAAATGGGACGGGAGCCCTGGCATTGCCCAGCTGAACTGGGCACTGCCCAGCTCTTTCCAAAGAAGATGCCCCAACATCTCTGGGGCGGGGAACACGCTGGCCCCCCGGCCCAGGCAATGAGGCTGGGGTCCTGTCCCGGCTTGGCTACGAGTCCCTTCTGTCACCCCCTGCCCCCCCTTCACCCCACGGGTGCTAGCTCCCCAGGGGCAGTGTGCGCCAGTGGGTAGAGCAGGTATGTTGCAGGGGGAGGGCAGGCGGGCATTGGTGCCCACTCAGCTCAGGCAGGACCTGGTGCGAGGACACGGGGCAGGGGAGGGTGGGCTGTACAGAGCCCCTCTCCTGCAGGTGCCGGGGGCTGGAGGGCCGGGGGGGGCTTGTCCTGCCAGTGCCCAAGAGAGGGACCCCCCTGATGCCCCCCGTAACTGCCCAAGAGAGGGACCCCCCCCGTAACTGGGCCGCCGTCTGCTTCCCTTGCAGTATTACGAGATGTCCTATGGGCTCAACATCGAGATGCACAAGCAGGTGAGTGCCAGGGGCCCGGGCCCAACGCGGGGCAGGCGCTTCCCCCCTGGGGCACAATCCTTCCACGTTGCCCTCAAAGGGGGCGTTGAACCCAGAGCTTGCTGACGCCGAGCTGGGTGGCACCAGGTCCCGGTGGGGAGCGGCTTTTGCTGCGCTCGGCGCTGTACAAATGCCAGGACCCCAAGGGGCACAGGGGGGACAGGGACGGGGTCCCTGAGCAGGGACCATGCCCCTAAGCCTGTGTGGTTGTATTGAGGTGCCTAAATCCCTCTGGCACCATAAGGACTGAGATGCCTGCCCACACCTTTAAGGACCTAAACCCCTTTCCCAGCCAGCCTTGGCACGGCCTCCGCTCCGCCGGCGATCTCGGGGCCGGGGGGCACGGCGGGGTGCCCGGAGCGGCTGGTGGCAACCGGACCTCGGCTTCCCCCCTGCTCGGAGCCGGCGCAGTGTTTTCCAGCCGGCCCCGGCCCCTTTGTTGCTGCCGTAATTTGCTTTCCCTCTTCAGATTTATCAACCCAGTCATCGCGGGGCTCTCTGCCAGGGAAATTAGCTTGGAGCCGTGCCTGACAAAGTGGCAAGTCAACTGCCATATTTCTCCAGCTGGCTCAGCCCCCCGCGCTTGCTCCTTTTGTGAGCGGGGAGGTTTGGCACCGGCGCTACCCTTGGCTGCGCCCTCCTCTGCTGCTGATCCCGCGGGCATCCGAGACCACCCCGGGGACCCAGCCGGGAGCGCCAGGCCGCTGGGGGATGGCGAGGAAGGAACGAGGGGTGTTTAAGTGTCGAGCAAAGCGGATGTTGGAGCCCGGATGCCTGGGTTGTGCTCCCTGCTCCGGGCGTGAGCGTGTGTGGGCGCCAGTTCTGCGTCCAGCTGTGGTTAGAGCCAGGGAGATGGGCCCTGCGAGTGTCTGCAGGCTAGGGACGCCCTGCTCCTGTTGCCGCTGCGTGCCTCAGTTTCCCCACCTGCTGGCGAGGCTGCAGAGAGCTCCAGGATCTGTGGGGGCTGTAAGGAGCGACGCAGAGCTAACGAGCGCTTGTGCCCAGCTGGCAGCTCCCAGTGGGCACAAGCCACAGTTGTATTTGAGCCACAGCTGTAGTTGAGCCCAGAGTCCCATGTGGGGCTACGCCAAGCCTGAAGCAGGCTGGCAAGGGACGTGGGGAATTGAGCCCGTGCCCAGGCTGTGTCTATGGTGTCTACCTGGCTCCTAAACCCATGTGGCCCAAGGGACCGCCGGAGCCTGAATTCAGTGCCCAGGTGACCCGGATGCCCCCTTCCCCCTCCAGGCCGAGATCGTGAAGAGGCTGAGTGCCATCTGTGCCCAGATCATCCCCTTCCTGACGCAAGAGGTGAGCGGCCGTAGGCTGGCGGGGCCCATGGGGGAGAAGCACCCAGGCCAGCACAGGGCAAGGTCCCAGGGGGTGGGGTGGGGTAGGCTGGGTGCTCAAATGCCCCCCTGGATCATCCCTGTGTGGACCCCACTGCGGCCCCACCTCCCTCCCCACCCGGCTGTGGCCCCAGGGGTCTCACCCCGCGATGCTCAGCACCCCTGACCACCCTGCTTTCCCGGGCAGCACCAGCAGCAAGTGCTTCAGGCCGTGGAACGGGCCAAGCAGGTGACCATGGGGGAGCTGAACAGCATCATCGGGGTGAGTAGCTCGGCTCAAGGGGGGGCGGTGGGAAGCTGGGCACCGGGAGCCTGCAGTGCCTGTGCACCGCCAAGTGCCACCCCCTCAGGGGTCCGGGCATTGCTCACCATTAGGCCTGCAGGTCCTCGCATCTGGAGGGTAGTGGGAGGGGTCCTGCTTGCTGGTCATACTGAGCCCCAGCTGCTGCAGTGGGTGCAAAGGACTCTGGGACTTGAGGGAGGGGGCCCCTCGTCCTTGGGGGGGTGGGATTTGGGGCATTCCCCCTCTCCCGGCAGCTTCTGGAGCCTCTGTGCTTTTCCTTCCAGCAGCAGCAGCTGCAGCACCTCTCGCACCATGCGCCCCCCATCCCGCTCACCCCTCACCCCTCCGGCCTGCCCCCCTCCAGCCTGGCCGGCACCTCGGGGCTGCTGGCACTGTCGGGGGCACTGGTAGCCCAGACCCAGCTGGCCGCCAAGGACGACCGAGTGGCTCCGGATGCCGAGAACAGCAGAGGTAAGGCAGCAGCAGCAGCAGCACATGGTTGGGGGAATGGATAGGGGGCGGTTAACCCTTTGCACCCTGGAGGGTGCCCGCCGTGGCTGCTGTGATCCTCCCATGGGAATTAATGGAGCAGTGACTGCTGGGGGCTCCACGGCCCACCACCCATCCATCTCACCGATCGCTGCGGGAGCTGCACCTACCAGGAGCACTGGGATGAGCAGCCCCTGACAGCGATGGGAAGGGGGACGGATCCCCAGGGTCACCAGCTGGTGCCAGCCAGTAGATCCCTCGGGGACTGTCAGCCCCCCACCCCCTTTGCCCTTCTCCCAGGGCTCATTGATGTGCTGCAGCTGTTGTCTCGGGCCGGGAAGCGTCCTCGGGCGCAGCGAGTGACAGATCAGGCTAATTAAGTAGCTGTGACCCCGCGAGGCTGGCACTATATTTGACCGAGGGAACAGCTGCGTGGAGTGTCGGCGGGTGTGCGAGCTGGTGGAGGGTGTGAGCACGTCTCGGGGCCGGGGGGATGCGTGTGAAGTGGTGTGTGTGCACGCGGATGTGTCTAGGGTTGTGTTCGCTGGTGCATGGGTTCTACCCCACCCGACACATGCACGCGTGATACTCTGGCATGTGCCCCCCACCGTGCCCATGGCTCTTGGGAGGGCTGGTTTTTAGTAGGCGCTGCGGTGGCTGCTTTGCCCCTGAGCCCCGCGTGGCTGCCCCGGGCTCTCCCCGGCTGACAGGTCCCAGCCGGGGCTATTGCTAATCAGCACCCCGTTATCCAAGCGACGTGGGGAAGGGGCCGGGAGCAGCCTGCTCTGCCTGACCCACCTGTCCCCCGAGAGGTGTGGCGCTCGTGGGATGCTTTCATTGACTTTTAATAATCATCAGGGATCCTGGTTTTCTCTGCTTTGAAAAAACACCAACCCAATTTTTGGTTAAAAAGAAAAAAGCTACCCCAAATGCACCATTTGCCATGATTTGAATGAAACGCAACTAATATACAGAGAAAAATTATACACAGCTCATATACAGATAAAAAAGGAACCCCAAATCGACAATTTTCCATGATTTGAATGAAATGCAAGTACTATATAGATAAAAAATATACACAGCTCATATATAGATAAAAAAGGAACCCTAAATCCACAGTTTTCAGTGATTTGAGTGAAACGCAACTAATATATAGATAAAAAATATACACGGAACATATAGAGATAAAAAAGGAACCCCAAATTCACAATTTTCTGTGATTTAAATAAAACGCAACTAATACACAGAGAAAAAATATACACAGCTAATTTATAGATAAAAAAGGAACCCTGAATCCACATTTTTCCATGATTTGAATGAAACGCAACTAATATATAGATAAAAAATATACACAGAACGTATAGAGATAAAAAAAGGAACCCTGAGTCCACATTTTTCCGTGACTTCAATGAAACACAATAGATAGATAGATAGTTGTTTCATATTAATCATGGAAAAATGTGGATTTGGGGTTGTTGGGTTTTTTAACCCCAAACTGGGGATGTTTTTAAATCAGAGGAAACCAGGATCCCTAATCCTCATTAACCTGGGCCAAAAGGCTGCTGTCAGCCGGGCCAGGGGAGAGATGGGGTCCCAGCACCAGCATCTCATTCTTGCAGCGCTGCGTTCATCAGACGAGCTCAAAGCAAAGAGCTTGGCCTGGTTATAAGATGGGGAAACTGAGGCAGAGAAATGACTCGGCCGAGCTCAGCGACGCAGCCGGGTGCGAGATCTCGGCGGTCTCCGTACGGAGCATCGCCGGGCTCGGGGCGCCCCGGTTTGGGGGCCGTGTAGGTGAGGCTGGCACCAGTGGTTGTGACCTGGGGGAAGAAGAAGGGGGTTTCCAGATGGACGGCGCGGCTGGCCCCTGCGCTTGTGCGTGTGCGGGGCGTGCGCGCGTCTGTCCAGGCTGCACACGCACACGCCCCGCACACGCACACGCACAGGCCTAGCTGTTGTCATTTCAGCGGGGTCTTTGGAACGATCCCCCACTTCCCGCCCCCGAAAGCAAAACAGCCGCACAAAGAGGAGAAAACCGGGCTCTCCTCGCTCGCCTGACCCTGGGGTGCCGGAGCTCCAGGCCGGGTCTGCCGGAGGTCGGCCTGCTCACGCCTCCTTCCCTGCCCGAGACTCTGCCAGCGGCTGCATATAATAGGGGTTAATCTCCCGCGGGCGAATTATCCCAGAGCAGGCGCGGATTAAAACCAGCCTGCGCCGGGAGATTATAATCCGCCCCCTCTGCCCTCCCCCGGCCTTTTGTGCTGCCCAGCGAGACCCCGAGCCGCCGACCACGTTACGAATCCCTCTGCTCCCCGCATCCGTCCTCGTGCCGGAGGAGAGCGGGGCTCTGCAGGGAGAGCCCATTTATCCTCTTCCAACGCTGATGTGATCATTACAGGCCGGGCCCCGGGAGAGCCGGGCTGTCAGCTCCCGGCTTCATTTGTCAGCCTGGCTCCCAGGGCGCGCGGCACATCCCGGGAGATGGCGCGGGGCGCTTGTGCGCTGCATGTCAAAGAGCCCCGATCAAAGACCTTTGAAGAGCACGCGGCAAAGGCAAGGGGCTGGGGAAGGGGGCGGAGGTGCTCGTCTTTCCTCCACCTTTCAGCCTGGGCTGGAAGCCCCCCGGCCCCTGCCCGCCTCCCTCTGGCAAGGGTAGCGGCTTGTGTCCCGCACCTCATCTTCATCCCCGTCTCCCCGCTTCCGGGCCCGGTGCTTTGCAGCTTGCTCCAAGTGGGGTGGCCTGGGTCTAGCCTGGGCCAGGGGAGATGTGCCATCATCACCGGGGAGCCTGGTTTTTTCCGCTTTAAAAACAATCCCCAGTTTTCAAGTCACCCCAAATCCACATTGCTCCATGGTTACAGTATGCGCACAGCTAGATATGACTTGTGTTTCCTTTACGTTGCAGAAGTGCGTGGGTTTGGGGTGACTTGAACATTGGGGGGGATTTTGTTATTAAATCCTGGCCATCACCCAGCCCTGCAACCGCCCCCGCGTAACCTTGGGTGCATCCTTTAACCGCTGCCTGGGGCATCGTGCCCTGCCTGTGCGGCGTGGGTGACGAGGAGGCACGGTGAAGCATGCCGAGCCGTGATTAGGGCCGGTGCTAAACCAGCAGGTCGCAGTGGCCTTGCCGCTCGCCCCGCTCTCAAGCGGACGGGTGCGAAGTCTCTGGCCGGGGCCCGTGGAGGCCACACGCGATGCCGAGCCCAGCTAATGCCGCCTCTCTCTTCTCTCCCATGCTCTCCCACCCGGGACCCTCAGCGGGCTGCACTGCAGAGCGCACTCCCAGCCGGGTAAGTCTCCCGTGGGCTGGGGAGGAAGCGGGTGGCTGCGACAGAGCGCGGCCGGTTCGGGGGCGTGGGGGCACAGATGCAATGGGGAGGCGTGGGCAGAGCAAAGGACTGGCTATGAATCCAAGCTGCCCCCGGCCTCCAGACCGGGTGAAGTGCAGCTCCAAGCACCCGGTGAGGGTCCAGTTGCCTGGGTCTCGCCTGGCAAATCCCTCCTGCTCGACCCTTCACCCCAGCGGGCCCGGGCTGCGCTGAGCGGGGAAGGTCTTTGCCCCTGGGTTGAGGAGCCGAGACCCCGGGTGCCGGGTGGCTCTTGACCCCAGGGAGCCGGGCTCCTCTCCCCGGGTCCCCGTCGCTCCTGACCTTTGCAAACAGCCTGGAGACAGCAGCTTGGGCTGCCCTTTGTCTTCCCAGCTGGGACCCGGCAGCGCCGCCGCTGTGGGGGGATGACAGGGGGAAGGAGGTCATCCCGGCCCTGGGGACGCGGAGATAATTGGCTTCTGTTGATTATTTCCAGGAGGGGCTGAAGGCAGGGCGCCAGGCCTGCAGCTGGCACAAATCAGCCCAGCTCCCTTGTCTCCACCTGGGGACTGGGCCATGCTGACTTCCCCCCAGTGCCCCCCGGGGCGCTGGACAGGCCTGGGGGGTCCGGGGGGGCGTCTTGCTCTTAGCACTGACGTGAGCTCAGCCCCCTGGTAGAGACCAAGGGTCCGGGCCGGCTGCCGGGGGCCTGCACGGTAGGAGCTTGGGCGCCGTAGCGGGGCAGGGAGATCCCCGCTTTCCAGTCCTGGCTCCATCCTCAGTGCCTCAGTTTCCCCCGCTTGGCCAGAGCAGCTTGGGAGGTGGAAGCCGGTGGAGTCCGGCGCCGAAGCCGGAGCAGGCCTGGCTGGCCGCTCTCCTCCTGCAGCCGCCTCTGGGGAAGGGGCCGTGCGCGCTGGCCCCCCCATCGGACTCAGGCTCCCGGCTGAGACCCCCTGGCTCCGCGCAGGAGAAAGCACACGGAGCACCTCTGCGCGGCCGCCTCCCTCGCGGCATCGCTCGAGGAAATGGTGACCCCCCAAGTCAGAGCCGGGCGCAGCCCCAGTCCCAGGATCCTGTGCTCTAACCACTCGTCCTCGCTGCCTTTGGCCGGTGGAGGAGACCGAGCAGGAGCTTGGAGTGCTCTGTCCACTGGACAATCGCCAAGGACCCCTTTGGGAGGTCGGGGGTCTGGGGTCCAGCCCCAGCCACCCCCGCCCCGCTGCCTGGCTGCCGGCTCCCATCGCCCCGGCGCCGAGCCAGCCCCTGCATGGGCACGAGCGCTGGCAGGCGGCAGCAACGGGTGGTCCGGCGGGCGTGGAGGGCCTGGCGCCGCCCGCACGGGGACCCGGCTCTGCCAGGCCCCTCGGGGGGTGGCGGCTTGGGGGTGAGTCTCTTCCCCGCCGGGCCCCGGGGTCTCAGCAGCGGCAGGGTTAAGCGCGGAGGCGCGGGGAGTAAACAGTAGATGGCTGATGGGGATTTTCCATTCCTGTCATGCCTCATTATCTCCCGGAGGGGCGGAACCGCCTTTCAAGTCCAGGCCCCAGGAGGCTGCAGGATTTGGCTGTTGGTTTAATGTAGCGGGTGTGCAAACATCTCGCCTAGGCACCGTCTGCCAAGAGGCAGCTCCCCGTCCTCCCCTGGAGGGGCGGGCGGGGCGGGGGGGAGGGCAGGGGCTGTTTCCTCTGCCCCCAGACATCCGCTCCCCCCTCTCCGTCTTTGGCAAAGCAGGTCACTGCAAGGCCCGCCTGCCCCCCGGAGCTGGGCGCACCCCCCTGGCTGGGCGGGGGTCCGGGGCTTTGCTGGCGGGGGTTTGTCCCCCACTTTCCTCCGTCCCCGCCAGTGCACGCATCGCCAGCCCCGGTGGGGAGCACGTGCTAAGGGCTGCGTGTGGCTGGAGCGGGCTGGCCCGGGGGGCGGTGCGGCCCCCCAGCCCCGTGCCAAGGGGTCTGCGTGCCCGGAGAAGGGCAGGGCGGTGCGGCCAGCTGGGGCCTCTCCAGCTCTTCCGTAAGCTCTTTAAGAGCATTTATGGAATTAAGCCCCGTAATCTCCTTCCTCTCCCCCTGCGGCGAGTAAAGATCATCCCCGGCTCGCCGAGGGGGAAGCGGCCGCCTGGGGGAGCCGCCGGCCCCGGGGAGGTTGGCATCGAAGCCAGGCATCCTGACCGCGGCCCACCCACGTCTCACCGCAGCACCTCGCTGCCTCGACACAGCACCGGGGGTCCCGCCCTGTGCGTTGCACAGCCTCCCCCTCCCCAAATCGGCCCCTGGCACCCCTGCCCGAACCCACCGGGCTCCCTTGCCCTCCCCGGAGTTTGGACTCCATCTTTGGGGGGCGTCTCTGCCTCGGGACCTGGCTCGTGCACCGTGCTGCACCCCAGAGGGTGGGACCGGGGGACCCGCCGGCCCAGACTGGGGCTGCCCCGAGTGCCAGGCCAAGGGGCATCCTCCAACACGCGCCATCCTCTCGCCCCTGCTCAGAGCCTGTCGGCCTCGCCACCCGAGAGCCTGCCGGACGAGGACAGGCCCAGCGGTGCCGGCCTCAAGCGCAAGCGGGAGGACAAGGACCTGGCGGGACACTACGTGAGTGCGGCCGGCCCGGGGGCTGCCGCGGGGAGGGCGCCCCTGGTCATTGATGACGGGGGGGGGCAGCACGGCCCAATGAATACAGCCTCCGCGTCCCCTTGCACAGGCGTGTGGGTAACCACGTGCATGTCGCTCCCTCCCTGCCTCAGTTTCCCCTTCCGCCTCGCGTCTCGTTTAAGAACGTGAGCTGCCCTCGAGGGCTCGGACCTCAGACCCTCTTGCCGATCCCTTGTCGAGCCAGACCGCATCTCGCCGGCTCTGTCAGGTGTACAGCGCCGGGCGCGCAGGATCCCGCCCCGAATCCCTTGCTTCAGCTGGCTTTAAAACGCGGCGGGAAATATTGAGGAGGTGGGGAAGCGCCGGCACCGCCTGGCTCCCTGGTTCGGGGAGCGCGGATGTTGCCGCCGCGCTAGCCCGGGGGAGGCACGAGTGCTGGCGGGCACTTCTCTTGCGTTACACCGCTTCTCCCCCCGGCAGGACAGTGACGGGGACAAGAGCGATTACAACCTGGTCGTGGACGAGGTGAGCTTTCCCGGCATCCCTCCTCACCTCCAGCCCGGGAGGGAGACGGGATCGAAGGCAATAGCAGCTGCAAGAACCTGCTGGCGGCAACAGGATTCGCTCCCGAAGGCGGGGAAGCAACCCGCCTGCCCCAGAGACCCCGGGGATGATGCTCGCTGAGAGGGGTCTCCCCGGACAGTTGTCCCTAGCCAATGGGGTTTAAAATGGGGGGCTGGAGGGGCCCCCAAAGCACCTGCAAGGCTCTGGCTGGACCCCTGCCCTCCTGCACGGTCACCGGCGTGGGCCCCCGAAGGGCCCCGGGTGCTCCTGTTGCCTCTCCCCTGCAGGAC
Source organism: Caiman crocodilus (assembly GCA_030014935.1). Classification (NCBI taxonomy): domain Eukaryota; kingdom Metazoa; phylum Chordata; order Crocodylia; family Alligatoridae; genus Caiman; species Caiman crocodilus. Next base: position 4,043,355 of record JAGPOW010001806.1, on the reverse strand, counting down.
CCCCCCTCGGAGCCCGGCAGCCCGGCCCGCGCGCCCGGCGGCAAGCTCCCGCCCGTCCGCAGGGACGTGCCCGACAGCCCGGCCTCGCTGGGCTCCGGGGGGGGCGGATGCGGTAGGTGGCCCTCCTCTGCCCCATCCCTGTCCCCACAACCCCTCGGGGGGGAAAGGGCACCTTGGGAATAAAGGGAATCCCCACAGGGGCAGGATTTGTCCAGTGGAAATGCCCTTTGCTCAAACTTCCTTGGTCGGCCGCCCGCCACGGCTGTGCTCGCGGGGGCCTGGGCCTGGCCCGTGATGCTCACGGGGGGGGTCCTCTGCTGGGACAGCAATGCTGATACTAAAGGCTCTTCGTTGCAGACGGACGTCTCGGCCAGCACGCCTGCCCCGAAGTCCACCGGCTCTTCCCCTCCGCGCGACACCCTGACGCCCGGCCCCGGCCCCAGCTCCGTGACCCACCTCCAACAGAGCTCCGCCAAGACGCCCGCCACCGACACCATCAGTGAGTGTGGGGCTGCGGCTCGGGCCCGGAGCATTTGCACCCATGCCACGGCCAACGTAGCGGAGGCTGCCGCCCGCACCTCCTGGCGTCGTGAAACCAGCCAGCCGCGGGCACCGGCTGTGGGGGTCGGGAAGGGGAAGAGCCGCCCGAGGGAGCTCCAGACCCAGCCGCTACTGCATAGATACGTGGTGGGAAGGGTCCTCGGGGCATGACTCTGCCTGTCTGTATGAATGAGTGGCCAGCCCTCAGCACTGGGATTTGGGCGCCAGCCTCCAAGGGGCCCTTGGCTGTCCTGCTGCTGGCTGCTTGGTCATGTCGCCGTGCCTTGGTTTCCCTGCGTGTGGTGCTGAGTGTGGGGATTTGGGAGACGGTGGTGCAGCATTGCACGGTTGGAGCATTGCACGGGGACCCAGGGCAGGGTGCTTTCCCTGCGGCACGGGCTGTCTCACTGTGCGTACAGCCCCTAGCGCGGGGAGTCGCCTGCACCCTGCAGCCCTGACTCGCCCCCGGTGCCTCCGCCAGCTCGGGCCTTTCAACCCCGTGGTTGCGGGTTTGATCCGGACCTGGGACACCCTCCCGGCCCCGCGTAACCCCGCGCTCCCCTGTCTCCGGCCCAGCCCTGCGCAGCCCCCTGAGCGTATCCAGTGCCTACACGTCGTCCTTCGGGATGGTGCCGCACGCGGCCATCAACGGGGAGCTCGCCGCCCCCAGCACCTACATGAGCATCCACCTGTCTCCGCAAGTCAGCGGCACCGTGATGTACGGCCGCTCGCCCATGGTGAGTGGGCGCCCGGCTCCGCTCCAGTGGCTTCCTCCGGGACAGCAGCTGTGCTCTTCCCCCAACAGTGTCCCTCTCCGCTACCCGGGGAGGGACCTCCTGCTGCCAGCTTGGGGGTGTGGGTCAAGGCATCCTTGGCACTGGGATTGGCTCACCCAGCCCCATTGCTTTTCCAGGTGGCATTTGAGTCTCACCCACACCTGAGGGCCTCCAGCATCTCCTCCTCGCTCTCCAGCATCCCTGGAGGGAAACCGTAAGCGTGGGCGGCTTTGCCTGGGGGCCGTGACACGGGGAGCGGCGGGGCGGGAGCGTTGCACAGCGGTCAGGGCGCAGCACGGGAATGCAGGATTTGCCGGCTGCTCTCGGCTCTGCCACCGCCTCCCTGCACGGCCCTTGGCAAGTCCCTTATAGGCGGCAGAGAGGGCCGTGATTACTTCTCCCAGCCCATGAACCCCCGCCGGGGGCAGGGGAGTCTGCTGACACAGTCCCCGGCCTGCTCCAAGGGGGACAGTGCCTTTTCCAGCCCCCATCCAGGACACGTTCTCCCCCCTGCAGAGCCTACTCCTTCCACGTGAGCGCCGACGGGCAGATGCAGCCGGTGCCCTTCCCCCCCGATGCCCTCCTGGGCTCTGGCATCCCCCGGCACGCCCGGCAGCTGCACACCCTGACCCACGGCGAGGTGGTCTGCGCCGTCACCATCAGCAGCTCCACGCGGCACGTCTACACGGGCGGCAAGGGCTGCGTGAAGGTGTGGGACGTGGGGCAGCCGGGCACCAAGACGCCCGTGGCCCAGCTGGACTGCCTGGTACGGGGCAGGAGGAAGGAGCTGAGGAGGGGTAGTGGGGATCGGTGCGCCCAGAGTCGTGGGGCCAACTCCCCCCAGGGGGTAAAGCGCTGCGGAGCTCTGGGCGTTTGCACCAGTGGAGGATCTGGAGGAGGGGGTGAAGGCTGAGTTGCGGTCGGGGGTGCAGTTGGCCGGGCACCCCCGGAGCCCCAGATCGCTGACCCGCTCCCCGGCCCCTGCCCAGAACCGCGACAACTACATCCGGTCTTGCAAGCTCCTGCCGGACGGGCACAGCCTCATTGTGGGGGGGGAAGCCAGCACCTTGTCCATCTGGGACCTGGCCGCCCCCACCCCGCGCATCAAGGCCGAGCTGACCTCCTCGGCGCCTGCCTGCTACGCCCTGGCCATCAGCCCCGACGCCAAGGTCTGCTTCTCCTGCTGCAGCGACGGCAACATCGTGGTGTGGGACCTGCAGAACCAGACCATGGTGCGGTGAGTGAGGGGCTCCCCATCCAGGCTGGCCCTGGTGCTGCCCTCGCCCCTTGCTGGTGGCTGAGCAATGAAGGACACTTCCCCAGGGCTTTCTCCAGCCTCGAAAGTCAGTGCCGATGCCAAAGGCAAGTCCCCTGATGCCCACTGTCTCTCCCCGTCGCCCTGCTCCAGGCAGTTCCAGGGCCACACGGACGGCGCCAGCTGCATCGACATCTCCAACTACGGCACCAAGCTGTGGACGGGGGGGCTGGACAACACCGTGCGGTGCTGGGACCTGCGGGAGGGGTGCCAGCTGCAGCAGCACGACTTCAGCTCCCAGGTGGGTGCCCAGGCCCTGGAGGGAGGGCCCCCCTCGCCTGCAGCAGGCACGGCCTGACTCTGCCTCCTTTGCAGATCTTCTCGCTGGGGTACTGCCCCACGGGCGAGTGGCTGGCCGTGGGCATGGAGAGCAGCAACGTGGAGATCCTGCACGTCACCAAGCCTGAGAAGTACCAGCTGCACCTGCACGAGAGCTGCGTCCTCTCGCTCAAGTTCGCCGCGTGCGGTAAGAGCTGGTGGGGACCCTGTGTGCCCGGGCACGGGGCTGGCAGGCTCGAGGCTGGGGTTGCTGGGGGACACATCCCGGCAGAAGCTGCCCCCGTGGTCCCCCTCCCCTGGGGCAGCTGGTTCCCTGCGGGGCAGCTTGGGGGCACCGGGCTGGCCCCGCTGACCCGGGCTCTCCCCCCGCAGGCAAGTGGTTCGTGAGCACGGGGAAGGACAACCTGCTCAACGCCTGGAGGACGCCGTACGGCGCCAGCATCTTCCAGGTGGGCGAGGGCATGGCCGTCGCCTCCTCGGGTGGGAGCCACAAGGCAGCGCCCCCCCCCCCCCCCCCGGCCTGGGCATGGCGGAGGTGGGGCTGGCCGAAAGCTGCCCCTTGCCAGGCTTGACCCCGGCCCCACTAACCCCGCTCTCCCCACCCTGCAGTCCAAAGAGTCCTCGTCGGTGCTGAGCTGCGACATCTCCGTCAACGACAAGTTCATCGTCACGGGCTCCGGCGACAAGAAGGCCACGGTCTACGAGGTGGTGTACTGAGAGGCCGGGGGCTCCCCCTCGCTGGGACCCTTGACCAAAGCCAGGCCCGGAGGCATCCATCCCCTCGCCCTTGGCTCCGGGGCTCCCTCGTGGTGGAGGGGAGCGGGGCTACCTTGTACGCGGCGCAGACTTCCCCACGGCTGCCCGCGCCAAGGGTGGAGGAACGGCCGCCCGGGGAAGCAGCAAGTCTCTCGTCCTCCCTGCGTTCCCTCCCCGTCAGCCGCGGCAGGCTAGGGCTGGGGGCAGGGCCCTTGCTCTCTCCCCAGCCTTTGGGGATGGTCAGAGGGCCGAGGAAGACGGGCTGGGGCTGAGGCCAGGTCTTTCCCCACCCGATTTGCTACTGATTCAGTACCCGCCTTTCCCCCAGCCCGTATGTACCGGGCGAGGCCGTGTGCCCACCCCGTCCCAATAAACGCTTGGGATTTTCCTCCTGTCTGGACATCTGCTCATTTTAGGTGTCTGCTGCGTCAACCCAGCCTAGGACTGGGGTTTGGGGAGGAACGAGGCCCCAAAACCACCGTGAGCTTGCCCCAGCACAAACTGCTGCAGCCGTGGGACCCCCTGCCACCGCTGCCCGTGTCTGGCGATGGTTGTGGAGCTGCTGAGATGGGCCGCAGGCCTCTGGGGCTTGTGGGGGCAGCCCTGGGCTCGGGGCCAGGAGCCCAGGGATGGCAGCCTAGGCCCCTGCCAGCCTCCTAACTCGAGCTCGCACGTGCAGGACGGTACGAGCTCGGGCACCACGTCTCCGTGCCCAGCCCCATCGCAGGGGAGAAGCTGGCCTGTCTCTAGCTGTGCAGGGATATGCCCCCAGCACAGGGCAAGCCCTCCTCCCCATGGCCCCTAGTCCACTCTGGTAGTAGGAATGCCTCCCCCATCCAGCCCCCTGGAGCAAGGCACCCCTGGGCCATGGGGCAGGGGCCCCAGCACCCCATGTGCAGGCTTGGGGGGACCTGATCCAGCCCAAACCCAGCAGCTGCAGCCAGGGGTAAGCAGGCGCAAGGCAAGGCCCCGGGTCCTGGATCCCCAATTCTGCACCTGCCCAGCCTGGCCAGCAGACCTGAAGGAAGAATAGGCTCACACTGCTGGGCCCTTCCCTCCTGCGGTGACCTGTAGTGAGCGTTGGGGGGCAGAGAGTTTTGCTCCAGGGCTTCCCCCAGGACCCAGGGGCTTGCTTCCAAGCAATGAAGGCAATGGCAGGGGGCTCAAGGGACTGGCGGAGCAGCACCAGCAGGCAGAGGGGCCGGTCACTGCCCCAGGATGGTTGCAACATCCCCCACTGCTGCAGGTAACGGAGACTGGGAGCGGCCCAGGATGGCAGCCACAGGTCCCCCAGCCTTGCCCCCTGCCTTGGCATGTCCTTCAACCTCAGGCGGCTGCTGGGATGCTACAGGCCCCCTGCCAAAGGGAAACGGGTACCTGGTGCCCCCAGACCACATGGTCTCCACCCCTGAGACAAGATGGCACCAGCGGTGCATGGCTGAGATGGCTCCCCCCAGCCATGGACACCGCTAGCCCCAGGGCAAAGGGACATTACAGCCACCCCTGCCTCCTCGCAACTGGAAGCGGAGAGTACGGATGACACCACAGCTAGCACCACTGCCCGGCCAAGTCATGGCCGACACGAGGGACGGTGCGCAGGCCAAGGGAAAAGCTGGGCCTTGGCCCCCGGCAGCCATGGAGCAGGCTGGAGGGGAAGAGCAGCAGAGAAGCAGGGTGGGGGCTCCCTCCTGGGGCTCGCTGCAAACCGCCCAGGCGCCGTCCTCTCAAGCAAGCAGGGTCCCAGGCCGTGGCAGAGCCCCGCTGCCCCGTCGCAACATCCCAGCCCCAGCTCTTGCCCTACCCAGGGACCTCAGCACCGTTTTCTCTCTTTTTTATTAAATACAACCTGGACGCCGGCCCTGGCGCCGCCCGCCCAGCCCCGGCAGCAACAAAAAGAGCCGGTAAAAAAAAAATCCCCAATTGCTGCCAGAGTCCGAAGCAGAAAGCCCACGGGAAGCAGAGGCAGAGTCCTGGGACCACGAGCCGCACCTCCAGCGCCCCCGTGCCCCCGCAGGCGAAGAGGGGGTCCTGGTGGGGACCCCCACAGCTCAGCGCCGCCCCACATCCCAACTGGGAGGGGAAGGGGGGGGTGGTCTTTGGAAGTGGCCGTCGCAGCTGCATCCAGATGGAGGGGAGGTGGGGGTGGGACGGGTCCCCCCCGGCCATCAGCACTCAGTAAATGACCTCGTACACGGTGGCCTTCTTGTCCCCGGAGCCGGTGACGATGAACTGGTCGTCGGTGGAGACATCGCAGCTGAGGACGGAGGAGGATTCCTTGGACTGCAAGGGGGAGGGATGGGGTCAGGACCGGGAAGTGGCTCAGCATCCTTGCCAGCCCTACCTCTCCCAGCTCCTGCAGCCGGAGTGATACTGGGTAGGCCTTGAACCCCTTCACCGGGCCAGCCCCGTGCTCCCCAGGTAAGTGCTCTGATCAAGGACCCCCTCCAGCCACCCCCATAAAGATTTAACCCCTCACTGGCCCCTTCCCTGCCAGGACACATCACCCACTCTCACCTGGAAGATGCTGGCACCGTACGGCGTCCTCCAGGCGTTCAGCAGGTTGTCCTTCCCCGTGCTCACAAACCACTTGCCTGCGGGGAAAGAGCATCAATGAGTGACCCCCTCCTGGACACAGGGGGTGGGAGGCTGTCTCCCTCAGGCCACTAGAGCAGAAGGCCTGGGCAGGGGAAGAGGGATTGCTGCACGAGAGGCAGGTGCTGCAGCGAAGGAGCAAGACCATCTCCTGGCTGGTGGGGAGGAGAGGGCAGAGGGTGAGTCTAGGCAGGCCGCAAAGTGGGGCGGAGGGAGAGAGACATATACCACACAGTGCTGCAGCCCACGGCCTGTGGTCTGGCTCCCCACTGGCTTCAAGCCTCTTACCGCACGCAGCAAACTTGAGCGAGAGGACGCAGCTCTCGTGCAGGTGCAGCTGGTACTTGTCGGGCTTGGTGACGTGCAGGATCTCCACGTTGCTGCTCTCCATGCCCACGGCCAGCCACTCGCCCGTGGGGCAGTACCCCAGTGAGAAGATCTGCAAAAAGAAGAGGCAGAGTCAGGCTGCAGCTGCTGGGGGGGAAGATTTCCAAAGGCCTTTCTCCCCTGCCCTCCAGAGCTCTGGGCACCCACCTGGGAGCTGAAGTCGTGCTGCTGCAGCTGGCGCCCCTCCCGCAGGTCCCAGCACCGCACGGTGTTGTCCAGCCCCCCCGTCCACAGCTTGGTGCCATCGTTGGAGATGTCGATGCAGCTGGCGCCGTCCGTGTGGCCCTGGAACTGCCTGGAGCAAAGGGAAAGGGAGAAAGAGCGCGTGTCAAAGCACGGGTTGGTGCAGGGGCAGCCCCAGCGCCTGCCCCCCTGCCTCGCGGGATCACCCAGCTCACCGGACCAGCGTCTGGTTCTGCAGGTCCCACACCACGATGTTGCCGTCACTGCAGCAGGAGAAGCAGACCTTGGCGTCGGGGCTGATGGCCAGGGCGTAGCAGGCGGGCGCCGAGGAGGTCAGCTCGGCCTTGATGCGCGGGGTGGGGGCGGCCAGGTCCCAGATGGACAAGGTGCTGGCTTCCCCCCCCACGATGAGGCTGCGGCCGTCCGGCAGGAGCTTGCAAGACCGGATGTAGTTGTCGCGGTTCTGGGGTTGGGAGAAGCAGAGTCAGTCTCTCCACCAGCTCATAAAATCTCTCCCCTCGTGCAGCTGACTGCATCCTCCTTAGCGCGGGCTGTCGGCAGCTCTCTACCAACTCCGCGCAAGGGGGATGGTGGGCAGAGACCTGGTTACCTGCACCGCGACCAACACCCGGCTGGCACAAGAGGGAGCCCTGAGCTTCACCCATGTCCCATCAATGCCAGCACCTCTGGGAGCTGGGCCTCAGGCATGGCTGGCTGAGGAAGGGAAGCACAGTGGGAACCTGGGGGTTCAAGGTCATTGCCAGGGTCTCCGAGACAGCCCACAAGGCTCCTAACTCATCAGCTTCCTTGTTCACACATCCACACGTGGCCCCCAGCCAGCAGGGCAGCGGAGCTTGGTGTAGGACATGTAGCAGTACTTGCAATCCAGCGCAATGGAGGTTAAAAATACTGCTGGGGAGATCACCTGCCAACCCCAGCCCAGCCTGGGAGAGCTCCTGAGTTTGCCATCCTGTTTCCCAGCTTTTCTACATGCATTTCTTGCAGATGACAAATCCGGGTCCCGTGGTAGGGCCCACCTCCTGTCTCAAACCACTGCATGGGCAGAAGCCATATCCCACCCCAGAGGAGCCTGGGGGTGCATGGGGCATGGAGGCAGCGGGGTGCCCAGGAGAAGATACCCTACTGCCCACCCCAGCAGGCTCACCCCAAGATCTCTGTAAGCCCAGCAGCCCACCCTGGGGTGCACCCTCGCTTGGGGACGCACAGGAGTGGGGCACTGGAGACGGGGACCAAGCAGGGAGCAGCTCAGACAGAGACCCCCTCATGCTGAGCCCCCGCTCCCTGTCCAGCCCACCCAGGCAGGCTGGGGAAAGGGCAGGGGCAGGAATGCATGATGGCAGAACCTGCTCCATCCCAGCCCCAGATCCTTCACTGCTGTCAAAGCTAACGAGGTCCATGCCTGCCCATGCAGAGCTTTACTCCACTGGGAGGAGTTGGTCTCAACACTGGTTGCACTGGTCACCCCCCCGCTTCTTCTCTCCCTGCCCTTGCCCGTACCAGGCAGTCCAGCTGGGCTACGGGCGTCTTGGTGCCCGGCTGCCCCACGTCCCACACCTTCACGCAGCCCTTGCCGCCCGTGTAGACGTGCCGCGTGGAGTTGCTGATGGTGACGGCGCAGACCACCTCGCCGTGGGTCAGGGTGTGCAGCTGCCGGGCGTGCCGGGGGATGCCGGAGCCCAGGAGGGCATCGGGGGGGAAGGGCACCGGCTGCATCTGCCCGTCGGCGCTCACGTGGAAGGAGTAGGCTCTGTAGTGGGGATGGGGGAAGCTGAGACCAACATCCCAGGCACAGCCCTGCTAGCTGGTAGGGTGGCTCCTAGGTCCTGTGGTGCCAGGGACAAGCCCAGCATTGGATCCGACGGGTCTTCAGAGCCAAGCAGGGGCGAGACAGTGCCACGCTCGGGGGCTTGCCCCGTGTCTGTCAGCTTCAGCCCTAAGCAGCCTGGACACTCGCTGAGAGGGGGCTGTGCCCACGGCTGATGCAAGGCAACCCCATCATCCCTCCCCCAGCTCAGGTCTCTCTCCCCCATCCCCTGCTTCTCCCTACCCCCATCTGAGCACCCACTTACGGCTTGCCCGAGGTCCCCGCCTGCATGCCAGCCGCCAGCCCGGACACGCGCATGTGGGGATGGGGGTCATACCCCACCTAGTAAAGCAAAGCAGAGACAGAAGAAAGCCTGTTAGTGCCTGGGGGGCCGTGCCCAGTGCCCCTCCCCGCTGCAAGGAGGGACACTCACCAGAGGAGAACGGCCGTAGCCACTGGCTGCTGCCGCCGCCCCATTAAGTTGCGGGGACATGAGCTGAAGCCCCGCGTAGGTGCCAGCGCTGGCCATGTCGCCATTGACAGAGGGGTGGGCCATGCCGAAGGCTGCCGGGTACGAGCTCTGCATGGCCAGTGGGTTCCTCAGGCCCAGAGCTGGGGAGACAGAGGGCGTTGGAGAAGCTTTGGGCACCAGCACCGGGAGATGGCAGGGGAGGGGGGTGACCAGTCACAGCCCTGGCGGAAACAGGCCTGGCCTCTTCTGCAGCTGGGACTGCCCCTGGGTGCAATGCACGGGCCACGGGTAGCTTCAGCAGCCACCAGCTCCTGTGGGCACCAGCTACTGCCACCCTCGGAGAGCAAAGCCGCCCAACCCCACAGGCCGTGCCCCCCTAGAGCCCTGTCAGGCTGCGCCAGAGCTCCCCATGCCGCCCTGCCAGCCCAGCCTCCCCCTTTACCCAGCGAATCCACCGAGGTCTTGGCGGCGCTCGGGCGGAACTGCTGCCCGACACTGCTGCTGCTACTGGAGCCGGGGCCCGTGGAGTCGCCCTGCGACGTTGGGGTGCTGGACTTCAAGCCGGGCGTCCCAGCCTTCTCCACCTGCCCAAGCGGGAGATGCGCTCAGTGCCCGGATACTCCAGCGCTCCCATCTGCCCTCCCATGGTACAGCCACCTCCGTGCTCACGGCCACCTCCCTGCTACACCCAGCTGGGCGCCGGTCAAGCCGCTGCTTCTCTGGGATCTTGAAGCCCTGGCCCCCTGGGAAGCTGGGCTCAGGAAGCTCCCTCCCTCCAGAGCATGGTCGTGCCCTTCCGTGGGGCCCGGTGGCAGCAAGGGTAACAGCCCCAGCTCTGTGGCTGCTCCGATACAAATGTACCCATGGTGCTGGAAGAGAAGCAGCTGCCACCCGCAGAGGGCAAGAGCCATCAGGGGACCCTCTCCAGGGCTGCATCTCTCCAGGACCTTCAGGTGCCTGCTTGCCCAAGGGCCCGATTCTGATCCGCCTCACATCCCTCCCCGGACCACTGGACGCGAACAGCGCCCACCGAGTGCAGCCCTCCCCGCGGCGCCTCCACGTACCGTGGGTGGGTCCTTGCTCCGGGACGGGGAAGTGCTGCGGGACGAGGCCATGGAGGGGGGGCTGAGCGGCATGGCCTCCTTGCGCCCCAGCGGTCCCTTCTCTGCCCCATTCTCCCGTGACGAGTACGAGTGGACGCTGTGGGGGGATGCCGGGTCCTGTGGGACAAGGGGCATTAGAGCACTCAGGCCGGATGCCCCCAATGAAGCCAGACGGGGCCAGAGCAAAGCCACCGGCGGGGCAGACTCCTGCCAGAGCTGGGAGGCAGCAGGGGAAGGACAGCAGGTTTCTGATCCCATTCTCGGGGCTTTGTGGGCCTGAGCAGGACTCCTGGGCCCTGTCATACATGCACGTGACCTTCACATCCACAGGCCAGTTTAACCCCAGGGATCCCTGCCCCCACCTCCCTAAAAGCAGAGACCCCAGGCCCTTGGAAATCCTCTCAGGCTAAGCCTGACCCCAATTCCAAACTGATAAATCGTCTCAGCCAGGGCTGGACTAGCGGGGTGGCGGCAGCGGTAGATCCCCCTCCCCACGAGCCCCGAAGCAGTGACCTCGTCCACCACCAGGTTGTCCTCGCTCTTGTCTGCATCGCTGCCCTGAAATGCAGAGAGGGGCACGTGGGTCCAGGATCGGGACCCAGCCCCCAGGCAAATGCAAACCTAGTGATTCAGCCCCAGGCCCCCTGTTCTGCCCCCCACCACCCTCGGGCGGGCAGGGGCTGCTCACGTAATCGGTGACGAAGTCCTTCTCCTCCGCCTTCCTCTTCTTGCTGCCGCTCAGGTAGTCGGAGAGGGTGCGGGCCCGCTCCCCGTTGGGCAGGGCCAGGGCGCTCTGGGAAAGCGAAGCAAGAGCTGATGCCTCCGGGGACTGAGACAGCTGGCAGGGGGCTAATCCCACCCCAACCCCCACTCCAAGAGGGATCAGCCCCATAGATGCCCCTGCTCCCCTTGCAGCAGGGGTGGGGTAGCAGTGCAGAAGCCTCCCGGAGCCTGGGGATTCCCACTCCCCTGTGTGGCATGTGCCAGCTCCTCTGCCTCAGTTTCCCCCTCTCCATACAGCTTGGCGCTTCCCCTGCCTTGCACGTGTGCACAAGGGTTCAGACGTGGCCCCGGCCAGGCCCCTCCACACGCACGCTGGGGGCATTAAACTACCTTGGGGGTGGGGGTAGCTTGGCTGTGCTGCCAGCCCCCCCAGACCCCTTCAAGTTCAGCCGCTTTCCAAGGTGCGCGCGGCTTGCAAGCCCTGGTGGGAGCCGGGCCCCCCCCAGCACAGGTGCCCCTGCAGAGAAGGGGCCAGCGCTCAGCGGTGACCTTGGCTGCCTGGCGGGCTGCCAGCTCGTTACCCGCTGCTCGTTCGCACAGGATGCTGCTTACGGCTGCAAGCCCCAGCGGCCCCCCTCGCCGCAGCCCTCTCCCCCGCACCCCCCCAGCCGAAAGGAAGCTTTTAAAGGAGCCCCCACCCCCCACCCCCTTGGCCCCAGCCTCTCACAGCTGGGAGGAAACAATAAGTGAAGGAGGAGCACTCACAGGACCCGGGTCTCTCTCTGTCTCCATGGCAACGCGGAGCAGCAGCAGGGCAAGCAGGGAAGAGAGGGGAGGAGAGAGGGTGCTGCTGGGGGAGCCCAGGAGCGGGGCCCCCCCTGCGCCCCCCATTGCTCTCGCCACCGGGAGCGATTGCTAGCGTGGCCCCCCGATGCCTGCCGCACGGTCCGGCCATTGCAAGGTGTTTGGGGTGCCCAGCTGGAGGGGCCGGGGGACCCCGTTCCTCTGCAGGTGGGCACCTCCCAGCCTGGCTGGAGTGAGGGACTTGCTGTGCCCAACATGCACCGTGGCCCTTGGCACCAGGTGAAGCCAAGGCTCCCTGCCCCCACCGTGGACTCTCCCCACTCCATCCTACCTCGGTGCTCGGTGTCAAGAAGCCCTCGGTCATCTTTAGGGACCAGCTGGGCCTGAGCCCCCAGGGCCCCGGAGAGTGCGAGCAGCCCCGAGGCGCTGCTGATGCTGGCCAGGGTGCTGGACTGCATGCCCGAGGGGTGCGGGGTCAGCGGGATGGGCGGTGCGTGGTGCGAGAGGTGCTGAGCCTGCAGCTGGTGCTGGGGAGAGAAAAGGGGAGAAGGCAGCTGGGTGAGACACGTGGCGGCTGCAATGCTGGCCGGCGCTTCCCGGGCCTGCCCCTGCAGTCCAGACATGCCACGCGGGCTCAGGGCTGGTGACCCCGCACGCCGAGAGCTCCGGGAAGTCACAGCCTTGGCATGGCCTCCCTGCACCAAACGGCTCCAAAGGTCATTACCCAGAAGAGGACACATTTCGGGAGACTAGAGGGGGTCACGGCAGAGCCAGGCCATTGACCAAAAGGCCCACAGAGTGCAGGGACTGGACTCCCCTCTGCAGCAGGGCAGCGTGTCCAGCACCCGGGCTCGGGAAGTCTGCAGCAGGAGGGGTCCCCATCCTTTAAGCCTCCTGTGCCATGGGAATATCCAAGGCAGACGGGGGACAGGAGCTGCTGGGCTGCAGCTGGTGGGGGAGGCCGGCAGGCAGCAGGTAGCCAGGCCGGAGCAGCAGCAGAAAGCAGCCTGAGCGATGAGCCTTTGCTCCAGGCAGCCGAGCACCGTGCCCCCTCCTCCCCGTGCCTTGGGCGTGAGCCAGCTCCAGACGGCTATTGTTGGAGGCTCGTGGTCAGAATCTCTTCCCACAGGACATCTGTCAGCTTCACTTGTGAAAGACACGCCAGCCCTGGCCAAACCCGCCTCCCTGCTCCCTGGTGCCCGACACCTCCATACAGGCTCTGCCCCACGGCACTCAGCCCCCTCGGGGTGGGAGACGCAGCAGGGTGGAGGACTTTCAAAGCTGCTGCTTGCAGGCTCACAAGTTGGGGAGTCGCTTGGCTCGGCCGGGAGGTCTTGCGTGGCCCAGGCTGAGCGTGGGGCGAAGGGCTGAAAATCGCTTTGATTGGGCCCGTGGAATCAAGGGGGCATTTGTAGGTGCAGTCGCGGATGCTTCAGAGCCTCAGATGGAACAAGCAGCCGCCGCAAAATGGCATCCCATGGCCGTTCCCTGCCTGGGTTGGTCCCCGAGGCGCTCCCCCAGTCTCTTCTCCCAGGCTGCTGCCTGGTGCACGGTGCCTCGGCGGTTGTTCCCTCCGCTGAAAGGCTCCCTCGTGCTCGTTTGCTGCAGTCCGACGCACGGTGCCACCATCCCCTTCCACCACATCCAGGCTGGCATCCCACATTCCCGGTTGCCGTGCTGGCCAGGATGGTATTTGCTTATGCCATCTTTCTTCACCCAGGTCCTGAGGCCTGGCCTGGCTGCTCCGATCCAAGGCACGGGCCGCTCTCCCAGCTCCCGAGCAGGCAGGAAAGCAGCATGAGGGGGTGGATTCTGGTTTCCTGGATGCTTCAGATGCCCCTGGCTGCTGGGGCTGGAGAGCCACATATGTCACGGGGCCCTCATGGCCAACACAGCAGCCGTGGGAGACACTCAAGGGCTCGGGTGTTTCCTCGCACGCCCCCTCCTACACAAAAATCACCCCTCTGAGGCACGGTGCTGTCTGGGACAGGGGGACACACCAAGCCTGGAAGTCCAGGCATCTGGGCTTTCCTCCCCTCCACCATGGGCTGGGAGGAAGAGAAGCCGTGGCCTCTCCTAGGCCTGCTGCAGCCGGCTCCGCAAGCAGGGTGAAGCTGCCGTGATCCCAACCCGATGGGGCCGTGGTGGGGGGAAAGACTACGACCCCAGGGCGGGTGGGGAGGGGATGGCCGAGGCCAGCCGTGGGGGAGTGGGGAGGTGGTTCACATACCCCAATGGCCGCATTCAGCTCTGCCATAGTCACCTGCTTGGCTCGCTCCACTGCCTGGACCACCTGCTGCTGGTGCTGGAGGGGACAGAGACCCGCCGTCAGCTTCCAGGGGGCCTGGCTCCGGCCTCCCTCACCCGGCCCCGACAGAGCCCAGGGACCCTGCCTGCCCGCCGCACCCACCTCCTGCGACAGGAACGGGATGAGCTGGGCGCAGATCACGTTGAGCCGCTTGGCGATCTCCGTCTGCAAAGAGAAGACACAGGAGGGCATCAGCAGCCACTTCCCTGCCTCTGGGCCCAGGGCACAAGCTGGCACAGGACCACAGGGCTGGCTGGGCCATGCTCCGCTCCACCACTGCCAGCACTGCCTGAGGGCCCAGGCTGCCAGCCAGAGCCCCTGGCACCCAGCCTGGCTAGGAGGCATTGTGTTCATTGCAGATCCCAGGAGCAGGGGGAGAGCCAGAGCCAGAGCCTGAGCCTCTCTCCTCACCCTCGGGAGACCCGCTGCCTTTCTCTGGCTCCGACCTGTGCTTCTAGTGGGGCGCACACCCCCCCTCCCCACACAGCTGGCCCAAAGCACCTGCCCCATCCCCACCCACTCCAGGGGCCTTGGGGGACAGAGATGGGCCTGCCAGCATGAAGGGGACAAACCGCTCAGGCACACAGGGGACCCCTGTCCCCGCCAGCACCGTGAAGGGGAAGCTCACAGCAGCTCTGAAAGAGCAGAGCCAGGCCTCCAAGCACCCGTCTGTCCCCCCTCCCCGGACCCTCAAGGCAATGCATTTGCTAGGGCAGCGCACAGGAACCCCGAGCCCTGCCCCCACCCCCAAAATCTTCCCGTGAGTGACAGCCGGCGAGGTGCTCATTGACCCTGGGGGCGGGGAGAGGAGCTTCTCCCGCCTCCCCACGCCAAGGGGTCTCCCCCCGCTGCCCAAAGGCGGGTGCTCGGTGGCGCTGGGAGTGCTAATTGCTGCTCTCGCTGCTTTGCCAGGAAGCCCTGGAGAGGTGCTCTCGTTACAGCTGCTGTTTTTCTGCAACACTTGAGTGCCACGAGCAATCAGAAGGACCGAGGGCAGGAAGGGGGCGGGAGTGGGGTGGAAAACCACATTTCAATCACTGCCCTAAGCCGCCGGGCCAGAGACCCCCTCTGCTGCTGCCCCCACACCCGGCAGATGAGTGACAGGCACACGCAGCCCCTCAAAGCTTGTATGGGCGGGTGCTTATAGCCCCCCCCGAGCCCGCTGTGCCCCTGCTCGGGGGCACCCCCAGGCCCGTACCTTTACCTCCTCCCCATCTCTGCCTAACGAGGGGAGATGTGCCCGGTAGATTAATGCCCAACGAGCTGCCTGGAGACTCGCCCGGGGTAGCGGAAGGCGCCGGCTGGGAAGCCCGGACACTGGGGGTCTAGTGCCAACCACCGGCCAAGTCGTTGCCCCCGCACCGGCCTGGGACGGCTTCATGCCTCCACACAGCACCTGGCGCAGGGGGGCTGTGCTCTGGATGCCCCCCAGCCCGACAAGGCCAGGCAATACATCTCCCCCTACCCCATATACCCCTCCTGCCAACACCCAGCCGGCGGCACCAGAAAGGGCTCTGCCAGCTCCTGCAGGAAGCCAGCCGGCCTCCCCCTCCCCCAGGCGCACACCAGCCCCTGGAAAATAAAAGCCTTGGCAGCAGGTAGTTGCTGGGAAGGATCTCGCCGCCTCCTGGGGCCGCAGTGATGGATTCTCCTTCCTAATGCACTGATGGGCAGCTGGCTCCTCTGGGAGCACTGCCTCCGATTCGCCTGCACTCGTTAATGTGCAATTTACTGGCACTTTAACGCTCTCAGCATGAAAAATGATCATGCTGTTTTCAGGGCTCTTCCTCCCCCCCTTTGCCTGTCTTTTGCTTTGGGTGTAAGAGCCCAGGTCCAGGCAGATCTGGGTTTCCACCCCCTCCCCCTTTCCCTGCTTCCCCTTTACAAAGGTACAGCACAAAAACCTGCCAAAAATACCTCCCTGGCTCCAGGCCGCAGCCCACCCCCCACCCCCCCAACTGCCCGCCGCAGCTTTATAGCGCGGCACAGAGCGGCTGTTAAAATAGAAGCCAGCCTCCCCCCACCGAGCCGAGGAATAAAACCCCAGCCCGGTGCAAGGAACCAGAACCAGGGCTTCCTTCGTCGCGTGGGATGAGGCCAGGGGCTCCAAAGCCCGCGGCCCCTTTGCCCTTGGCAGCCCCCATCCCCGCCCCAGAGCTGGAGGGAGCAAACAGGTCTGAGTCCTTTGTGCTGGGCACAGAGGCACGGACAGCACCGGGATCTGCTGCCGGCCTTCATCTGGTTGCCCGTGGGCAGTCAAAGCCCGGCAGCATCCCCCAGCGCCGGCTTCCCTCGGGGGCTCCGTGTGCCCAGCTCACAAGCACGGGTACCAGCTGGGGGCACTGGGCGCCTGCCCGGAGCTGCGAGCCCAGGCTGCATCACCACCCCCCTGCCAGCTCGCCTGCCCGGCCATTTTATGACGGAGATCCCTTGTTGAGCACCGAGTTAACGAGCCAACCCTTCTGCCAGCTTGTGATAAAGCAAGATAACAGAGGGCCTGTGTGGCTTGGCGGAGGCCCGGGCGGCAGGTCGCCGGGTAGGGTAGGGTAGGGTAGGGGGAACCCACCGCGCGGATGCTGCCCCAGGCCCCCCGCGTGGGCAGCTCCCGGCGCTCGCACAATGGCCGCGGGCTGTCAGAGCCCAGACGCACGGGCCCTTGTTAAAAGTGCAGACAGCGCGCTGGCAGGCGGCCAGCGGCACCTGGGACCGGCAGTAAATATTGCCGGCTGCGAGAGGCAGCCAGATGAAGTGAGCAGGCAGCCTGGCCCCCTCCGGGGGAGGCCGGGGAGGGGAGCAGAGCAGGGTCCGTCTCCCTGTCGCCCGCGGGCTTTTGCCCACCCGGCTTTCTAGAGCGGCCTGCACCGAGGGACCTGCTGATCCCCTCCCTGTAGCAAGGGGCTGCAGGCCATATCCCACTCCCAAGCCAGGAGAGGCCTGGGCTGGGCTGTGCCTGGCTCTAGGTGCGAGGTTCCCCACAGGCCGGGCATGAGCAACAGTTGCGGAGGGAGGGTGGGAAGAAGGGCAGGGGGGCGCTGGGCTCAGGTACCCGCTGCCATGCTGCTCTGCAGCCTCTTTAAAAATAGATGAGGAGCAGCTGGGGACCCAGGGAGACAGAGGAAGCAAGGAGGCAGCACTCGCATCTTTTGGCCCTGGGGGGGAAACTGCTCACCACCCCCAGCTCCAGCCGGGCCCCCTGAGACCGCAGAGATTTGCTGCTTCCCCTTCCCCACCAGCCCTGCACAAGGTGGCCAGGGCACATCCCACTCCCACTCACAGCAGCCCATATGAAGAGGTGCCCGAGATCAGGTGGAATTAGCCGTGCAGGTGCCCAAGAGCTGGGCATGGCTGGCATGGACCCTCACATGGCACCGGTGCACCCCTGCACGGACCCTTACCCTCCAGCCAGGTGCTTGGGGGCAGAAGGTGGCCATAAGGAGACAAGCCGCGGGGATGGCAGGAAGGAGCTGGGGCCACGCTGGAGACTCACCTGCTTGTGCATCTCAATGTTGAGGCCGTAGGACATTTCATAGTACTGCAAGGGAAGGAGGCAGTGTCAGGCGGCCTGGCCCTGCGCTCTCGTGGCATCAGGGGCTGCCAGGACCAGACGGTCCCACCTGATCCCCGTACAGTCTCAGCTCGCACAGCACCCAGCCCAAGACGGGCCCACCTCGCCCCCGTGATCTCTGCCCCATGTCCCTTCCAGAAACAAGCAGTGGGAAACCACCAGCAGATCCAGGGGCGAGGAAGCATCTCTCAGCCCATCGCTTCCACTCCCACCCTCCACAGCTCGGAGCTGGGTAAGGACAGCAAGGCCGAGACAAAAAAACAACTCAGCACCGGGGCAGAACCCAGCTGCTCCCATCTCCGGGCCCAGCCAGACCCAAACACAGGCCAGAGCTAAGGGAACCCAAGCGGATTTGGCACCGAGCGGCTCAAGGAGCCGGCTGCCCCCAGCCCGGCCTAGGTGGGTGCTCACCATGACGTAATGGCGCTGGATTTCTGTCTTTTCCGTTGCCAGTTTTTCACATTCTAGCTTCAAGCTGTGAAGAGAGAGAGAGAGAGAGATGGCAGAGCCTGAGCTGCCACGAAGCGCCAGCTTCTAGCGGCACACGCACGCGACCCCCCTGCCACCCGCAGTCGGTCCCTCCCACCGTACAGAGCGGACACGAAGGGCTGGGAGACCCTACCCCACGCAACCAGGCTGCAGGGCGTCGGGACGCCGCCCCATCTGCTTTCCAGATGCAGGCAGCTGGGGGGCACTGGCCTGCAGCAGGAACTAGGACCTTGATGCTGCGAGCAAGGTGGTGTGGCGGGGCCCAGACATGGGTCCCCGCTCAGCTCCAGCCCAAAGCGGGCACGGCTGGGAGCAACCCCGGCTGGCACAGCATGCTCCCTTCAAGAGCAGAGGCCGCGCTGCGCACAAGTGCCATCCACGTGGATTGGTGCCCGTGATGACACATGCAGCCACTTCCCACCAATGCAGCCCCAGCGCCGGAGCTGGAGGTAGCAGGGGAGCGCACGCTGCCAGCCCCGTTCGGTGGCATCGCTCCTCGCTGGCACGGAGCGGCTTGGCAGCGCCGTACCTGTGGTACTGGTTTTGCAGGAATTGGAATTCCTCCTTGATCCGGTCCAAGGTCTCTGGGTAAGTCAGCTTCAGGGACTGGGGGGTGCTGGAGACGGCACTGGCTGCAACCGCCGCGGCGGTAGCCACAGGGGGGGCCTGAAGATGGGCCTGGGTGCACGGCAGGGAGGGAAGAGCAGGCATCAGCATTGTCCCCTGCCAGCCATACAGCCCCCCAGGTGCCCGCTAGGGACCGTCCTCCCCGGAAGAGGAAGTGCCGGCTTGCAGCACCAGCCACCAGCCAGGCCCAGCATCACCGCGGCCCCCGGGGAGGGTCACAGCAGATGTTTCGAGGAGCCGAGGGGGAACGCGGCCAAGGACGCTGGCTGCATGGAGCCATTCGTTGCCCTCCGCTTTCCCAGCGCTGGTCCAGCGCCCGGCACAGCGGCCGAGGCTCCACGTCCGGCGAGGAGAAGCGCTGCGCTGAGCCATGCTGGTTTTTAAACCAGTGTTAGCCGCACGCCCCGCATGGACGGCCTGTGCTGGGTTTAGCTGGAAGCGGAGCCCCCAGACCCTGGCACAGAGTGCCACGCTCTTCGTGGCCTGCTGACGCTTGCCCGCCTTCGGGACCCGAGGACCAGGCTGTCCGGGCGCTGGAGCGGAGGGCGAACGGGCCGCTCTCGAGCGCCAGGAACGTACCCGGGCTGCTGCCCCCCGCGCGGAGCCCAGGCCACGGGACCAAGCACTCACCGGGGGACGGTTTTGGGAGAACATCTCCGCGGCGGCGATGCCGGGCTCCTGCGCCCGGGGCCAGGCAGCTCGCCAGCTCCAGCCCTGCGACGAAGCCTGTGAGAGATGCGGGGGGAGGGGAGGTGGGGGTCAGCCAGGAGCCGGTACCTGCCCCAGAGCCCCCGCGGGTCAGCATGGCACTAGCCCCCTGCGCCCCACGGCCTCGGCCTCCTCCAGGCCCCCGCGCCTGCTTCCTGCGGGGCAGGGCAGGGCAGGGCAGGGCAGGGCAGGGCCCCCCCGGAAAACAGCCCCAGCCCCCGAGCCCCCGGTCTCTCCCTATGGGACCCAGATACCCCCCCGGCCCCGCCCGTGCGGACAATGCCCGGCCCCGTAGGGCAGGGCAGGGCGGAGCGGCCCGGACTCACCGGCGCGGGCAGGAGCCGGCGGGAGCCGAGCGGAGCGGGGGCTACCGCCGCCGCCGCCACCGCCCCCAGCCCCGCCCCGCCCCGCCCCGCCGGCCACGCCCCCCGCTCCCGCCCGCAGCACCGATCAATGAACGCGCGCTCGCTCCACGTGGGGCCTGGCTCGTGCTGGCGCTCGCGGAGCCGGCCGGCCAATGGGAGCGCGGCGGCCCCACGTGCGCCGCGCCCAGCTCGCTCGCCATTGGGCGGCTTGGGCTGGCGGCCGGGGAATGTGTCAATCAACGGGAGCCGAGCGGAGGAGCGCCGGGCTGCGGGGAAGGGGGTTAACCCTGGCGGTGCCGGAGCGGGGCACCGCTGCGTGTGCGTGATTGTGCATGTGTGTGACCCCTGCGTGAGTGTAAGTGCATGTGTGACACTGTGCGTGTGATTGTGTGTGTATGTGGCACTGTGGCTCATCGTGTGTGGCAGTGTGTGTGTGTGAGATTGTGTGTAAGACACTGTATGTGATTGTGAGTGTGCATGTGTGTGGCATGTGACTAAGTGTGTGACTAAGTGTGTGTGTGATTGTGAGACAGAGAGAGGCTGCACGTGAGACTGACTGTGCGTGAGATGTGTGGTGTGTGTTAGTGTGCCTGTGTATGTAACTGTGTGTGAGTGACTGTGTAAGGGGCCCCGTGTGTGTGTGTGTGTGTGTGTGTATAACATTGTGTGTAAGGGACCCTGTGTATGTGTAAAGGGTTGTGTGTGCATGCATGTGTAACAGATTATGCAAGTGCGTGTGCAACAGATTGTGTAGGCCTGTAACAGATTGTGTGAGGGGCTGTGTAATGGGTTTTGAGTGGGTGCATGTGTGTGTGAAACTGTATGTGTGTAACATTGTGTACATGTGTGTGACCAATGAGGCCATGTACGTGGGTGTAAAAGGATCGTGTGTGTGTAACAGATTGTGTATGTATGTAGCAGAATGTGTGCATGTGCATGTGTGTAACACTGCGTGCAGAAGGGACTTATGTGTGTGTGTATAATATATTATGTATGTACATGAAACAGCTTGTGTGCATCAGGGGTTATGGGCGTATACAGTACTGTGTAAGGGATTGTGTGTGGGAGTTGTGTGTTTGCATGTGTGTGCACTTCTGCACACGTGAGGATATAAGGGCGTATGTGTGTGTAAGAAGCCTGGTGTATTATGGATAAGGGATTGGGTGTGTGTTTGTGTGTAAGAGATTGTGCATTTGACTGTCTGTGTGCTGGGCATAATCCCGTGTGCTAGAGCTGTGCCCCTGTGGGTGAATACACCCCCTGGAGAGGCCAGGGGAGGGGGGGACCCAGGCAGCTGCAGGCCCAAGGCCCGTGGAAGAGCACAAGCATGTGCACAGGTTTCACAGCTGGGCACAGGGCACGGGCACTTGGTGCCAAGCCAAGGGATCTGCTTGGGTGCGGGCAGTGCACAGACCTGCTAGCCCCAGGGACCCCACGGGCCACAGACCGGAGCCCCGAAATCTTGAGACTGGCTGGAAATCAGGAGATACCTGTGACATCAATAATAATAATAATAATAATATTGTTATTTTTATTATTAATATTGATTATACTAACAGTGATGTCACCATTAATAATAACAATATTATAATATTATATAATGTACTATATGATATGAACGTGTCTATACGAGACACCTTAATGTGCCTTAGCCTGGTTTTCTACGCAGTATGGTTGCGCGTCTATGCACATGCACCTTTACTGCGCAGCAAACTAGCCTAAACGTGCAAATGCAGGTATCAAATGTAGGCCCGATTAGTTAATATGCAGTAATGCACATGTAGACGCGACCTATATATACAATGTATAGGATATAACGATAATTAGTATTATTACTATTAGTATGATTTCATTATTAGTAACATTGCCATTATCATCCATATTATTATCGTTATTATAGGCAAACATCCCATTTTTAGGTTTTCCTCCTTCAATTTTTCTCTCCCAACAAGGACCGAGCCCTCTAAAGCACTGCTGCAGGTCCCGATCCTGGCCTGCTCCATTTCAGGCCGCGTCTGCACATCATTGATCTGGTGACGCTGTCCCGGGAGCCGCAGCAGCGCAGCCTGGCGTGTTACACACGTGCACGGAGCAGGAGGGAGAAGCTGATCTTGATGCGCGATGATTGGCACCTTGAGGTGCCTTGAGATGCCGTCTCGTGTGGGTGCCACGCTGCTAGGGGTGCAGACATGATTCGCAAGATAGCAGTAGCAAACGGGGATCCGGGGTGGCAAACCCACTCTTTCTGAAGCGGCTGTGCAGGCATAGCTGGAGGAACCAGGATCTTGAAACTGGTTCCCAGTGGGGGGTATCCCTTAAGATCCCAGTTCTTCCAGCTATGCCTATCACAACCACTTCTGACCTGGAACGAGACCCCCCATCCTGAAAGCCCCAGCCCTGGGGAGCGCCCATTTGATCGCAGGCATCCGAGTAAATCTGGCGAGCGGGGCCCTGCCGAGCCGCCACCACCTCGGGGGCTTGAAATCCACGTGGGCGAAACGGCATGAAATTCAATTGAACTCCCGGAGCAGGTTGAATTGGAACTCGGGCGAACAGCCCCCTGCCCCTTCCAGCAGCTGGGCAGTCAGTCCAGGGGTATGGGGGCTCTGTCCCCTACGTCGCACCCTTAACCCCCTGCCTTTTGCAACTGCCCCCCTGGTCTCAGCAAAGGGGGAAGAAGCACATTGCACATCCCGGCAGGTGCATTTTTGTAGCTTTTATTTAAATTTAGGGCAAGGGAGTGTGTGCTGGTGGGGGAAAGCTGACAGCTCCTCTCTGAACCATCGCTTCCTCTGTGCAAAACACCAGGGAATCACTTGACTGATCACTAGGCCTGTCTTAGGGGCGGGGGGAGCGGAGCTGGAGTTTTCTGTTGCATTAGTGGGACTGCTGCCAACGAAGCTATTTCCCTTTCACTGCCCCCATCCTGGACACACACACACACATGCATGGAGCCCAGCACCATAACCCCAGCCAACCCCGCAGGGCAGATCTTGCCTTCTCCACTCCCTGGCTGAGGACTGAGCGGAGCTGTCACAAGGGCAGGAAAGGGGGCTTGAGGGCTGGGAGCCCCCACAGCGGGAAGGGAACTGCTAGGCAGCATGTATGCAAGTGCGTGTATTCATGTGTGTGCATGTGTGTGTCTGTGAGTGCATTGTAAAGTGCAAGGCTCTTCCAGGGATGGCAGCACTTCCAAGCCAGGGAAAGGAGGGGCAAGGGGGCAGGCAGGTGGGGGGGGGGGCCCTTTCACTCTTCCTCCTTAGTGCAGCAGTGTGCGTGCATCTCTCTCGCCCATTCTCCCTGCAGACAACCACGGGGGGGCCGGGTGGGGGTTGCCTCTCTGTAGCCCTGCTCCCCTGGGGCACCTGCTTCTCTGCTTCTCAATGTCACCTTCCAGCAGCTGCCTGCACTCCCCCCTGCCCAGAGAAGCAGGGCAGCAGGGTAGCAAAAGGGCTTGCTTTCCATGTCCTAATTCAGAGCAGCTCCCCCAAGCTGCTGCAGCAGGCAGTCCTCTGCCAAGGCCCCCCCCTGGGGCTGGGGGAAGGGGGGGCAGGAGGATGATGGGATCAAGCAAAGCCTATGTCGAGGGCTGCTATTGCATCCTGGGCTCTGGGGAGCTGCCCTTCTGCCACCGCTTCCTGCAAGGTTGACCCTTATCCCAAGGGAAACCAAGGCACAGAGCAAGCACCTAGCCAGAAGTTTTGTGGCACGGCTGGGAACAGAACACAGGCCCCCTGACTTGGAGGGCTGTGCTCCCACCACTCAGCCCCACTGCCTCTAGCAGCACAGCCTGGCAGGCCCAGTCTGCCCTGCTCCTAGCTGCCTTACCCCTACTTACCCAGGCCTCTCTCTCCCCCTCTCCCCTCATTTCTTCCCCATGACCGGAATGGGCATTTCCGCCCCCCAGCCGTGCTGGAGCTATACAGGATGAGACGGGCTCCTCTTCAGGCACGTTCCTTTATCCACAGCCCCTGGCACTTTCGTGGGTCAAGCCAGACTCAGCGAACACGACCGGAGCTGCCCCAAAGCAGCTCCCCGACTCTACCCTCGATCCCCCGCTGGCTGCCAAGATGTCCCCGAGACACTGCAGCCTTCAGAACTGCTGCAACTGGAGGAACATCCCCAGATGCTATATTTTGCCCTGACTTACAAATCTGCTCATGGACCTCAGAGTCAGCACCAAGCAGGGAGTGACAAGGGCCAAGTAACAGCACAAACCCCTCTTGCCTCTATCCACTGCTCACGGGTTGCGGCCAGCTTGCAATTTAGGGGGCCCACTGTGGGAATCCTTAAAGGAACCTGATGGATACTCAGCACCCTCCAAAGCTGGTGTCCTTTTAAAGGGGCTTGACATATCCTCAAGGTCTCAGACCAGCACGGTTGTGTTATTGGGGTCCAGGAAGAAATACCTAGAGGCACAGCAGGATGGCTTTGCTATGGACAGCCTCTATAGGGGAGGCGGTAGCTCAGATTCAGGGGCTTAGGGCAGAGCCCATGGGAGCTGAGAACCAGGTTTTGAGAGAGGAGTCAATCTTTAGATGCAACCACTGTATAAGTGTGCAATTATCCTCACAGCCAGGCTGGATGGGGCTTTGGGAGGCCAAGTTGCCTAGCTTGCTGCTCTCAGCCTCAACCACCCTACACAAATGCTGGTGTAAGGGCTTACTGGGGCCAAACACGCAGAGACAGGAATTGAATCTGTGCGTTTCAGGTCCCAGATGAGTACCTCAATCACTGGGTCAGGTCTCCCCCAACCTCATCCAGTCCTGATCCCTCCAGCCTCAACCCCTCAATAAGTCCCTGGGGCAGCAAGGGTAGAGTGGGGCTGTGGCAGCAGGTAAGGAGGCCAGTTAGCAAATACAAGAGAGTCTCCCAGATTAGAGGGGTAAGTCGTGCTAGGGCTGAGAGTGAATCTGGCAGGGAAACCAGCTGATCTCCGACCATAGCCCAGGGCCAGTTAAATGCTCCAGGAAAGCAGAAGCCTCCCTGGACGATTTCTTCCTATCAGGTGCTGAGAGCCACTTTCAGCACCAACCCCAGGGCCTGAAATGCAACACAAATGAACCCAATCCTCCCAAAAGCAAGAGGATTTAAGGCAGGTGGTTTGATGGGATTCCCCTGGACCAGGCAGGGAGCGATGGCAGTGCAGCAGAAGGACCTGCAGGTTCCCTGCCACCTGCACCCGGAGCTGGAGGGGAGGATTTGGAGGGTGACATCAGGAAGCTCCAGGGGTCTGGGGAATTTTGCAACCACTCTGAGCCCACAAAGCCCCTGGCTGGAAGCAGAGACACTGAATACAGGGCGCTTAAATTAAAATAAAGATCCAAGCTGTTACAGTGCTAAGGCTGTTGCCTTTATTGCAGGGAGCTCAGTGCATGAACCAAGTTGGGCTGGCCCACAGCCAGCGCAGGCGCTGCTACCAGGATGCCTGCGACCTGTTCCCCAGACGCCAAACACATCCTTCTTCCCTGTCACCCACAAGATGGCCTCTGTCCCCAGCACAGCACCGGGGGGGAAGCCACAGCACCCTCCTCCTCCTCTCAAGCAGATGCCTTGTGTGCAGACAGGTTGCCAATAGCGGTGGCTGTTCTCTTAACCCAGCTGCCTGCTATAAACCTGCTCCCAATGCACTCAGGCACAGAGCAGCATTTGGGAGAAGACACTGCCCTTTGGGGGGAGATGCAGGTGGGGGGAACTGTGGATAGCTGAGCTAGGTCTTCCATGGTGCCACTCAGCTGCCCTTATTACATTTTAAAATGTAATAATGAAGATCTTGCTATTTTTGTCACTGGCACGGATCACTCCTGGAGCAAGGCCATCAATCTCAAGGCGTGGAGAGGTGAAGCAGCTTGGCCAAGGTCGCGCTGAGGCAGCGCCGGCAGAGAAAAGGCACCCGGAGGCCCTGATCCCAGCCCCGGGCACAAACCACTCAACTGCACTCCCTTCCTGAGGCTTCTTCTGAACAAAGCACTGCTCCAGCCTGGACAGGTGCAGTCGGTTTGGGGGGCTTTGTCTAACCCTTGCGAGTGAGAGGGGTGGTAGTCAGGATGCTTCGAGGCTAGGTGGCTTTCTGCTCTAACCGGCATTGTCAGGAGGTGTCCATGCACATAGGAGACTGGGAAAGGCCACGATGGGGTGGCAGAGGGGTGTGTACCGAAGAAGATGATCAGCATGGAGCAGAAACAGAGCAGAGAGGTCCAGCGTCCTAGAAAAGCAATCCTTCCCCTCCTCTCCTGACTCATCTGCCTCTTCTGAAAAATGAAGGCTCCAGTTGTAGCCTGCACCCAGCAACAGTGGGACAGCCAGTGCTGGTGTCTCAGCTTTATCACAGACATGGGGCTTTGTTACCTGGACCTCTGCCCCACATGTAGGGGCAATGAGGGAGCAGGTCAGAATGATGGGAAGGAGAGAGCGGGGGAACACTAAGGGGGCAAGAGGGGTGGGCACGGGGCATCTCGGCCCCAGGAGCTCATCATGCCACGTACAAGGAAGAGACTCAGCTTGGGGGCCAGGCTCCCCCACAAACAACAGAAAGGCTTCCTCCAACGTTAGCACAAGCAACAAGCAGCGACAGCATCAAGCTGATCTCAAATCATCTGTCCTGATCCCCTTTGCATCAAGCGGATCCAGATCCGCCAGCTGGGAGAGAGCCGGCAGCCCTCTGCTCCCCGCACAGGCCCAGGTGGGAAGCCTGATGGAGCCTGACAGCCCTATCCATCACCGCTCAGCTGCTTTCTCCTTCCACCTGGCTGCTCATCCTCCATCACCCGGCAGGAGGGGCGGGCACTGGCCTGCTGAGACCTCCCGATGCTGCTTGAGTGTTGATGGATCAGCAAGCCTTGGCCTGGGAGGCTGGACTCCAGCACTTTCCAGCTGAACCCATGCCAGGGGAGGTTATGCCCCTTAGACTGAAAACAGCCCCCAGGGCTGGTCATGGCCAAGCAGCAGAGACCCAGAGTCCTGGGTGAGTGCAGGTGGCGGCCTCTATAATGACCCCAATAGAAAATGATAAGAGCTGGGGGGTCAGCCTGAGATGGAGCATCATTTGCCCTGAAGACCCCAGCTAGCAGGTGGGGGGTGCGGTCTCCACTCAGCACTGAGCGGAACCAAGATCTCAGGGGTTTGCCCTGCAGCTGCCCAGAACTGGTCCCAATGCCCATCCCAGCTACCCATGCAGATTAATTAGGCTTCAGGTAAACGGGCCATTAAGGGGCTGCCTCTTGCATTGGCTCTAAGGCTGCATCCGTGTGCTCCTGCCCCGATTGCTTTGGGGCTTCACCGAGGTGGGACAGCCTGGAAGGCTCTCCCCCAAGTTGATATAACCTCTCCGTCTGTGCCCACATGTGCCTCGAAGCGGGTTGCAGCCTCCAGTGAGGTGCCCAGGGCAGGGCAGGCAGGCGGACGGTTCACAGTCCCTACACAGTCCATTATCCCTGATCTCTGGGCTCTGAGCATCTCCGTAGCTGCTCTCCCTGCTTACCCGGGGCCGAGATCAGGAGCTCAGGGTGACTGGTGGCATTTCAGAGCATCTTCACTGGGAACACAAGTGGGGATGGGGGGCACAGTTGCACGGATGCCAAGGCTGGGAAGAAGGGTTAGGGTGCTTGTTACTTACCCCCAGGTGCTCATTACTTATTCAGCAAGTGCCTTATGGCAGGCATCCCTGAGGGCTCTGCCTACTTCGTGTGCATGCCCCCAAGCGGGCAGCTGCACTGCTGGTAGGAGACTTGCAGCTGATGAGTCCTGACACGGCGGTGCTGGAAGCGGGCACCAGGGAGCAGAGGACTGGGGGGAACTCATGGCACAGCAGGCAGGGCATAGCTGGGGGAAGCTCACTGCCCAGGGGTGCTGAGGCAGGGCACTGCTGGGGAAGCTCACTGCCCAGGGGGCACTGGGCCAGAGCGCTGCTGAGAGAAAATCACTGCCTGGGGGCACAGCACTGCTGAAAGGAAGCTTACAGCCTAGGGGAAACTGAAGCAGTGCACTGCTGAGAGGAAGCTCCCAGCTCTGGTGGGGGGGGGAGCGGGAGGAGCGCCCCCCACGGAAGTAGTGCCCCCGTGCGGCCGGGTGCGGGGGGTGGGGGCTCTGAGGCGCAGGAAGCGGAAGGGGCTGCCCAAGCCTGCCCTGCCCTGCCCCCACTCCCCCCCAGCCAGGAAAGCTGCGCTCGTGCTGCCCCCTGGTGGCCGCACCCGGCAGCACGTGCCCAGGATCAGGCCCCTCCTGCCCCTGCTAGGGGATGGACGGACCTACAACTGGGGCTTGACGGGCTGATTCCAGGGGGAAGCTGGCAGCCCAGGGGGCACTGGGGCAGGGCACTGCTGAGGGAAGCTGGCAGCCCAGAGCAACTGAGGCAGGGCCTTGACCCCAAGGTGGTGCTGCTGGGATGGTAAAGAGCTACCCCTCCTCCCACCCTCCGCGTGTGGGGGCACCATGCTGCCCTCCCCCCCCCGCCCTGCTGTGGCTACCTGGCTTCTCATTGCCGCCTTGCAAAGCATCAGCCCGCGTACATGCGTGTGCAATGACACAGGGGAGGGAGCGGGGGTCTGACAGAGGTTGCCAAGTCTGTCCCAGGGAAGGGGGCAGGATTCCAGGTGGGCACGTCCCCTCCCGGGGCAGGGATAGGAGGAAGAGAAATGCCAGTAAGAGGATGCCCCTTCTGCACCAGCCCCCAGCAGCCTTCACTCTTCCCAGCCCCGGGCTCCTCTCCCCGCAGTCTCCACCCTGCGGGCAGCCAGCCAGCTTGGAGGGGATGCTTGTGAGCTGAGTAATATCCTGCCCTGGCAGAGCCTCTGGCGACTCCTGGAAGGGGAAGGGAGTCCGTGGAGCGAAGCTGTCCCTGGCTCCTTGCCGAGCGGGGAGGCTGGGTGCCAAAGGTCAGTATTAAGGCAGTACGCGCTTCCTTATCTCCTACCGCCCTTTAGCCCTGCCCTGCAGCCCGACAGCCGAGCGGCACCTGCCTAGGACCGACAGCGCCTCCGTTTGCACGTTAAACCCGCGCGCCTTACCAGCGACGTGCCTCGTCCTTGCTCCAAAGGAGCTGCTCCGTCTGGTTGCCAGAGCCTCGCCTGGCGTTTCTCCTCCGCAGACTCCTCTCCCGCCTCCTCGTCCTCCGCGCTGGTCGGGATGAAAGCGCCCCGCCGAAACCCAGCAGAGATAAGACGTCCTCGCGGGATCCGCGAGCGGACCGGCGCCCGGGGCAGGACTTCGGCTCCAGGAGAGTCTTGCCTCGCGGCCTGACGGAGGGAGCGGCCCGAGGCGATGACCCACGTACACGGCACGGGAGTCGGCTGTGGATGAAGACGAGCCGACCGCCAAGGCGAAGCGGGGGTTTTCCGACCCCGACTGCGCCCGAGGGAAACATTTCAGGTGCCCGATTCTTTTGTCGGCGGTTCGGGAGCTGGTGGCTGGGCCCGGGTTGAGCGGAGCCGCTCGTAGCAAGAGATTTTCTGCTCGGTGTCAGACGTCCACGTGAAAAGGAAGCGGGATCCGAGGCCTGCCGGGTGTCGAGCGCGTGGGACGGAGCATGCGAGGCCCTGAGGGGATGTGAGGGGCACGGGGGCCGTGCTCTGCACCGGTGACGTTTTGACCACAGCTTCCTGGGCAGTGGGCGGAGATGTCGGTGTTTTTCCACACTTTGCACTTTTTGAACGCGGGCGGGCGTCGAGTGCAGGCTCCGCCCCTGCTGCCACGTGCCGCAAGGGGCTGGGCCGGGGGCGGGCTTTCCGCAGACCCCGCCCCTCATAACGCCAAAGATGGCGGGCGGGAAATGACGCGCGGCAACTTCCGCCGTTGTGTGGAGGCGCGCGGGTCCTACACTGACGGGAGGAAGAGGGGGGAGATGGAGGCCCGGAAGTGACGTTATTGTGTACAGCCGTGCGGGTCACAAACCGAGGCGAGCGGGCGGGGTATCCGCAAGCCCCTCCCCGTAGCGGCCAAGATGGCGGCGCGGAAGTGACGCGCGGCTGCTTCCGGCGCTGGGCCCATGGCGGCGACGCGGCTGGAGCTGAATCTGATGCGGCTGCTGAGCCGCTGCGAGGCGCTGGCGGCCGAGCGCCGCCACCCGGGCGAGTGGCGGCTGGAGCAGGTCGGGGCCGGGCCGGGGGTCAGCGCGGAGGCGGCCGGGGGGGAAGCGCCCACATAACGCAGTGTTTGTTTGGTTGGGGGGGGGGGTTCCTCTGCAGTACGTCGGTGCCCTCGAAGAGATGCTCCTCGAGCTGAAGACACGCTCCAGGTGAGCGCTCCCGGGCCCCGCACCGCGGCTCCCCGCGAGGCTGGCCCCTGCCGCCTCCCCCCGCGCCCCTGAGGCCTTTCTGCTCCATCTTTCCGAAACGCTGACCCCGGGTCTCCCGTCTCCTCTGCCTCCTGCAGCAAGCCGGGCCCCGAGCTGCTGAACGAGTACTCCCGCAAGGTGGATTTCTTAAAGGGACTTCTGGAAGCTGAAAAATTGGTAAGGTCTTGCTGCTGGGTCCTGCCATCCTTGACAGGCAGCCAGGAGCAAATCTATATTAGTATTCTGAACTTCTTAGGGCTGGATAGGACGGCCTGGCGGGCTGATTCTAGGGGGGTGGGCTGGATCCGGGCCCGAGCTGTATTTTGCTCACCCCTGTGTTAAATAAACAGCCGTGACTTTCGGTATTCCAGGGTTGTCCTGCACACGTCCCAGAATTACCTTTGAGTGTCCTTTGACGGATGCAGCTTGCCCTTGAGTCCATGCCTCCTGCGTGGCATGTTTCTAGAGAGCCGTTTATGTGTCTGGAGAATTGGCATGTAATGATGTCTGTGTTGCAGCTTGGTCTGTTGCAGTCCCGGCTGTCTATGCTGTGTCGTCTTGCTCTCCTCCCTATGGCTCGGGATGCAACAGCGGAGGAGCTCTCTGAATCCTCGCCCCAGGTCACTCATTCTCCAGTGTCCCTCGGGTTAATGACTCCTTTTGGCTGTTTCTCTTTTATAGTCGTCATCCACTGAGAAGGCACTGGCAAATCAGTTCCTGGCTCCAGGACGAACTCCTACTACAACCAAAGAGCGAGCCCCAGCCACTAAAACAGTTCACCTGCGGACGAAAGCTCGCTGTACGGACAACATGAGGAGTGAGCTTCTCGGCACAGTATGTTTTGCTGCTGGCTCCAGGGGGTCACCTACCTCAGCCAGGTGCTGTCCCCAGCCTTGAAGTGACAGTGTCCTCAGGGACCGCTCTTGGTAGCAGGCCTCAGACCCATGGTTGTCTGTGGGGGCAGGTCACAGCCAAGGGGACTCCTACAGCTTCTGAGATTTATTTTTTTTATTTCATTCTTTTTTTCAATTCTCCTCTCAGTGTATGTTTTAAAGGCTGAGAATACACCCATCTCTCCCCAGCGAGAGCACAGATTGTCAGTTGGCAGCATGTTGCTTTCAATGGGCTGAGCCTAACTTATGATCTGTGACAGTCTTGGCTCCTTGCGGTGGATACAGGGCAGTTGCTGGTGGGAAACGTTAGAAAGGAGGATGCTCTGGGGGTGAGACGTGCTTGCAGGTGGGCCCCAGTTTCATTTGTGTGTGTACCTAATCTTACTTTGTCTCCTTGCCTCCCCAGCATCCCTTGTCCATCAACGGTAAGTTTCTATCTGAGAACTTGGTTCAGATGCTCAGGGTTGCATGCTGGTGCGTGGGGTGGTTACAAATCAGCGGAAGCTCGCTTGACCCCTGGAGTCTGTCACCCTGGAACTCCTCTATCACACCAGCTGATAAGACAACTAGAAGTGCCAGTACAGATGCTGGTATTGTGTAGTGCCCAGTCGTGCCCTGACGTGCTTGTGCTAGGCTTCTTCAGGACAGAGAGTATCTGTCTGCATGAATTCAGGCTTACTTCAGGGTTGGACACAAGAGTCCAGTCTTACTGTTACCTGTGTTTCCAGGCACAGGCAGATTGCATAGTTCCAGGAGCAGTTTGATTCTAGATCAGGTTAACTCTTCTGAAATGCATGACTGACCCCCACTGTACCCAGCCACATCAGTGGCTAGTTTCTCTAGCAGCTGCTGGAGGAGCTACGCTTGACTTAGATGCTATTATTTGGGAACAGTGATTCAGCCTTTTTCTTCAGGCTGGTCTCTTCCATTTCTCTGAACTGGATGTAGGCATGATAGCTTGGTGCCTTCTCCGTCAAAGCTTTCTAAACCCTTGTTTCCTCAGGCAGGTGCCCAAACTTAAGCCTTTCATTTCCTTTGGCCTCTTGTTGTTTTCATGGATCGCTGCTTATAAGGCAGCTTGCCATGATAGAGTCAGGCCTGGAGGTTTATAATATGCTAAAACGCAAGGTAACTATTTTTTTTTTTTAAACAGATTCTGAGGAGCCGAACATAAGGAAGCGCAAGTAAGTCAGAATCTAACATTTTGCTATTTTGTGGGAAGTGACAGCTGCTTTCCAAAGGCATCTGACTTCCAAATGTTTTTTGATTCGGGTGCAAGGGTTTTACTTCCTCTGTGTGTAGGCCCAGATTTTAATGACTGACTTCCATGTTCTGTGTTTAACTTACTGCTCCGTCCAATTGATAAGATATGTGAGCTGTAATGTAATGTGCTTGTCAGCTTACACAGTAAAGTGCTTTGGGGAGAACAGTCCTTGAAATCATTTGAAGCATCCTAACCTTTCTGCCTTCTTCTCTGTAGAGGACTTGAACCTGATGAGAAACAGTCGGCAACTGAGCTAGATGCCGTGTTGCAGCATCATCAGAACCTGCAAGAGAAATTAGCAGAAGAAATGCTGAGTTTGGCTCGCAGTCTCAAAAACAACACTTTGGCAGCACAGAATGTTATTAAACAAGATAACCAGGTAGCACCCGTTAGTACTAGGAATGCAGCCTAAAACATGAGTGTGCTGAGATATTGTATAAACAGTAATATCTGTAACTGGTGGCTGAATATGGCTACAGGGGAAAGAATTCAGTGGTAGGACCTGTCTTTGGTGCATTTGGTCTTTACTGGGGGCAGACTTTATTATTTATTTTGCCTTTAGCTATATCTAGGATCTGGAACCAACTTCCAAGGGAAGTGGTGCTGGCTCCTACCTTGGGGGTCTTTAAAGAGGAGGCTTGACAGTTACCTAGCTGTGGTCATATAAGCCCAGTATTCTCTCCTGCCCAGGGCAGGGGGTCGGACTTGATGATCTACTTATGTCCCTTCCGACCCTACATCTATGAATGTAAGAAATCGTCTCCAAAAACTTTCAAATGAAGGCATCTGAAGCTATGGAGGTCTGGCCTTTGAAGGCTTTGGGAGCTGCTGATGTCTGGCACTTCTGCAATTGGGTTACTTCACTTAAGGTCCTAAATCTGTCTGTGGGCTTCTCCTTTCAGACTGCAGTTCTCAAATCTGAGTGCCCATAGCATTAACCACTGGGGCCTCTTTATATTTTCTCCATCGTAGAGCCTGCCACTCTGGCTGTCAGCACCACTTGGCTTGACTGCTCACCAGCCCCAAGATGTTGTCTTCCTTCTGAAAATCAGGTGACTTACAGCTCCCTCTCTTTGTTCCCCAGACGTTGTCTCAGTCCCTCAGGATGGCGGACCATAACTTTGAGAAGCTGAAGGACGAGTCTGAACGTCTTGAGCAGCATGCAAAGAAATCTGTCAACTGGTTGCTGTGGATAATGCTAATCATAGTTTGTTTTATTTTCATCAGCATGATCCTCTTTATCAGAATTTTCCCTAAACTGAGATGACTGCCACAGTGCCCGTGAGCAGTATGTGAAAGGCTGGGCTGTGTTGCACATGTGGATTATCACCCATTCATTTCCTCTCTTAGTCTGGTAAACAATTGCTGCAGAGCAGCCACCAGTCACTGGTCTTGTCCCATGGAGGAACTGTCAGACTAATTCTGTATCCTGGCGTGTGCCTTTGCTGGACTTGGTGGGACACCTTGTAGAGGAGGTTTGCTGAGTCAGACCCCCAGGAAACCTTTTTGTTTGGTTACTGTTGCTGTTTTCTTGAGAGAACTGGAATAAAGTTTTGATGATGCATCCCAGCCACGGGGTCTTTGCAGGTGACTCAGTGAATGCTAGCCTCCTAGCTCCTGAAGCAGTTGTGTCCTGGAGCAAGCCTGTATAGATCCATTTTGGTACTACTGTAAGCAGGTAAAATCTGTGACTCAGCTTCTCAGCCAGGGTGTTTGGTCTCGATATGGTCTGTCCAGTCTCTGTCTTGCTGGTCTGCTACTTTCAGTGAGGTCAACGAAAACTTTGCTGCATTATTGCTATTCCTTGAAGTAGTCGTCTCCTTTGGAAAGGGGTGAGCTATACATATGGCCAAATTGTGCTTGCACTGCTGATATATTGATGCTTCTTCCCTGAAACAGGTGAGGCAAATACTGTGGCAGGTATGAAATGCAGCGATGAAGCTGTTGAATTCGATTTTGTGTACAGTGTAGTGTCAAGAAGAAACCTCCATTAGCGAAGGTGTTACAGGAATTGGTTCCCTTGCAAAGCTGCTTCTGTGTTTGCTGTTAAAGGTAAGGTGTGGGGAAGAAGTGGTTGGGTGAATCTAGCTTGCAAGCTGGATCTGGACTGCTCAGGTGACCAGAGATGTGCAGTGCAGACAGGCAGGAACTCCCCAGAGGCTAGGGTTCAGCAGTGACTGCTGCCTAAATCCACAGCTGCAAGAGCAGAGCAAATGAGAACCTCTCCCAAGGAGCTCATGTAGCTGTGGCATGTTTGGCTTCTTCCTGGGTGTCACTGCTTTTTTGGTTTCTTTGCCCAGGACATGTTTTGTCTCTAATGTGATTGGGATCTAGGACGTTAACGTTTAGAAGGTACAGACTTTGTGTTTCAGCATGTTCCCAAGAGGGGAATTTGGGCTGACACTGCCTCCCTGGATACAGGCTGACTAGATTAGCCAGCAACCGATAGGCAGGAGAGCAACTGGGAATGTCTGTGGTAGACAAAGAAACAGCATATGGCATTAGCAGTATTCATTAAAGGTGATATCCCAGCCTTTTCCTTTTTTTTTTTTTTAAGGCACATCTTTTCTTCGTGCTGTGTCTGTGATGATGGAGTCTCTGAGACAGGGCTGTTTCTTGCATGTTTGTCAAGTGCCCAGTGTGGCGGGCCAGTAGGGGGCGCTCCCGTTTTGAGCCGCCCACCTCCCTGCGCCCGACCACCTTCCAGGCTCCGAGTGCCTCCCTTGGGGT